>CM041778.1:84972493-85162849 GCA_023374045.1 Limonium bicolor
TAAGGAGGAGCAACCTCCTTCTTCTGAGGCTCTTCAGCACGCCTCTTCCCCTTGTGGTCCTTGCCCGCCTGCCTGCCCTTGATGTCGGCCTCTACCAGCAGAGCGACATCCGCCACATCTCTGAAGGTCCGGTGACGAAGAGGTGTCACAGCGGACCTAATGTCAGGTCTCAGCCCGCTCCCGAACTTACGGGCCTTCCTATGCTCATCAAGCTCCGGAGCATACTTCGAAAGAGTCACAAATTTCCTTACATACTCCTCCACAGACATCTCTCTCCCTGGCGCAGCCGGTTGTACTCATTGATTTTCTGGTCCTTGTAGACGTCAGGGTAGAACTGCTTGTTGAACTCTAGCAGCAGAACTGATCCCAGGTCCAAGGCTGAGGATGCCTACCCATCACCATACGCCACCACTCCTTCGCCTCCCACTTAAAGAGGAACGTGGCGAAGTCCACCTTCTGGTCGTCCTCCGACCCCATCACTCTCAGTAGGTCCTCCACCTCTGTAATCCAGTGGCTCGCCTCCTGAGGGTCACCACAGCCGTCGAAGGAAGGCGGCTTCAGCTTCATAAACTCCTGAAGCGCCCTGACTCGGCCTCCCACAGCATTCGCCCCTGCTGGGCCTGCACCGCCAGCTCCCCAGCTGCTGCAGCCACCGTCTGCATCAACTGCGCCACAAACTGCTGCATTGCATCCGCAGTATCTCCCTGAGGGGTCACTGGTGTTCTACGAGGAGGCATTCTGAGATTCACAAATCCAAAACTTGTCAGAACTGACTCAGACTTCAAACAACTCTCACAACTGAATCTCACACAAGCAAACACAACCATGGACCCTAAAGAAAGCCAAACCTGGCTCTGATACCACTAAATGTAACACCCCTAAAACCGGCCTAAGAGTTAAGGGTATTACACGCCGCGTATTACTACCTAATAACGCAAGGCTCTAAAACACTCATAGGCAATAAAGGCCCAAAACAGAGTTTCCATAAACATTGTAAACCAGAGTACTCAAATACAGCGGAAGTAATACAAAATCCCGAACACATGATCCAAACAGAAACACTGGTCTAAACAGAGTAAGGCCCGAAGGCTACAAGTCTGAGTAGGTATATCAAATAACAAATGAGCTAAGACATAAACCAAGCTCCAGAAACTGAACAAGTGATCCTTGCTGATCAATCTACAAAAATGTTAAAAGTAGGGGAGTGAGCACACAACTATGCCCAGTAAGCAGCGACCGTATCAGTAAGGTCGCTCAAAACAATTGAAAACAGAGGAGAAGCAGAGGTTAGCTCAAAACCATAGTTCTCACAAATAGTCAGAGCACTGCTGAAACAAATACAGAATGGAACACCAGAGTTCCCAATTCAGAAATAACCAGAGTTCACAAACAGATAGGGGAACACAGTACAATGCACACACTCAGAAGGGTCGAAGACCCATAGACCATAACAGGTCTCTCGGCAACGCAGAAATGACTCGATAGAGCCAAAGGGTTTGTCAACCCTACAGAACAGAAAGGGAATGACCCACACTCAGAACGACATCTACATGGTATACCACGGAATAGCTCGACCCAGCCATTCACGGCTCAGAAATAGAGTAAAGTGCCCCAAAACAGAAGGTTTGCAAAAACAGAAGCAACCTTGCATGAAACCATGCCAAAACACTTATAATACTGTAGTAGAGACTTAGAGGAGTCCAACGCCACAAGCGACACTCAAATTGGAGTTCAGACGGAGGAGTTATGCAGAAAACAGTACAGTGTCCGAACTTGTGTCCGGATGTCGAAGTTCGGACGCAAGTGGAGACTCAGAAACCAGACTAGTCAAATGTCCGAACTTGTGTCTGGACATCAATGTTCGGACACAAGTTGATTTGAAAACAGACAGGAAATTTCAGAGTGTCCGAACATCCAAGTTCGGACTGATGTTCGGACAGGTTTTACGAAAGAGTTACGCGGAAGGTCCGACCTTGTTCGGACATCGAAGTTCGGACACAGGTCGAACTTAAATCAGAGGAGAACCCAGGGGAGTGTCCGAACATCAAAGCTCGGACAGATGTTTGGACATACCCTGAACTTTGAAAATCAGAAGGGCAAACACACTGTCCGAACTTCAAAGCTCGGAAGGAAGTTCGGACAGTGTGAAAACTGCAGATTTCAGAAGACGAACAAAGCAGAAAAACAATGCAATTCAACACCACGAATTGCCAATTCAGAACACACACCAAATCAGTCATAAATACAGAAGACCATGGGGGTTTAGCCATTCAGAAATGCAATTTAAAGAGCCAACAACAATCGCAATCCGCACACAAATCAGACGACAAAACCTTGCAAACCCCATGGCTGAACTTCCAAACCGAATCGAGTAACCACCTACCTCAATTAGCAAAACGCCAACACTCTTCAAGCAAAATGCAGCCCGGGACAATCTCCAACCAGACACGAACACAATCACTGATTACAACACAAATCGACAGCCCACAATCCGAAGTCAAACAAGAAACCTAGAACAAAACATTCCTCAATTCTGCAACCCGAACCTGATTACAAGAACGCAGAGGAAACCAAAAGACTGCAGCAGCGTAGCCTCAACAATTCGAATTCCCAACGCAGAACCGTCGCCGCTGAATCAATACATTCGGAATCCCAAAATCAGAAACTGAGGCAGGAGAAACCAACAACGGAATCCAGAATTCTGTAGACAAACCTGATCGAAGAAGAGAAAACGCTGCAGACACGAGGTCCTCAATCTGATCGCAAAGACAGTAGCACAGTTCTCATAGAGGAGGAATCAAGAGAGAGAGAAAGAGAGAAGAGAGGCGCTCGTTCTGACTTTGAAAATTGACAACACTCCCACGACCTATCCGACGTGAATAACAATGATCAGGAAAAGAAAAGAAATAAGGAATTCCTTTCCTTATAAATCAGATAATTAATTACCTTAATTAATTAATTGAATGACCTCCTTGTCCTTGACAAATAAAACAATGCCGCTGACGTCCCAACTGACAGCAAAGGGTTAATCCAACTTAGAAGAACATTGTAACGGATATAATATAAGGTATGAACTATGGGTTACAACAATGAAGGTGGGAGGAAGTAGCTGAAATTGAGGGGTGGGGAAGTGTTCGTCGTTATCGGAAGATGGAAGAAGAAGGACGGGTTTGTTCGATACTCAGGAAGGAGGGATGATCGACCAGGAAGATATAAGCTGGGTTTTGAGATTTGTCGTGGGCGACGGGACGACTGCTTGTGTTTTTCGGGATTGATGTTACCTTTATAAAAGGTAGAGGGGATGTGTCGGCTGGATCGAGAGTAGGTTAGGGTTTTGTTTTCTATGTTCCCGTTATAGGGCTCGCTTGGGCGCGAGTAGAATGACATGGCCAGATCCGGTTTTGGGCCATATTGGCCTCTGGAGTGGACTGGTCCACGAGTAGGTTGACCGGGCTGTCAATCTAATTTGACCAGATAAAAGGATGGAAAAATAAAACCTTCAGCTTGCCTGCGCCCAGAATCGAATCCTCGACCGATAACATTATTTGAAATACATTAACTAGCTGTGCTAAATCACAATTCAATACACATAAGGGAGAAAACATTACTAGAGTTTAATTCGAATTGAATAGATCTACAAAAATGCTAGCATTTATAAAAGGAATGTACAGGAAAGAATTTAATCTACTAAAATGAATTGTCTTCTTCGTAAGAATCTTGAAATTATGGAACGCAAATAATAAAATACAAAACATAATGAAGATATAAAATAGACGAAATCGCATAATGATAATTACATGAAATAATAGAATAGTACTATTATGATAGAGATAAAATACAACTGAATACAATAAAAATGGAAACTGAATCAAATATGTACGAATAGCAGTAAATAAGATAGAATGAAGAAGTAACAAAACAAAATGAGATGAGAGGGAGTTTAATCGAATTAGCGACAAAACTAAATATGCTAGTATGAAATATTATAGCGAAAATGTATCAAAGAAATAAAACGAGATAAAGTAAAAAGTAACGAGATAGCATGAACCAAAATAAAACGATTGGGAAAATAAATGAGCGAATAAAACAAAACTGACTAACATGATTAACTCCAAAATAAAATAGTAAAATAAGTAAATAACAAAAATGGACGGGTTAGAAAACGGATGTATTGAAAATTGATTTGATTTTTTGGTCATAAAATGACAGTTTCATTTTGGTAGGCACATGAAAAGAAAGGCAACGACCCTCGTATTTTTACTATATGTCTGGATTTTATTTATGGGGTGAGAATTTTTGGTGTCTACACGTACGTCATTTATACTACGACTCGCCAATTACGTGGCTGATTACTGACAATGTTATTCCTTAAGTCCTTATGTTCCTTGAGCGTTGTTCCATCTACATTTCATGTTAAACACACGTGGTGTTTGCTACTAAACTGACCACTCTTCCGGTCTTCCACAGTTGCTATTAAAGCTTCTTCCGCACACTAGCCTAGCAAATCACTCCATATACTCAAACTTTAATTTACCACATGAACAAACTAAGATTTTCTCTTATTCATTACATATTTAATGGGATATCTTTAGATAATTTCCAGGTATCTGGGTCCCGTTCTACTTACAATTACTGTATTTCAACAGGTGAAGGGCTTTTCCGGAGGGTTCACAGTTACACCTCTCCAAAGCCTCACAATATTAAGAGGTCTCCCCACCCTTCTAAGGTGTGGTTCATTCTCCGCTCTTATCACTTACATAACACAATCCTTTTTCTTACTGGTGCCACTTCCGGCAATCACTGTAACTATTTGAATTACACATGTATTGGCTCACGGCTTAGAAGCCGCGTTTCCTCGAGCACTGCTCATTGTCGGCTGTTCACACAGATTCCTACTTGTACTAGGCTCCATGACAGGGTTATTGCATCACACTTCCTTTATTGGAGGCCTGTTAGGTAATATCAGTTCACTCCCTTGGCAACTTAGGATATCCCCTGTTAGGTGGATTTCCCTTGGTGATTGTCTGGGAATTCTATCCTGTTCGTTGGACAATAACGTACCCATGTTGGGCATTTGCCTTACCATGTATAGGCTGGGTACTCGTTCTAGCTATCATGTTTATCCCTCGTGATTTTTGAGACATATACGATGTCCTTACTTACTAGTCAGTGCACTTCGCACTTCTTGACTCTTAAGCATTTTCTTGAAATGAGTTCTTTAATTCCTTTAGTCTTGTCGACTTAACTGGGTTCTTACTTCAATTGTTCCAGGCAATCGGTTAATATTTGCACTGCTGACCATAGTATGGAGTCGACTACTCCCCGTGTTCCGTAATCCACTCGTATACATATGTGGGGCACCCTACTAATACATTACTACTCACCTGACTAACTTAAAAATAAGTTTGTCAGGCCCGTAAGCTCCTTCGGAGTGCGGTCGTCCCATATTTCGTTTTTGTACACTCGTAGTGTTCATCACACGCCTATGTGGAGTATTCTGTTGTCAACTCCTCTTATATCGTCGTATGATAATACACATTTGGTGCTTCCCGAACTTAATCAAGGGAAATTTGTCCAATGTCTGTATTTAGTACGAACTTGATTCCTTCCCTCAGGTTGTAGGATTGTTCTAAGGTTGTTCAAATGTGAACTGGGTATAACTTGCCTACTATGTGGCGCTGAGGGCGGTGTAGGTCTTCCGGTTTTGGTTTTAAAGAAAATATGAAGTTTGAGAGAAACTTTGAGTTTAAAAGAAGGTTTGAATTTAAATATGAGTCTAGGAGAAAATTTGGTTGTGAAAGAGGGTTTCAAATAAATATGAGTTTAGAAGAAAAAGTAAGGTTTGAAAGAAATTTCTTCATGGTATTTAAATTGTCTTCACTCCTTGACCAAGTCTAGCTTCTCGCTGACTGGTTTATTCTTAAATACATTGGTTAGGCCACTAAGTCCTTCCAGGTTTCAGTCTTCAAATTCTTGGGACTGATGGTCCTATAATTGTTTCACTATCCTTCATGGTACTTTACTAAGTACTTCATAGTTATTAAAATTTTCCCGAATAGCCCCGTTATAGCAGCACTTGCCATGGAAAATGCGCCCTGCTGGCTGGTTATCGGTTCAACGCATACTAGTTGCGGTACTACTTTTATCATTACCGTATTCGGTAGCCTTGTTGGCTCTTCCTTTGATCTTACAGTCTTGATAATAAATCTTCCAAGCAATTCTCATTGGTCTTGACATGGTAGTCGTTAAATAGGGTGACTCTTCATTCACTTAACCCTATGTTCTTCCTTAATGTTCATCCCCACGCATTTGTCGTGGTTATCGAGATTTGATTCTTGTTTAGGTACTACGTCGTAGTCCTATTGAAGTATGTCTCACTAATACCCCCATAGTTACCTAAACTATGAAAATCAGGTATTACAGCCTCTTTAGCGTTGTAGGTTTGGGGTTATCCAATCTTGACTAGTTTCTCAGTCGGTTAGTACACCACTGGCGGCATTATCTAACAATTGTGGTCCCGTAGACATGTGTCTCGGGGTCTCATTACTTCATCTTTCTACTTTGTTGCACGGCTCATGCGTTCCTTCTTGATGGTCAGTCATGGTTCTCTCGACTGCTAAGCATGTCGACCCATGCTGCCGGAAATTCCATTCTCCTATGCATAGGATTCTTCAATTCTCTACTATTAAGTGCGGTTGATGTTGTTTAAAACGGGAAGTCTAGCGTATGCCTGGTTCTTCATTCGTACAAGAATAATTCACAACAGTCAGATCGGGTTTTCCCGAGTATGAGAGGACTTTCCATCTCTCTGGCGTTCCTTCTCGAGTTATAAAACGGGGGTTGTGGAGGTCAGGGAGGATATTGTAGGTATCCAGTACACACTGGTAATTCCTAACAAGCGTATCTCTCACACTATCACTCAACCCTTAACCCAAAGTCTCTAATTCCTAACTGGGTACTTCCTAAGCTCGGTAATTCCAGTCATCAGAGCGAAGTATCGCTCTGATACCACTTTTTGTAACACCCCAACTACAAACACAATACTTTACAAACGAATACAGCGGAATTACAACTCAACACTTAACTCAATCCATGGGTGCTACACGCAGTTAGCCACCCGCGTGGCTAACAAGGCTAATACATACATAGTGTAACGGTCTGATGGACAGGACTCCCGAGCATTAAACATTACAATTCCACTTCATAACTAAACCAAGTCAATTACACTTACATTACAACTATACCGAGTCTAATACATTCCATTGCCAGCTCCATTGTACCTGAAATGAAATGGGAGGCCCCAAAGGGGCTCAACACCTTTGCTGGTATGGTAATCGTGCAGCTCGCATACTATCGGGCCACGCACAACTATTTGTCGTCTGAGCATGCAGTTGATTTTAATTTAATTCATGCATGAAACAATATAAACACATATCTTGCTTACATTTAACACATATCCAATCAATATGATACAAACAACAAGGTTAACACATCAACACTTGTTCGATTACATTATTGTGATTCTTTGGCCCTTAAGGGTTTCTACCTTAAAGGAACTAGCTTCTTATTAGACGACACTTACCCATTCTATCGGGTTATATATTATTACTTCTTATAATAACGTGCGGTTGATATCAGTGATCAATGTACTCAAACATAACACACGTATCACATAGTAACGTATACACAACATAACTCGGGAACGAGTCTTGTGAGGACTCGGTCCGAAATGAGAGTTAGCCAACTTATTAGAGCCTAGAGAATATTTCCATTCTCATGTTGAGCTCATTACATAACAATTTACTGTTCTTCTTAGAGAACATATACTTTACTTAAGATGTTTCGGATATGATATAGCTCCGATCACACCATACACAATAACTTTACTTAGATGTGTCGGTCATAATATAGACCCGAACACACCATACACAAATCCCCCTAGCCACGAATAATAGTCAAGGTAGGAGAGCCAGCTATAGGCTCGTGGGAGGTTGAATTCCAAGAAAGAAAACAACCAAACAGAGAGGAAGTCGAATCAAATGTAGTTATCAACTCCTAAACACACGCGCGCGGCCGGGACCCCCGGATTCCTCACCCCCCAATTATACGTTAGTTAGAAGTTCCTTTATGGAACTTATCACATCATGACACCATATGGTGTTACAAACTTAGTTAAACACACAAGGGAGGTAACATATACATATATATATCGATCTCTTATGTGATCTTAGGGTCGGTTTACGGTTTAACACATATTCGAGGTTAAACGGTATCGGAACTAAATACGCCACATAAATGAATTGCTGTAAACTCATTTCATGCTTTATCTCACAAGGTGGTAAACATACAGAAAAACACATTGGCATACAAGCCGGTGTAACCCGGTAGAACACAGGCTGCAAGAAAACCATACCTTACATCATAGGTTACTCTACCGTGTCCCCGAGGATTTACTCCAACGCGCTACCTCACGCTCCCCGGGTAGTTTCCGAACAAGTAGTATTATTTCAAATGTTTCTATTATCATCAAGATCTCACGGTATGTAAACTTCTATTACTCCCGTGCTTAACCCCGTTGTCCCGTTATCCTTAACTTACTTTTGTGATCTTAAGCTCACAACTTACACATTCACTCTCACACTTGTTTATACTTTTTATGGCCTTTAAAAGTCACCAAAAAGGCCTAATCATCATCTAAAACCATCCCCAATCAATTCCTCATCATTACAACACTTAAAAACACTTTCTGTTGCATTTTTGAACTGGTCCGGGTTTGTGTCCGGGGTTACAAACCCGGACCAATCCCAGAAATAAGTTTCTGCCCATTTTTACATGTGGTCCGGGTTTGTGTACAGGGCTATAAACCCGGACCAACCCCTGGGATCACTTTCTAGCATGTTTTTGAGGTGGTCCGGGTTTGTGTACCGATTTACAAACCTGGACCAACCCTGGAACTGTCAAATTTTACAGTTTTTAACCTCTTTTCAACCCCTAATTCAACTCCAATCATTCCCTAAACTTTCCACATGTTTTATACAAGTTTAAACATACTAAAGCACGCCTTAAAGACTCCTCAAATCATGGGTTAAATCCTTACCCAACTCATTGCTAAATTCCACAAGTTTCAATTCTCACAACATGCATTTTGCTCACTTGTGCACTTACCAACCTTTCTCTAGATGGTTTGCCATATTCTCAATTCATTTTACCATTCCAAAACCTTCTCAAGCACTTGCAATTACTATACCCAAGTCCAACTCTTATTTTCAAAGTCTTGCACACTAAGCCTTTTCTAGCAAAACCAACACACTTAAACCCATTTGTGCTATAGATTTTGACTTCACCTCAATCCATCCTCCAACTACCATTTCAAGGTGATTACTCTACTCAACTCAAACATATAAACACCTAAGTCCTCCAATTCACCAAGTCACCTTAAACACTTAGTTTTCTACGGAAAATTTGCCATAACTTCGTTGTTATACTAACACTTCCCAAATTCATCATCTTCATCACCTAAAGCAAAACATTCCCAATTCATCATCCATTCACCTAAACCAACTCAACTATCCAAATCCACAATGGATTCTACCAGCACACAAAGTTCAACACATTTACATAAACTTCCACAAAACACTTCAACTTATATAACTTGGCACTTAGGCCCTTAATTCAAAACACCACTCACCATAACACCAAACACTAAACATCATCACAAAATTTCCTCTTATAATCACCAAACACATTTCCAACATAATTTTTGATTCATTCATTTAAATTACCCAACCCAAAACTTTAAAACATCAAGATGGTTCTTAAGGTAGATTTCTTACCTTAAGTCCATAGGTTTCTCTTTTACTTCTCTCCCTTCTCTTCTCTTCATTTTCGGTCATGGGCATTATCCTTGCCACCAAACTAGACTAATAATCACCAGTAGCTAATAAGCATCAAGAGGGTACTTAAATTCTAGGGTTAGCCCTAGAGTACAAGGTAAGGTTTAAATCACAAATGGGGGAATTACCTTTTCATTTCAAAATGAAATGTCTTGGCAATTGAACAAGGAAGTCTCCAACACTTCTTGAATGTTTAAAACCGGCTGGAAAGAAGAAAGAAGGGAGTTCACAAGGCTGGAAAAATCGACCATGAGGGAAATGAAGAGAAAAATGAGTTTTTCTTTGAATCTTTTACCTTAGATGAAAGAGGGGATGAACTAGCTCAAGAAAATGAGCTTTTCTTCTCAAATGGTGCTCTAGCCATAGTGGTCAACTTCATCATTTTGAATTTTGAAAAGAGGGGAAGGTAGCTCTTGAGGAAAGGAGCACAAATATGTGATGTTTTTGATTTGGAGCTTAAATGTGGCTTGGGCATGAGGAGGAAGAAGGGGCTACCATGGATGGAGCTTGAAAAACGATTCCAGCAAGGGGGAGAAGAAGAGAGAAATCAGAGAGGAAAGAGAGGGAGGCAGTACGTTAGTGGGGAAGGAATGAGAGGAGAGAGAAGATAAAAAAAGGTATATGTACATTTTTCTACCTTTTTACTTTTGTCATCTTTAACAAGTAAACTAGCTTATTTACTAGTAGAGAGGGGCAAAAACGTGTGACACATAGAAAAAGGAGTGCCAGCTTTTATTTTACAAAGGATGGGAGTATTTTTCTCTTATTACAATTTACACCCCATAAGTCCCCATTTTTACACTATTCACTAACCCGGGCCCGTTTATGGATTTTTCTTGTTTCTTTAATTTTAATGGTTCTTAAGGTCCCATTAATGTTTAATTATATTTATATGATCAACTATAATTTTTACGGGGTCATTTGACTGTTTAAAGTCATGTTTTCGGGTTTTCTCGAAAAACACGCTTTAAGACTCCGTTAGCGTTTTAACGCATTATTTGAATCCGTTTTCTTCCAGAATTTTTCCCACGTGTTCTTATCATGTAAATAAGTATTAAGAATCCACTTAGGACCCTTTTTGAGGTTATTTACCTCCTATGATAATTTAATACGTGTTTTTACATTTTGTGACTTTTACGTGTTTTCTTTTTTTTTTGGTTTTATTTTCTTCACCACTGTTCTTAAGGACTTATTTAGCCTTAGAATATCCTAATTTTATAATTAATTAACACATAAAGATATGGGGTATTTCAAAAAGCTTTAATTTTTGAATTGGGATGGTATATCAAAATCCACTTTGTTGCGAAGTCATAAGAAACATTTTCCGGATTAAATAAACTTTCTTTACAAGCCATCCACCTATAACATCATCAAATGATGAATTGGTTTAAAAAAAGACGCTAATCTATCCAATTTGTTATACACATTTTTTTGGTCACTAAAACCACGCAACAAAGCGGAATCAATATCATTGAAATTTCAAAATTATAGGTCATTAGGAACCTAACTATAGCTGACATATTTTTTTTTAAGAAACAATGATAACCAATACACCCTTTTCTATTAACGGCGCTCAAATGGATCTGACTCCCTCCCCATAGCTAAATCTATATCTCTTCTTAAAGACTGAAGGGAGCGATTAGAGCAAAGATTATAAAAAAACTGGCAGGCAAAATTGAAGGGTCTAGAGAGAGATTGGCTAAGAGTTAACAACTCTAAATGATGATGCCTATAGCCGACAAATCTACATCTATGAACAAATAAATTTTTTTGCTAGAGACGTACTATTTCATTTTGGCAACGATCGAACAAACAATGGACCTCTAGCTCTGATACCACTGTTAGAGTTCAGATTAAGGAACTTACCTCTTGAGCATAGTAAAATAATCAGGATCGTTCTTTCTCCTCGTTGACAACTGAATCATCCTTAACTTGTTATCAACTGATGAGTCTTCACGTTTACCAGGGGGAGGAAGTCACAACAGCACTCCTCACGCTATCTACGACCTAAGAACTCTAACACGGCTCTCTCCCTGTATTGTGTGGGAAATAGGGTTTCTCATTATTTGTCAAGAAACTAATTCTTGTCTTTCAAAATATAGAATATTTTTGATTCCTGAATCAGTAAGAGTTTTGCTGAAGATTTCCAAAGTCTAGCTATCAGCAAGAGTCAACTAAAGCATTGGTGAAACTAAAAAAGAAAAAGTCAGAGAGACTCTGACTGACAGTTAGACTATGCCTAACGGACATTAATTCCCCATGAAAAGAGAACGAGTCAACATGCATACACAGAAACACCGAAGTACGAGAGTCTCGCTGTTGATTCCTGAAGAAAGTCAAAATACGAGAGTCTCGCTGCTGACTCCTAAAGAAAGCCAGAGTACGAGAGTCTCGCTGTCAATTCCTGAAGAAAGATAAAGTGCGAAAGTCTAGCTACATACTCAATGTAACACCCAAACTTAAAACTTAACAATAAACGGTAACTGCAGCAGAAATTCGCAATTTAAACAATAACTAAAACGATCAGTGTTACACGCCGTTAGCCACCCACGTGGCTAACAAGGCTGAATACGTACATATGTATCAGTCTGATGGACACAGACTCCTGAGCATTAGTTTCTAAAATCCACATACATATAAACCAACAATACCGAGTATATATATACAAACCATCACTGTATTTCATCGTTACCAAAATAAACAACCACGGAAGCACAGGTGCATCCCGGGTCTATTATCCAAAAGCTAACAAAAGTATTTCATTACACCTAGGAACTAAAGCCACTCCGCTTCTTCGATCCTCATCCTGCAAAATGAAATATGGTGCCCCAAAGGGGCTCAGCAACCCATGGCTGGTATGATTAACGTGCAGCCCGTCGGCTACCGGGATACACGCAACTCATTGTCATGATAACATGGCATTAATTTAGTATACAACATACATAATCATAGCAATAGATGTTGCATAGCAACAACAACACACAAAATCACGGGAACGTTTCACCTTAGGAAACGAACCATACATTAGTTAGCCAAACTTAGTAAGCCTAGAGAATGATTTCAATCTCATGTTAAGCTTGTTACATAACTCGTTACCATTCTTGTTTGCCAAACGAATAACTTAACCCAAATGTATTAGATATAGTGATCCAAGCACACCATACATATATTCCCCCTAGCCCGATTAAAAGTCAGGTAGGTAAGCCTTGGTTAAGCTTGCGAGTGATTGTAATCCAAGAAGGAGAACAACCATAACATAAAGAGGGTCGAATATGATTCAGATATCGACTCCCGTACATAAACGCGTGACCGGAACGACTGGATTCCTCACCCCCCGGTTATACACTTGTTAGCTGTTCCTCGTTGGAACTTAACACATCAATTCACACCATAGGTGTTTAAGTCCAGTTAGGCACACAAGGGAGATGCGATACACTTTAAGAACACAAACCACAACTAACTCATACATAGCCATAGTTAGAACGTTCCTTAAGTTGAAACGTTAAAAATCGGTACCGCTCTCTTACGTATCCTAGCTTGGTTAACTAACAGGTTAGCACGTATTCGAGGTTAACGGTACCGGTACACCCGCGCCACAATAATACAATGACTGTAAACTCATTTCATGATTTAAGTCTTACAAAGTCATAAACATTCAGAAAACAGACAACACACAAGTCGATGTAAACCGGTAGCAAACAGACTGCAAGAAAACCATACCTTGGTCCCTGCTGTGTTTGAGTTCCACCGAATGCAACTCCTATACATAATTAATAATGTCGGTTAATTACTTTTTATTTAACTTCCAATTTACTAAGTGTTTTACATGATTACATGACAAGCTTTTACACTTAACTTACACTTGATTATCTTCATTATACCTAAAATACCCCAAACTAATAAAACATGGATTAAACATCTAATCACATTAATTAAGGCCTAAACATGCCTTAAAAGTCAACTGAGAACAACAGTGGTCAACACAAAGCAAGATATTGCACCCTTTGACTGTTTAGGGTAAATAAATACCCAAATAAACTTCTTAGGACCTAAAACTTTGTCCTAAGCTTATTAACTCATAACTAAACATATTACAATTGTTGGACAACACTCCAACACAAAGAACAAGCATTTACATGCTTCAAGGTCAAGTAGGGAAAAATGTGCTATAAGGAAACCTTAAAGGTCTTATGACCTCTAAATGATATAAAATTGGATTCCATGATCAAATATCATGTAAGGAACACAACAAAACTGTTCTCAAGGAAAACTAAGCTCAGAAACACCTTGCGACACAAAATGTGCACTAAAACACCTTAAAGCACATTTTTGAGAAAACTGTCTCTGCGTTGTTGAGTATGGGCTACATGATAATATAAGCATTAACATCCTATTCATATATATAATCCGTCAAGGTTCCAAGGTTACTCGCATCGAGTCCACACAACTAGTCTCAAAAGTCATACACAAAAGGGCGAGTGGTCAATGACACACTCCCACATATTTACAACATACCTGTGTCTAACATCCAAGGTAAGTACGCAACATAGTAAGCAAAAAGTCTTCCACCAGCGGTCTCACGGAGTTCCGGGTACTCATGCCCTAACGACTCCTTTCCCTTTCTGGGCTCCAGCATCAATAGATGTCTGGCCCTCTTGTCCACCTCGTGGTACTCTAGATCCTCCAGCTGAGGTGTTCTGAATATTCCTTGGTGGCCTGTAGTTACGGCTCTCAGGGTTCATCCAACACTCGAACTCCCGATGGCCCTCTTTCTTGCAGCACCGACACTCAACTTTGCGGCCATTGCAGTCGACCCCATGATGGTCCTTCCCACAACGCTTGCAATAGAAATGGCGCTGGGGCTGTCCGGTGTCTAATGGTAGTATTTAGTTTCAGTTAAAATCTGATGATATAAGGTTAAGGTTACAATTTAATTTAAGAGGTAGGTGTTCTCACCCTTAGGAGGTGCAGATCTCAGAGGCTGAGCATCTATAACTGGTCCGGTCAACCGAAGGACGGGCTCTTTTCCCTTCGCTCCCTGGTGACCCTGCTGCCCTTTCTTTTGAAAGAATTTCCTGTTTAAGGTTTCGGGTCAGCATTCATAAGGTATTTAATATGGTAAACAATTTAGAATGGGATAAGTCCTTACTTTCCCTTCTTCTGACCATCGCCTGGAGATGCTCCTCCACCCTCAGACTCTCCCTCAGGGTTCTTTCTCTTCTTGGCCCCGAGAGTCTCTTCCCGAGTCTGGTTCATTAGCTCCGTCCTCGAGGCAGCATCATAACACTCCTGGAATCTCATTGGTAAGTTTTCACAACGTTAATCGGTAATGTAGTAAGTAAGGAATTTATGGCTTTCATGTTAATACCTGGATGGTAGTGTAGAGGGTAGCACCCATCGTCATCATTATGCAATAGTCTTTCAAGACTTGAAGGTCCAAATTGGAGCGCAACGTTGGAACAGGCTCTACCAACGAAATCCTACCAATGAGAGAATAATAATTACCGGCAACATGGGTCGACATGCTACGCAGTCGATATAACCCCGTCATACCAGTAAGAAGGAAAGCACTACGAGTGCAATAAGAGGACAAGAGAAGCGATAGAAACACCGGACAACAGTCCAAGGGAGCAATAACAGTGGGATAATACCGCGCAAGGGCATAGGGACTACCTAAAAGTCAATTAGGCAGCGGGTAACTCCGAACCTACAAACAAAAAGGGATTGCAAAGAACTAACTGCAATGGCTCAGACGACTACGAATGCATATGTAAGTCATACTCCAAGATAGGACTACAACATAGTGCCTAAGGAGATTCAATACTCGATAACCACGACGAAGGTGTGGGAACGAGAGTGAGAACCAAGGCTAAAGCGAAAGAAAAAGGGGTCCCCTCAGAAAGAGGAATACCCTGATAAGTAATTATACAATCAAAAGCAGTCAGGAAGCTGCTCAGATAACTAATTAACCAAAGCCAAAAAGGGCAAAGAAGGAGTCTCATGGACTACCACCTACATGGAGTTTAGGAGAATGTACCATTACCGACGTACACAGTACCAATAGCCCATCTTGCATGGTGCACTTGCCTTGGCAAGTGCTGCCACAATGACGCTGTACGGGAAGCCGTGAAGACCAAATGGTAAAAAAAAACCACGGATATAATACATATTAACACCGGATTACAAATCCTTAAGACTGAAGAGCGAAACATTAGGAGGGCTTGACGGCCTAACCATGACATTTAAATCAATACACCAGTCAGCAGGGAACTGGATTTGGTCAGGAAACTAAACGACGTGAGCATCAGCAATAGACAACCGATACTACAGGTAAGAACATCAGCCCAAAATCAAGCCTAACCTTGAATGGAAGAACCGTAAAGATTACTCAACAATGTGAGAAGACCAGATGTAAGTAATAACCTACAAGGAAGGTATTACGACATACAATGAAGATGGATGACATAAAAACTTTCAATAAAAACGGGACAAATTCCCAGAAGAATACCATTAACAACACTCTTCATTGAAGATGTTGGTAACCCCAGAAACAGAATCAGAGGAAACAAATTTAAGCAATGACCTACCAAGGATCAAAGACGTGCAATCACGAAAGAGAGAACCTCAAAAGGACTACACCATAGAGTTGGTATAGTTGAGTAGAAAAAGATCCATAAACGATGGATAATATTGCTTGCCTAACTCATTAACACCCTAGTATGATTAGTCATTAGTGGGTGGCGTAGTCAACGACAGTTAAACAAAGTATTGACATGGCAGCACATGATAGCCAGGGTAAATATCCGACTTAGACACCTGGAGGCAGAGGCCTAATGAGAATTAATCCTTAATTGCTAAAAGACACAAGTCTATGAGAGCCAAGGTATTGTCACAGACACTGATTAACATCGGATTACCTAAGCGAACTTCCACAGTAGGAAGCGAGATACAACAACTTACTGTTAAACCCAATAGTACATCCAAGGATGTGACCTAACATTGACAGAGTTCAGAGAACTAGAGAATTACGAGGATAACCTACAGATGATTAAGAATACAATAGTGAACCGAACACCGGCTATCACTTGAGACTAATCAAGCATTAAGGGCCTACGAGCCAAGGATGTTAAATACATCAGAGCTCGAGGCACTGGAAAGCATAGAAGGCTTATCTAGGCCATAAATGAACTACAACTCGTACATACGAGTGGTTACGAAAACCTATACTAAATTGAGGAATAATTGCCAGGAAAGGGCACCAATGAGAATGTCGAGATAGTGCTACTGACAGGGTGGAGAACGAACCATTCCTTTTAGGGTGGGGATACCTCTCCTTGTTGTGAGGCCATGAGTGGTAAACCCCTCAAGAAGGGCTCTCACTTCTTAGAAATTGAATACTCTCTATTGGAGAATGGGAACCGTAGACCTTGAAATTACCTCAGAACATTCCAGTTACACATAAATAATATGGAAGGCTGCAGAGACAGACCACATATTTAACACCCAGGATTTAGAATCAGTAATCGTCAGAGATAAACATTGTGAGTGCGCAGTATGGCACGTCAAGTGACCAATGCTCAAAAGAGCTTGTACTCAACGGATGACTTCTTCAGTAACCAGTTAAATTACATGGTAAATAACATCATAAAGGATGAAAGAATGTGAGAGAAATTATCCTACTTACGAACCTGAGATTGAAACAGAACACCTTCATATTAAGAGATAACCATTTTACAACACGATACGGCAACCGCCAAACATGAAATTAGAGAACCCCCAGTGTGTTTACGCCATGAAGGAGATTGAAAATAAGACAAGACGTTGAAGTCAACAATTGAAGAATTGTGCCATCAATGGGCAATATGAGAAAGCTAAGGCTACTTCGATAGCGGAGGCCATGAGGATAATACCTGTCAGGTAGATTAAGTTATGGTGCGCAGCAAGGCAACCATTACATATGTAAACCATCAAATATTGACACGAAAGCAATCAGATTTATGAATTAAAACCCGATGTAAGTAAGGTGATGAAATGGGAGATAGACTGTGCAGTAACGCCAGTAGCCTGGGCCATGTGATGAAAGGTTGCACAGAAAGCACATTGTCCATTCCGTAAGGAGCTGGAAGTGCATTCCTAGTGGATCGACTTGAGAAATAAGATAAGAGGCTCTAAGGAAAGAGACCTTAAATTACTAAAGGGTAGAGTCCGTACTAAATATAGAAGGTATAATGTAGTTATGAACCCAGTAGATGGATATTCCTTGATTAAGTTCAAGAAGAATGACATGTGCGTTATTATGGATTGATGAAGGAGGGGATCGACAGAATACTTCATAAATTAGCCGTAACTAAGTGTGTGACAAACACTACGAGCATACTTAAATGAGATGTGGGACGACCACACTCCAAAGGAGCTTGTGGGCCTGATGTACTTATTCTATAAGTTAGTCGGGTAAGTAGCAATGTATCATTAAGGTACCCCGTATATGTAAACGAGTAGTGTAAGGAACACGAGAAGTAGTCGACTCCGTACGACAGTCAGCGATGCAAACTCACACCAGAACAACAAGTTACCGTGAATAATGGAGGAGGAAGAACTCAGTTAAACCAATGAGTTTAAAAGAGTCAAAGAACTTATTCTGGGAGGAAACAATTAAGAATTATGAAGTGCGAGAAGCACTAATTAGTAAGTATGAACAGTTCATATGTTTAAAGATTTTTGAGGAAACTGTGAAGAGCAATTAGCACTGAGCAGCAGCTTCAGATAATACAAAAATCTCAGGCTGAGGGTCAGATAGTAGGAAACAAATCAGACGCTGGAAGGAGTAATAACAGCATGAACATCAGATCTCCAGACAACTGGATAGACAAGCTATAACTCATAGAGACCGTGTATAAATAAAGATACCACACGTCCATTAAGAGACCATTATTCCTAAATTATAAGGATACCAAAGAGCTATAAACATACTAAAGAGGATAGGAAGGGCAAACTAAGCCCCAAGATTATCAGAGCCGCGCAGCAGAAGCTAGTGGACCGTATTTTAAAGGTTCGATATACCTAACAAAAGGGAAAAAGGAAAGATGTATTGCACATCTTCCAGTCGAATAAAATATACGACTTATCTACCAAATACTTTAGCCTTAGAGACTACACTTGAACCAGTTATAAGATTGGTATAAACACCAATAAGAATCCTTGATACAGAGACTAAGCCATTACCATGGTGAAGACCCTCTAACCCAATCATAATGTGAGATAGACTACATGGGAGCCTGAATGCTCCATGACACCTAAACATCTTGAACCTATGTTCAAGGATGATATAATGTTGATTACGTGGGCGTAATCCATTTTAAGGGGGGTAGAGCGTACGATCGCTTAGCCTATATTTCACGTATTGAGTACGTAACCTACAGTGTGCATAGCACAATACAATTAGTTGTGATGTTTGATACGTATGTTATATAAACACATGTATTCATTCTTATGTGGTTGTGGTTATTATGCATAATTAAATGTGAATACCAGATGTATTAGAGGGCGACCTCGTTAACTTCGGTGCGAGAATTCAGGAAAAGAGGAGTAGAAACTCCAGGGGAATTAAAATCTCTATGATATGTATTGATATGAGACCAAATATGGTAATGTTATGAGGTATGAATCAGTATGAGACCGATATAGAACCTGGTAGGAATTAAATTCTATAAGTAATTGCTGAGAGGTGGATTAAGAATGACTGATGGACTAAGTTCCATAATTTGGAGATGTATTGATTTATGATTATGACTAGAAGGACTAAAAGATATAAAATGCTACATGAATAATTATTTGATTGTTTGAAGTTGACGTGGGAGGTAGAACTTGATCTTGGCCAGATCAAGGAAAACTGAACACAAATTGGGGTGAAAGGATAGTTCAACACTGATGCTGATCACATCAGGGTCGGATGATTCCTGAAACTCCCTACAAGTGGTCACAATTAACCACGTTAAGAGTAGATGCAGTAGCATAAAGTGGAATTGGAGTTGACATGTATTTTCTGTATTACTCACTCATGAACTCGAGGACATGAAAACCTTTGTCTTCGGACCGGTTACATGAGGAGTATACAACAAGGAATATACAAAGAGTATTTTGATTACTAAAACATGCAAAGACATGTTGTGTGACAAGTGAGGTAAATATATATATACATATGGCAGACCTTGTGAGTCAGAATGCCTATACAGATATTGAGTGATCTATATGATCTTTTAGTGTGAAGTTACCTATGTGTTCTAAGGGATATATACATAGGAACTTTGGGGACAAAGTTCTTTTAAGGGGGGTAGATTGAAATACCCCAAACCTTAATATATTAATGAAATATCTAATTAGGATATACTAAGGCTAGAACGTGCCTTAGAAACATTGGAAGAAGTGTTAAACAACAATTTACACCAAAACATGTTTTAGGAACAATTAGAGCAAAAGGTGTTTTAAAGAGTATAAATAAATTAGGGAACTACCAATAAATTCCCAAGAGATTTCAAATATGAAATACCTCTAAGATTAGTAATACGCATTAAGCGAAATTAGCGGTTAAACCAAAAACGCACCTTAGAGCACAAAAATGTGCATTAAAGAAAAATGTGCTTTAAAGGAAAATGTGCCTCAAGAATTTATACATGGAACTAAAAAGCTAGTGAGCCTAAATACCAATAAGGAATAAGGATACAACAATAAAATGGTCATAGGAGCCATAGCGTATACACACAAATTAAGTATACAAGTCCACACAAAAACCGGTACTAAACTGACGAAAGTCAAGGAGAAACCACCAAACGACTTGGTTTAAATTGGAATTAGCAACATGCTATTTCATGAACAAAGTTTAAAGGTTGTAAATGTACTAAGAACACATTTAAAATAGCCAAAACAAATTGCAAAATCAATGTGAACCCGGAAGCACATAAAATGTATTTTAAGGCATTTTTGGCCTTGTAACATACCTATCACATGGTATAAATCATTGGGAATGAGTTTAATGTATCAAATATTACATAAACACATTAGAGAAACAAAAAAATTCAGGTCAAATGAGGCATATGCTGGCCGACATGGATGAGTCACCAAGGATTCCAAATTTGCTTTTAAATTCACTATTTCAACTACCAAGACTTTCTTCAATTGCCTTATCATCTTGTCCCCTTAGTGGATCATTATTGCGACTCTTACCTGTCAAATGAGAGCTCCCAAATTCGTAGCTCATCCTCTCTTTGAAGAAACAACACAAAACAAGTGCAATGTTCTTAGTTTTGAACCTTAAAGAACACCCTTCCTTTTAGAAATCATAACTTTCTCGTCCTAGCTCCAAATCACAATCTTGATAGCTCGTTGGAATCCTCTCTTCAAGAGCTTTACAACCATAGCTCATGAGCCCCCAGATTCTCAGGAAAAACCACAAAGAAGTGCCTTTGATTCTCGAGGTAAAACATTGCCTTCTTGAAAACTTCTTGTTCTTTGGTTTTTGTTACAGCCGATTGGCATGGGATACTAACCCATCTTATTCTTCATCTTGTTGTATAATTTTGGAGCCAATTTCTCTAGCAAATTGCTGTCAAAATTTCTAAGGAAATCAAGCTTAAATATTAAGCTAATGGTTAATATCACTGGTGGAACGCGAGCCTTTAATTACGGTCCAAAACAGTGTATAATTACGGTTCTGGACCGTAATCTACGCGGGCGTCAATAAAGATGGCGAAGTCTTTAATTACGGTTTAAAACCATAATTAAAGGCCCTTTTCCGTCTCGCGTGTCATTGACTTTACATTACGGTTATTGGTAAAACCGTAATGTAAGGTGTACACTTTAGATGACGGTTTTGACAATAACAGTAATGTAAAGTCTTTTGGCGCTCGCGGCCAAAGGACTTTAGATTACAGTTATTGTTAAAACCGTCATCTAAAGCGTAATTTTTTATTTTATTATTATTATTTTTACAAATCTACACAATTGCAACAGAGCCAGAATTATAACAGATAAGCAACAGAGGGCATCAGACCAACAAATGTGCAGAAACTGCACAATTGAACCACCTAAATCAAATACCAACAACACAAATTCATTCTCTGCGCACAATTGCAACAGAGATAACATCTAATATACACCAGATCGAAAATCTGTTACAGCTGAATCTGTTACAAACAAAAAATACTCAATACAGCAGAATCTGTTACAGCAGCTAGTAATTCATTACAAAAAATATTCAGTACAACAGCTAGAATCTGTTACAGCAGCAGCAGCTAGCAATTCATTACAAAAATATTCAATACAACAGCTAGAATATGTTACAGCAGCAGCAACCAGCAGAATCAGAGGGCTACAAAGGTAGCAGTGTAACCTATACATGGTAGATACAGCTAGGATGACTCCCAGCAACAAATGCATAAAACAGAAGCGTAAACCAGTACAAAAACGGTTCAGAAAACTGTGAAAAACAAAATCCATCATAGCAGCATCAGAGCTAGCTAGTCTACCACTCCATTCTCATAAACATGGCTGACATGCTCTCTCTGACATGCAACAAGTCGTTTGGACTGTAAGTCGAGAATTTGGCAAAATGCTCTTTAATCTGCAACAAGAAAAGAATGGAACACATAATAGATTAAGATAAAGACACAAAAAATCTGCCGAAAGAATTAAATACAAGACAACGTTCGTATTACCTTGTCTTTATCATTCTTAAAACTTGGGAAGTACCCGCAGAACTCGTACATATACCGCATCACGTAGTACCCGCAACTCCTAGAATCCTTTTGGGTAGGGCACTAAATCACCAAAATTCACAAATGTAAAACAATTGTACAAAGATAATAGCAGCACGAATGAAATACATGAATTACCAAACCTTGATGTAATCGACGATCAAATCACCAAACTCTCCTGAGGGGTTTTTTTGTAACAACTGTTACATATATTAACAAAAGCGTTTAGCAAAATGAACAAGTACATTAATTTTGGTTCAAAAAACTTACAAACAATTAAATAGTAATAAAACTTACTCTTTGATTAAGTCTTCAGTGTTGAATTCTGTCCACTGCCCTAGTGGATCTAGAACGAGCAGAGTAGCGGTGACAGCGCAAATATAAACAAAGCCCAGTGGTGGCTACAATGTCAAATACAAAATGAAATGAGAAATGAAGGTAAAAAAGTTAGCTAATTAGTATGTAATTTTATATCACTCACGTTTGGTGATACGGCATTAGAATGAATAATTTATTCTGTCGATCAGCAACATCGAAGCAATGAATCATGTAATTACAAAACCGCCCCGGGTCCCTAGTGACTGAGTCGTACGATAAACGCTCCGGGCACACCGCAGTAATGGAGGTCATGTCCTTCTCAACACATCTCTCAAGCAGACCTCTATTATATCACATGTACTATAAAAAGTTAGCCAATGCAACTTCATAGATACTTATTCTATATGTTTTTACAGTATGAGGAAAAAACACTTACTTTAGATAAGCTTGAATAATGTTAATGTTCAGATAATCTCCACACATCATCTCTCTGATGTCCTCAAAGTTGATTGCCGTGATCATATCTTCTTCGTAGTGAAACATCGACTTTGGAAGCGTCATCATGAAGTTGTTAGTTTGAGATGACTTCAAAATGATCTTGTCGTAGAGATTCATCTGACGAGCCCCCAAAACATTAACAAGTTTTTCTGGCAGTGCGAGCTTATTTTTAGGCGCCTCAGAAGTCCTGGTGCGACGTCCCCACGGGGCGCTGGATTCTTACCTTTCGCACCCCGACTCACTGGATTCTTACCCTTCACACACAAACAGTAAAGCATAAATGTAAAGATAATTACTAATTGATTATTATATTAACATTAAACATTTATCTAGAACATACCCTTGTACTTCTGACAGGATTCGCCAGCGCGCTGATCTCTTCTTCTCTGGGCCGGGATACGCGGCGAGGAAGCTCAGGGATCTCAGGATTCGCCGGCGCACTGGTCTCTTCTAGTCTGGGCCGGGTTACGCGGCGAGGAAGCTCAGGGATCTATAATAGATTAGTGGAGACACTTAATGCTAAATAATGCATTTTATTAGATACTAAATGGTTGTCAAACAGTCTTACCTCATCGGTGACAACAATATAACATGCTGGCCAGGGCAATATGTCTCCCTTCGCTTCGATCAGCGTGCATTTGTTGTCAAACGCCATTGGAAGGTATGCATGCTCAAATCCATCAACTATCAGGTCCAAGGTCACACGCGCGTAGAATGGGGGTAGACGTACGAAACTGATGAGCGTGAGTAGACCTGATGGCAACACCGTCCCGTAGGCCGCATCTACAGGGTGCCCTTCTAATGGTATTTGGAGACGATATTTTTTTTGCTCCTCTAATAAACAGAGATAATACGTGAAATAAATAAGTGAGTCCAATCTAATACTATTTAAATGACTTTATTTTAGGAGAAAATAGTTAAACAAAGTTAACCTGGATGTTGGCAAACGGGTACGGGTCAGCGGCCGGAGCACAACTAGACGAGGAAGACAGTCGAGGAGGATCTTGCTGCTGCTGCTGAGTAGTCGCATGTGCAATCGAATTCAATGCTTCCTGCAGCCTCTCCTCGAAAGCCCGGCGCTCAGCAGCCTGTTTCTCGTCATTAGCTTGGCGCTCAGCAGCGAGCTTATGCTCTACCATCGCCTCGACTTCAGCACACTCATCTGACCCTTCCTAGCAGATGGCGGGAATACGTGCTTCTGACGTACTTCTCCCCCAAATCCTCTAACACGCCCCGGGTGATCCTTCTTCCAAGTATTGATTGAGAGCGTCCTTGAGAAGGAGGAGTGTAACACCCCATCCAACAACAGCACACTTAACAACAACTACAGCGGAAAACACACTTCATCACATTACTTAACTCGTTGGTGTTACACGCCGTTAACCACCCTCGTGGCTAACAAGGCTATTACATATACATTGTATCGGTCATGGACTAGATTGCCGAGCGACTACACATTAATATCCCTTTCCATTAACGACAGCAACATACATATACATCCCAACTGTACCGAGTGTTTACAAACTAATGCCGATAACAATTTCGGTCTTACTACACCTACTGTACATATGCAACATAAATGACTACCCATGTACAAACGACTACCCCGTCCTACTCTCGAACGGCTTCCAGCTCCTTGTACCTGAAATAGGAAAAAGTAGAGAAAGGGTGGCCCCCCAGGGGCTCAGCACCTTTGCTGGTATGGTAATCCCGCAGCCCGCATGCTACCGAGCCACGCACAAACTATTTGTCGTCTTAGCATGCGGTTGATTACATTTAAATCATGCATGTACTCCAATAACACAAAACACATTACAATCCACAACAGTGGTCACAACAAATACAGACAACACATCTACACCTAATAAATCACTCTTTGTGTTCTTTGACCCTAGAGTGTTTCTCCTTTAATGGAGCTATTTCCTTAATAGACGACACTTACCCACTAGTCGGGTTATCCATAAACGTCCCTTAATAAACTGGGATTCATATCCATGATCCACATGCTTCACATTTAAACAACACATAACATCACATCGCAATAAGCATTGCAGTACATCAATAACACATAACATAATGGGTACGGATCTCTTTAGGAACCGCCCCAAACATAGTTAGTTCACTGGGAGAGCCTAGAGGATGCTGTCAAACTCATGTTAAGCTCATTTACATAACTCGTTACCGTCCTGTTAGACGGACGGATAACTTAACATAAAGATGGTTCGGATATAGTGATCCGAACATAACATACATAATCCCTAACAGACGTGAGTCAAGAGCCTTGGTTCAGCTCAAGGGTGATCGAAGACCAATGAAGGAAGACAACCAACAGAGAGGAAGCTGAAGAAACTGTATACAACAACTCCCAAACAACGCGACCGGAACTACCGGATTCCTCACCCCCCATAATATTATATTCACAGATAAAGACTCCGCTGTGGAACCTATCATCAGCACACAATACAGTATTACAACAGAGTTAATCACACAAAGGAGGGTCATACATTTACAGCAACATCACACACAACATCACACAACTAACTCATGTGTAGCCGCGGTTAGAACGTTCCTTAGATTAGAAACGTTATTACCGGATACCGTTCTCTTACGTTTACCTAATAATGGTTAACTAGCCTTTCATGCGCATTCGAGGTTACCGGTATCGGTACGCAACACACAACAATAACGACTGTAAACTCGTTTCATGATTTATCTTATAACGTGGCAAACATATAGAAAAACACATTAGCATACAAGCCGGTGTAATCCGGTAGGACACAGGTTGCAAGAAAACCATACCTGTCACCGGGGTTTCACACTAACGTGTTATCACATGTTCCTCGTAACATCTTTGAACAACTGGTAACATTACATTTACTTTCGTTAACATCGGGATAACTTGATTGTTTAAAGTTTAAGTTCATGACTTACTCCCGTTAACTAGTTATATAACTTCACATTTTAACTTGTTTTATTCTTACATTTAACACAACTTTTCACCCACTCAATTATCATTATAACTCACTTAACATGTCCTTAACAATCCCATAACATCATTACTTATCAATCCCCATCATTAGATATCGTTTTCTAACCTTAAACAGAGTTTTTGGTCAAAACAGCGCCTTGTCCAAACTTGTGTCCGGACGTCCCAAGTTCAGACATGTTCGAGGCTCAAATGGGTGTATACTGACGACTGTCCGAACATGCGTCCGAGCTTCCCCAAGTTCGGACACTGTTCGAGGCCAAAACAGAGAATAGAGGTAGGTGTGTCCGAACGTCCAAATTCGGACGGTAGTCCGGACACTAGTCGAAGCTCAGGAAACTTACGCGCAACAGGGCATGTCCGAACGTCCATGTTCGGACGGAAGTTCGGACGTGCCAAGAACCTTATTTTCTACTCCCTTAAACACTTACTCATTTCTTGCCAAAATGCCCAACACTTATAATATTTCCCCCTTAGGTTTATAGCATGTTCCCACACATTATTTAGCCCACCAAAATACTTTATGTCCCTCTAAGAATTTTCTCCACAAGTTCACACATCTTCCTTACAACACCTTACTTCCTCATTGGTACCAAAACTTGTATAAATCCTTAACACAATCTCACCATGGCTTGAAGTATACTTAAAATATTCATTTGCATCCTAAATCCTCCAAGATAACACCCAAGACATTTTAACACCTAAGAAGACCTCATTTCACCTTCTTTCACAAATTTAAACCCTAATCATTCCTAGTTCAACCTAGGTCTCCAAACATCATTTTGGACACCTAAAACTCCTTGTTCATTAACTAAATTTCGCCATAGCTTCTCTTGTATCACCTAACACTAAAACACATAATTTTTCACCTTAATATAACCAAGAACCCTTATTCATTTAATACACACAAACACATTGTTTTTCCCTTAACCATCCAAGACACTCATCTTCACAAAGAATGTTCTTTACACACATCTAAATCCTTAAACTACACTACACTACATCACAATATAGTGCATAAACTTAAATTGCTTGACACTTAGGTCCTTAAATAACATGGCTCTTAGGCCCTTAAAATGCATTAAACTTAAACACTGAATTTCCCACATAATAATTGCCTTCAACCTGCAAATACACTCAACATCACATATGCCCTTAATAAACTCCTTGAGAGCATTTTACTAACTCATTTACCATTATCTTCTTAAGTAGTTTTAATGAACAACTTAAGCTCATCTTTCCTAATGCATTTAAACCACATTAGGTTAACACATTTACCTCCTTTCCTCACAAACTTCTTTCTTGTTTCCTTGTTTAAAATTCGGCAAGGACCTTGATTGCTTGTCAATCATCAATCCACACACACATATAAGGGTAATGAGCTTAAGAATTTATACTTAAACTCATATACAAACCCTAGTTTAACATAAGTGTTTTAATACACTAAAATGACATTTACCTTTGGAATTTGAAAGAGAACTTGATTAAGAAGCAGGTAGGACTCCTTCTAGTCCTTTGAAGATTGGAATGGAGCTAAGGAAGAACAAGAGAAGACACCATTAATGGTGAATTTTCGGACATGCATAAAAATGAAGGAAATGTCGTTTTCCTTACCTTGAAACAAAGGAATGACAAGACATGAAAATATGAGCTCAAGCTCCTTCAATGGTGAATCTCCATGGAACCGAAATGAGGCTTTTGAAGATTTGAAAAGATAGAAGTGTAGAGCTTGCTCTAAGAAGGATGGTGGTCTTGAAATTGAATTTGGACCAAGAAGTCATGAGTTACAAGCAAATGGATTTGGAGATGGTGAGGTTTTGCTGTAGCAAAACCGATGGAGTTGGGAGAATGAAGATAGGTGACGGTGGGTGTGAGTGGGAAAGGAAGAAATGAAATGAAGTGTTTGCTTTTACAAGATATTATGTTATAAAGTAACTTTCTTCTTTTTACTTACTTTTTCCTTCCTTTCTTTAATTGATTTTTTCATGGTGGTGAGTCACCACTTAGGAAACCGGCCCCATATAATAGGGCATTTCATGACTTATGTTGACCATTTAATTAAGCTAAGTTGACTTAAGTCAAAACTAGCACTATTTGGGCACTATTCACTAACCAAGGCACATATTTGTGAAATTTTTGGTTTCCCATTGATTTATACTTCCTAATGTGATACTAAGTAGTACACATGTTAATTAAAGAGTAATGATGGACATTTAGCCATTCAAAACTCATTTACAAGACGATTTTTCAAAAATGTGCTTTAAGACTCCTTAAAGCACATTTTATTTTAACTTGTTTTCAAGCTTGGTTTTCTTTAGTAATTGATTTTATATGTTCATTAACATATAATTAAGGTATAGATATGACCTTTAGGTCTTATACAAATTATCCCAAGCTTAGAGCACATTTTTGCCCATATTGACTTTAAGGTATTTATTTATGTTTTGTTTGGTTTAATCGTCTACCAAGGTTACCTAAGGACTTATTTAGCCTTATTAAATCTTAATTGAATATCACTAAGTCTTGGTAGGCTATTTGGGTCCCAACCAAGTTCACTCCAAGCTTAGAGCATGTTTTTGCTCAAACTGTATTTATGGTACTTTATTGTTTTCACCATGGTTTAAATTGTACACTGATGTTTCTATGGCACTTTTTAGCCTTTAAATATCATAGTTTAGTATTTAAACAATATATCAAGGTTTGGGGTATTTCAATCTACCCCCCCTTAAAAGAACTTCGTCCTCGAAGTTCACACTTCCCACACATCATTGGATTAGAACACGGGGATAACTTACAAAATAGAACTTCCATAACCAAACATACTTTACATCACAACCTCGGACTTGACGGTCCGGGCAACATATTCACATCCATACATAACATAACATACTCACATGATAACCTCGGACTCAACGGTTCGGGCATCTTAACAACATTGTACTCACATAACAACCCTTAAACTCTCAGGTCTGGGTAACATAACAGCATTTAGACACATAGGTCTAGGTAACATAACAACATTTAGACACATAGGTCTAGGTAACATAACAACTTTCGGAACTCAACCACATTAGGACTCAAGGTCAAAATAGTATTTATTTCACATACCACACAACATGTCATAACATGTGTAACAATCAAAGATATCTTTTATATACACAGTGATCCCGCAGAACTCGGTCGCGATGGACACCTTCCGTCCCCGTTCCTTTGGGAGATCAAAACAATCACTCAATCTTTAACACATATGCTTCCCATGTCACCGGGCAAGTACTACAAAAATATTCTTTGCTAAGGTTAAGCAAAAGTACTTCCATAATGTAAGGTATCTATCGACGTTTTATAAATACCAATTCAAAATCCTTTTTGAAAACACATACAACTCCAAGTCCAACTTATGTTCTTTGCTTCTTTTCTTAGTGTGGTTAATTGTGACCACTTAAGGGGAGCTTCAAGAATCATCCAACCGCAATGTGATCAGCATCAGTGTTGAACTATCCTTCCACCCCAATTTGTGTTCGGCTTCCCTTGATCGCATGCAAATCAAGTTCCACTTCCCACTTCATTTTCACGCACCAAATAATACACCCATTCCCAATTTTCTATCTTGTTGGTCATTCTAGTCATAATCATTACATCTCCAAAGGATAGAACTCCATCTATCAGTTATCTCCATTCACTTTAATCATGTTACCTAGGGAATCTTATTCTCACTAGGTTCTATGTCGGTTTCATACCCTTTTCATGAATCACTATATTGTATACATACACATATATTTTATCAAAATACAACACACAGTTTCACATTTATACACTGTCGGGGTTTTTGTTCCCCGGGAGTTTTCTACTCCCCACACTTGTACTATCACACACAACTGTTAACGAATAAACACACTTATCACAATGGTATTCACATCTACTGTGCGTAGTTATCACAATTAAACCATGAATGAATTTGTATGTTTACGTAGCACACACACCAATCATCAAAACAAATTATTTTGTGCCATGCACAACATAGGTCACGTACACTTGTACGGTAATACACACTAAGTGGTTTTACGCTCTACCCCCCTTAAAAGGGATTACGCCCACGTAATCAATCACTGAATCATTGGTTTAAAACGTTCTGCCGTCGTGAAGTACTTTAACTTCCACGCGGTCTATTATACAATGCATTCTGATTAGAGGATCTTAACCATATTGGTGGTTTAGTTCCTAAACCAAGAATTCTCATTGGAGTTTGCTTTAACTCTTAACTGGCTTCGGTTCTGGCCTGTGAGGCTTCTAGGCATTAATAATTAGCCGTTCACTCATGTTCACCATGCACATTCAACACTTGAATCACTGGCTCACTAGTTTTTGCTGCGAAACTCTAATAACTGTAGGGCTTAGTTTGCCGAATTCGGTGAGTTTCAAAACTTTCCATCCACTTCTCCAATAACTTACTGCGTAAACTGCCAGATATTTCACAATGACTGACTTGATTTCTTCCGACTTACTGTCGGTTGAGGTTGAGCTACTGCCTAGTGTGTAGTGCTCTCTCAGCTACTTCCCACACTTGAGGTATATTCCATACCGATATTTGATATTTAGTGCTACTGTAGTCACTTGTTCTTAATCATGCCTCCACATTTGGTCTTGTACAAGTACTCTTTCATTGGTACGTCTTTGCATTTCCTATGCATCAGTCACTATGGCGTTATAAGCCGCTTTCTGTTTCCACCACAATTAACATTTCCAGAATCCTATCCATCACTCGATCATTACTGTTCAAATGCAGCACTAAAACACTCAGTCATACAGAGTGCAGAGGTGTAAACTCTTGACAGTAAATCTCTTATTAGCAACGGAATCCACACTGAGTTCCTTATCACATAGTACCAACTAGTGGCTTATTGCCTAGTCTGTTTATCATCACTTACCTTGCATCTCCACTGAGTTTAACTCATAACTGGTCTTATCTGCCATATTATTTTAACAACCCTTATACAACGGTTGCTTTCTACGCACCGTGCTCTTTCTCATTGTATAACATCAACTTATATGGTATTCACTGTCATATTAGCTTCCACACATATACTTACATCATTCGTATTATGGTTCGTCATTCATTTGGATGACTACAGAATGCTCCTTGAGCGTTGATCACTCGAGTCACAAGCCGGCGTTATTCAGCTCGGTGCTTCACTTTATACACACATGCTACCAAACTATCTGTTTTCTCGCAATGACAACATGGTCAATCCTAACATGTTTCTTGAACTTGGTTCACATAACTACCGCTCCTGCGGTCTCACAATATCGAGAGGTATCCTCACTCTTAATGTAGTGGTTCGTTCTCCACTCTATTCACTTATACAACATAAACTTCTGCAATCAATCAAATTACAAACACATTTTATTTGTGGCTTATGAGCCTTACTGCTTCGAGCTCTGTCCATTGTGGACGGTTCACACACTTATTTCCCTGTAACATTACATGGTTTGGACATCATATTGGGCTCTATGACAAGGTCGTTACATTCTGTTTCCTTTCATAGGGTGCCCCCTTGGGATCGTCAGTCTGTCTCCTGAAACTTATGCTTAAACTGGGTGTTAGTTTCAGTCCTTGCGTTTTTGTCACATTATTTCGTGCAACAATTGTTGATGCGAACACCCTTCAAGGATTGCTCCAGGGTGTTGCTAAGTTATGCCATTACATCTGGTTCGCACTTTGGTATATTCAGAGCCACGCCGTTTTGCGTTCTTAACTGGCTATATTATCCTCTTCTGTGAAGATCAACATTTCCTGGTAGTAGTTACTCATTCTGGGAGTTTCATCCCGTTCATTGCACATTAATGTGTCCCCATTAGGCATCTGCCTGCCATGCACAGGCTGGGTCACCGTTCCAGCTATCATGTTATCCCTGAGGATCCTTAAGACATATGCTATGTCTTTACATAACAGTTAGTGCACTTCGCACCTCCTGACTCTTGAACATTTCCTTGAAAGGAATTCACTAATTCCTTTAGTCTCGTTAACTTGACTAGGTTCCTTTACTTCAACCATTCATGGTAATCCTTAGCTCTTTGTTTGACTATACAGATGACCGTAGTACGGAGTCGACTACTTCCCGTGTTGGACTCTACTCGTATACATATGTGGGGTACCCTACTGATACATTACTACTTACCCAACTAACCCATAAGTAGGTCTGTCAGGCCCACAAGCTCCTATCGGAGTGCGGTCGTCCCACATTTCAGTTGGTACACTCGTAGTGTCCGTCACACGCCTAGGTGAAGTATTCTGTGTCAACTCCCTTATTGTCCGTGCTGTGACAATATGCATTCTGTGCTTCCCAAACTTAATCAAGGGAAGGTCTATCCACTGTTGTATTACCATGAACTCAATCCATTCCCTCGGGTTGTTACCCTTGGGTTTACCGGTTTCCTTTCCGGTTATTCAAAAGTAAACTGGGTATAACTTACCTACCGTGTGGCACTGAGGCCGGTGTAGGTCCTCTGGTTTGGTTTTTTTTAAAAAAGAAGGTACAAAATGAGTATTGGTTTGAAAGAAAATTAGTTTTGAAAGAAAAGAGTTTGTGGTAAATCTGAGTTTGAAAGAAAAATCTTCGTGGTTTCACACAAGTTTTTTTTTTACCTTAACCAAGTCTAGCTTCTTGCTGACTGGTGTATTTCCAATACAGAGGTTAGGCTATCAAGCCCTTTCACGGTTATGATGACTCCCTTTAACTTCGTGGTACTTTACTAAGTACTTGTAGTTGTTAAAACTTCCCGAACCAGCCCTGTGTTTTAGCAGCATTGTCATGGCAAGTGCGCCATGCTAACTGGTTATCGGTTAAACACACACCGGTTGCGGTGTTGTTTCTTACCCGCTCTGTCATCAGTGGCCTTGTTGGCCCTCACTTGATCCTACATTCTTGATAATAATTCCTCTGGGTGACTTCTCACTGTCTTCACATGATAATCATTAAACTGGGGTGTTCCCCATTTTGGAGATCCCTTTTTACTTAGTACTGTATCTTCTTCGTAGCCCGTCCACGCATTTGTCGTGGTTACTGAGACTGTCTCTTGTTTGGGCACTACGTTGTAGTTCCTTTGTCAGTTGGTATACCGTTGGTGTATTATTTAACAACTGCGGTTCCGTGGACTCCCATCCCGGGATCCATTATTTCCCCTTCTTGCCTATTGCACGGTTGGGTGCGTTGCAAGCTGGTATTCTCGACTGCTCGGCATGTCGACCCAGGTTGCCGGAAATTCTATTCTCTTATAAACACAATTCTCATTCTTCGCTATTTATATGCGGTTAACATTGTTCAGGTAGAAACAGTCTCAGGGATTCCGACTTTTTGGGATCTACCGTATGACTGGTCCTCCTTACTTACAGCGATGTTTAATAACAGCCAGATCGGGTTTTCCCGAGTAAGAGAGGACTTCATCTCTCTGGCGCTCTTTCCCAAGTATAAAACAGGGATTGTGGAGGGCGGGATGGGATATTGTAGGTTTTCCAGTACACACTGGTAATTCCTAAACTAGCGTATCTCTCACGCTATCACTCAACCCTTAACCCAAAGTACTTAAATCCAACTCGGTATCCTAAACTCGGTAACGTCAGTCATTGCAGAGGGTTATTTCTGAGTGGTGTTAAATTGGTTTGTAAAATTAAAAGAAAAAGAAATTAAAAACTCAAAATAACGTCGGCTGCAAACAAATCCCGGTCGTAGTAGTAAACAGTGTCGTATCCACAGGGAGATTGTTCAATTATCCTAGTCTGGTAGTTAATTAAAAACTGTAAAAAGGGGTTTAGCCAGAGGCAAGCTGATTTGTTGTGGATTAAAACAGAAATAATAAAAACAGTAAAAAGGTGAATTAAGTGATGTGGATGGAAAATGTATCCTAGGATAGCGGGGGAATTTCCTAAAATACTTAAACAATTTATAACCATGTCTCAATTATTATTCGCTATTAGAGTTAATAATTGTCAGTTACGAACTCTTAATAAAGCCTTAATATTTCTGCTCAGTCCGGAGGGTAAATACTAAGATTAATTCCTTGTGGTACTTAGACTATCTCAAATCATATGTTGATAGTTACCAAATAAATGCAGTTGTTGTCACGCAAAGCATTTAAAATATTTGCTGAAAGGAATTAAAACAAGTTAAAAATGAGAGAGACATGTGATAAATATTAATTTACGTAATATTAGAAATAAACCCCATCCTAGGATACAAATGAAAATTACTCAGACATTAACGAGATAAGAGAAGATTGCACAGATAGATTTGACATTATTTCAGAGAAAGATACTGGTCTGCTTCGCTCGTACTGCTGCTCTTCTTTCTTTTGTTACTGCGTGAGTGTGGAATGTTTTGTGGTGGGTTACGGGAGGAAAATAAGTGGAAGCGAATGGGTGAGTGGGGTGAATGGTTTCTTCAGACTCCCGTCGTGCGTGGTCTTTTATGGTGCTGTTGGAGTGAGTTTATATAGAGGCAGAGGAGAAGAAGATCCGTACGAATTTGATTGCCGGTTGATTGCTCTCATTGATTGCTCATTAATTGCAGGGGACAGGAGCTGGAGACGCGTGAGGGAAATAAGGTAGGCGGTGCGGAGTAGATGGATATGGCGAAGCAAGTTGGAGACGATGACGGGCGAAGAAGAAAACTGGTCGCGCGATTGATTTTTATTCACGACGCTTGATGTCCTCGTAGGCGTCCGCCTCTGGAACCATGCGGACACAAGTTTTATCCGCGACAATTGTGTGTCCGCCTATCACGTCCGCCTGAGAATGGGGCGGTTGCCCTTGGTCTGTCCGCCTTGAGTACCGCCCAAGAAGTAGGCGGTTGTGCCTTGGTGGTGTCCGCCTTGAGTACCGCCCAAGAAGTAGGCGGTTGTGCCTTGGTGGTGTCCGCCTTGAGTACCGCCCAAGAAGTAGGCGGTTGTCCATGCGGACACAATGTGCTCGTGACCTATTTTCCTTCGAACTTTGACCGGCTCTAGATTCTTCGTTTGGACTCCGTTTTCTGAGCCGTTTACGTCTATGCGTTCGTCTCTTTGTCTACTTCACTCCCGGTTTGGGTTTCCTCATGTTAAACCAATAATTTTGTGAGATAAACAAAAAACATAAACTAGAGGAAAACTAACCGAAGTGGAGAAATGAGCAAGAAAAGTGCTAATATTATACATGAAATACACCTATAAATCATGCTCATTTGGACACTTATCACACCCCCACACTTATCTTTTGCTTGTCCTCAAGCAAAACCATGTACCCAAACAAGTAGGGAATGCTCAATATTTAACAAATACTATTATGAAGGGTAGGATAAAAAAGTCAATAGTACATGATCTTAAACTTTTAAGAGGAGTGTGATCCATCACCTACTGGTGGCATAGGTGTACTCAGGGCAAAAATAAAAATTAGAGTTTCGGGGTATGATCCGGAGTACTTCAATGCTTCTTAGTAAGGTGACTTTGAGAACTTTTACCATGGCCGACTTCTCTCAAGAATGGGTATTGAGGAGAAAACAAAAGGAAAAATAGATTTATGCATTTGTTTCACTTTTGCATAAGGGATGAGAAGATAATAGATAAGCATCAAGCTTTTGTTTTAAAGAACACTCAACTCTCTTTGTTGGTTACCAATGGTGTCTCGTAAGTCCCTTATTTTTTTTTTTCTTTTCTTTTTGACAGAGAAACACCCCTTAGCAATCCCTAAGAAAGAAGACAGAAAGAACCCCTGAGTAATAAAAATTCATCCATTTCAGATCATTTGGTCACACCGCATAAAAATGCTCCTCAAAAGTAATCAAAATTTTTAAAATTTGTACCATTTATCCCACAATTCATAACAATATTTATTCTTAAAGAGAACAACCCACATATAAAGGGTCCACGATATTGAATTTGAACAAACGCAAGATAAGTAGAGAGATTAAGCATTTTAGCATAAAATATCACCGAAGGGCACACTCCCCCACACTTAAATTGAACAATGTCCTCATTGTTCACCAGAAAAACAAGGGAAAGTTTCAGAAGGCCTTTTCAGTAAGTAGATAAAATAGAGAGAACACGAAGCTCACGAATATCATTTAAGCACATAAACTCTCCTCTGCATATTTATTTAAATAAAAGCATAATTAAAGAAACTGGTACTCCCCTGAGATTATTTTTGCTAGCGTGTATTGAACTTCCCCCACACTTGAGCTTCAGCCTCAAGTAGCGTAGCTTGGTTGTGGTGTAGACATGAAATTGCACCTGCATAAGACACTAGAAGCAACCATACTATAAACGGGGTTAAGAGTTAGCAAAAACAAAATTAAAGGGAACCTGAAAATTAAAACAGCATAAAAAGCATATAAAAGATAAGTTCGTCCGGGTTGCCTCCCGGAAAGCTGCCCTTTAACGTCTTTGGCTAGACGCTTTGTCGTTAGATCGATCCTGGGGGGTGGTTATGAGGAGGAGATTCAAAGCATGACTCGATGGTATTTTTGAGTGTCCACCTGGATGCATGTTTTCTTTTCTTATCCCGCTCTTCATCCGGGATTGGTGGTGGTATCTCTGTAATAGACATGCCGTCTGGAAGGGTGATAAACAGAAGTGGGGATGATGATGATTGAGTATCCCTTACGAACTTGAGATCTTTGGATTTGCTATCTGGAGATCTTCCTTATGCAAACTCCAGCTTTTCGTTATAAGCCTGAAGGGTGATTTTCCCCTGGGCTACCCAAATGTGCACATCGGCTGTGGCAAGGAATGGTCGTCCAAGGATGAGAGGTGTAGTGGAGTTCTCTTCGATGTCTAGAATGACAAAATCGCATGGGAAGTATAAGTGTTCCACTTTGATGATAATATCCTCCACCACTCCGCTTGGGTAAGCTACTGAACCATCCGCCAGTTGAAGGGTCATCTTAGTCTTTTTCATTTCTCCAATTCCTAGCTTTTTGAAAGTGGAGAGGGGCATCAAATTTATGGAGGCACCCAGATCGCATAGGGAGTATGGAAATGAGGTGCTACCAATTGTGACTGGAATAGTGAAGCTGCCCGGATCATTGCATTTGGAAGGTAGTGGTTGTTGCAGAATAGCTGAGCAAGCTACATTGAGAGGTACCGTACCGACTTCGGCCAATTTAGTTTTGTTGGATATGAGGTGTTTGAGGAATTTGGCGTAGTTTGGCATTTTGGCAATGAGGTCTACAAACTGTATGTTGACGTTTAGTTGTTTCAGCATTGCCAGAAACTTACCATATTCATTATCCAATTTCTGCTTCTGGAGTCGGTGGGGAAATGGTATAGGCGGTTCTTGTGAAGAAGGGTTTGAAGTTGATGGAATAGTGAGGATGGTGGGAGATGTTTTTTCTACTGGGGCCTCAGCTTTTTCTTCACTATCCTCTTTGGATTCTTCTGATCTTTGCGGGATGTGAATCTCGTTGGTTTTCTTACCGCTTCTTAAGGTTATCGCCTTAACCTCTTCTTCTTCTTCTTCAAAGTCGAGCTTTTCATTTTCATAACCAGCCACCAAGTGCTCAAGGTAGGTATTCTCAGATTGAATGCGATTTTGATAGACTTTGGCGGTGCTTTAAGTTCAGCTACATTTTGGAAGTTTCGATTGCTACAACCCACTCTTGGAGAGAAGGGTGTAGTTCTGGAATCGTAACTGTTTTAGCCACCTCCATCTTTTCTTCATCGTGCTTCTTCACATAGATGCACTTGGCTTGCTCTCTTGGATTCGGTTCATTTTGGCTGGGGAGAGCCCCTGGCGGTCTTCGAGCAAGTTGTTCTGCAAGTTGATTGAATTTACCTTCGATTTTCTGGTTGAAGGCTTCTTGTGCAGAGAGCTGGTTCTGAGTCATAGACATATAACCCTTCATCATCTCTTTCAGTTCTGCGTTTGGATCAGAAGAGGATGAAGATGGTTGTTGTTGTTGTTGTTGGAAACCTGGAGGGGCACCTTGTGCTCTATATCCCATATTAGAGTTTGGTTGGGGTCGGTTTCCCTGATAGGTAATGGAATTGTTGTTCTGCCCTCCTTGGTTCTGATCATTATTTTTCCATGAGAAATTCGGGTGATTTCTCCATGGATAGTTGTTGTTGATGTTATTGTTGTAGGAATTACCGGGGCGGTTTCCTATGAATTGTACTTCCTCGTACTGGCCTTTTCCTTCGCATTGATGAGTTTCATGAGGACCGGCGCATATGACACATCGTTCTGTAGGTGGAACTGGTGGTGAACTTGCAGGTGGGGAAGCTATTGTTTTTACGATTTCGTTTGTGATGTTGTTAGCTTTTCCACCATCTTTGCAAGGGACGAGATCTGGGCTGATAAATGATCCGTAGGCTCAACGTGGAGTAGGCCTGCTGCTCGTGGCGTTCTTCCTTTGGATCTCGTCCACTGTCTTGTATTGCTCGTCATGGTTTCGAGAAGGTCCATTCCTTCTTTAGGAGATTTCATCATGAAACTTCCTCCTGCAGAGGAATTGACGAGTAGTCGGTTCCCATCATCCAGACCGTTGAAGAATGACAGGCAGAGGGATTGATCGTCAAGACCATGGTGGGAACACTTCATTAGCATATCCTTGAATCTGTCCCATGCGTCGTACAATGTTTCTCCCGGCTCCTGACAGAAAGTGTTGATTTCACCGATCAATTGCCTTGTTCTACTGGTTGGGTAGTATTTGGCAAGGAATTTTTGGGCCATTTGCAGCCATGTGGTGATTGATCGGGAGGGAAGGCTTCGGTACCACCTGTTTGCTGAATCCGACAACGAGTGAGGAAATAGTTGTAGACGGATTCTTTCTTTGACGTTGCCGGTCTGACCAAAGGAATTGCAGAAGTCTAGGAAGAGACTCAGATGATTTGGGGCTTCATCTGGGTTTGCTCCACTAAACTTGCCTAAATCCCGGACGGCGGTGATGTAGTGAGTTTTGAAAACCCATCGTCCGGCTTCTTGTGGTGTTAGTTCAGGGAGAACAATGGCTGATGCTCTTCCTTCGGTATTAGGTTGGTGGTAGTCAGAGAGAGCACGGTGTTCTGGTTGATTTGCATGGTCAATTTCATTTATAACTTCGTTATTGGCCATGGCTTGATTTCTCAGGTTTCTTTGTGCTTGTAATAAAGTGCGCTCGGGTTCGGGGCTCGGACTGATTGGTGGAGAACCTCGAGTTCGAGTATTTGGCATGCACAGAAGATAACTTGTGGTTTGTGAGAAACTGTGAAATTAATTAGTAAATAGAATAAGAAAGGCAGAGATATTGGTTAGGCTGATAAACGTTAGTTAAACAACGCTGAAATATATTTTTTTTGTATTTTTTTAACAAGAGTAAAATGACAGAATATTAAATGACAAGGGAAAGAAATGACAGAAAATTAAAGTTAGGAGTTAGTATACAGAAATTTGAAGGACAATGGAAATGAAATGTTAAGGACAATGGAAATGAAATGTTAAGGACAATGGAAATTAAATGTTAAGGACAATGGAAAGAGATGACAGGAAATTTTAAGTTAGTAGTTAGGGACAATGGAAAGAAATGACAATGGAAAGAAATGACAGAAATAATAACAATAATATTAAGATGTCCGAAGTTAGATGTCCAAGTCAGATGTCCAAGTCAGATGTCCAAGTCAGATGTCCGAGATTAACAATTTAATAGTATTAACAGATTAATAATATAGCGAGTGAACTACCGGAAACTAGGGAAATTGATGGAATCAATCTCCCCGGCAACGGCGCCAATTTGCAGAGGGTTATTTTCTGAGTGGTTAAATTGGTGTAAAATTAAAAGAAAAGAAATTAAAAACTCAAAATAAACGTCGGGCTGCAACAAATCCCGGTCGTAGTAGTAAACAAGTGTCGTATCCACAGGGAGATTGTTCAATTATCCTAGTCTTGGTAGTTAATTAAAACTGTAAAAAGGGGTTTAGCCGGAGGCAAGCTTGATTTGTTGTTGGATTAAAACAGAAATAATAAAAACAGTCAAAAAGGTGAATTAAGTGATGTGGATGGAAAAATGTATCCTAGGATAGCGGGGGAATTTCCTAAATTACTTAAACATATTTATAACCATGTCTCAATTATTTATTGTCTATTAGAGTTAATAATTGTCAGTTACGAACTCTTAATAATAGCCTTAATATTTTCCTGCTCAGTCCGGAGTGTAAATACTAAGATTAATTCCTTTGTGGTACTTAGACTATCTCAACATATGTTGATAGTTACCAAATAAATGCAGTTGTTTGTCACGCAAAGCATTTAACAATATTTGCTGAAAGGAATTAAAACAAGTTAAAATGAGAGAGACAGGTGATAAATATTAATTTACGTAATATTAGAAATAAACCCCCATCCTAGGATACAAATGAAAATTACTCAGACATTAACGGAGATAAGAGATTGCACAGATAGATTTCGACATTATTTCAGAGAAAGAACTGGTCTGCTCTCGCTCGTACTGCTACTCTTCTATTTCTTTTGTTACTGCGTGAGTGTGGAATGTTTGGTGTTACGGGAGGAAAATAAGTGGAAGCGAATGGGTGAGTGTGGTGAATGGTTTCTTCAGACTCCCGTCGTGCGTGGTCTTTTATGGTGCTGTTGGAGTGAGTTTATATAGAGGCAGAGGAGAAAAGATCCGTACGAATTTGATTGCCGGTTGATTGCTCTCATTGATTGCTCATTAATTGCAGGGGACAGAAGCTGGAGACGCGTGAGGGAAATAAGGTAGGCGGTGCGAGTAGATGGATATGGCGAAGCAAGTTGGAGATGACGACGGGCGAGAAGAAAACTGGTCACGCGATTGATTTTTATTCACGACCGCTTGTTGTCCTCGTAGGCGTCCGCCTCTGGAACCATGCGGACACAAGTTTTATCCGCGACAATTGTGTGTCCGCCTATCACGTCCGCCTGAGAATGGGGCGGTTGCCCTTGTCTGTCCGCCTTGAGTACCGCCCAAGAAGTAGGCGGTTGCCTTGGTGGTGTCCGCCTTGAGTACCGCCCAAGAAGTAGGCGGTTGTGCCTTGGTGGTGTCCGCCTTGAGTACCGCCCAAGAAGTAGGCGGTTGTCCATGCGGACACAATGTGCTCGTGACCTATTTTCCTTCGAACTTTGACCGGCTCTAGATTCTTCGTTTGGACTCCGTTTTCTGAGCCGTTTGCGTCTATGCGTTCGTCTCTTTGTCTACTTCACTCCCGACTTGGCTTTCCTCATGTTAAACCAATAATTTTGTGAGATAAACAATAAAACATAAACTAGAGGAAAACTAACCGAAGTGGAGAAATGAGCAAGAAAAGTGCTAATATTATACATGAAATACACCTATAAATCATGCTCATTTGGACACTTATCAGTCATCAGAGTGATACTTCGCTCTGATACCACTTTTTGTAACATCCCATCCAACAACAGCACACTTAACAACAACTGCAGCGGAAACACACTTCATCACATTACTTAACTCCGTTGGTGTTTGCAGACGTTATTATCTGAGTGGTTAGAACAGTGTAATTAACATAAAAGAAAGAATTAAAACCCAAAAATAACGTCGGGCTGCAAATAAATCCCGGTCGCAGTAGTATAGTGAAAATGTAAGCAACCAATGTCGAACCGTGGGACTAATATACATCTAATAGTACCTAAGCGTGTCACAAGAGGGGGGATTAATTTGACTTGTAAAATAAATAAAAAGAAAGAATAAATAAACTAAGTTGACAGATAAATAAAATGTACTCTGGGTCAGGTTTAATATAATCTGCATAATTAAGCTATCTCTACTGGTTTAATAATTTGGCAAGGTTCCTGTAATTATCTTAAGGACTAAGTCATAGACTCATAAGAACTCGTTCAACCTGTAATGCAAGTTCTAATCAAGGTTCAAGCAAAGCCTGCGAACGGCAGAGGAGTAATTGAGGAATTACATTTGCAACTGAATACTAACTTATTAAATCATAACAAGTTTCCTCCATTATACGCCTTAATTAACCTATCTATTTTATCACCGGTCTGATCAAAATAGACTTAGGAAAGCAATTTAATAATTCGCGAGATCTATTAAAAAGGTGCATGATACCTTTAAGCGTAACAAACTGTAATAAATAAACTAGTAGAAATATTGCATATTAGTACAGATACATAATAACTATTCCCAGAGTAAACAAACTAGCCTAACAGTATGTAAATAGATAGATAGAGACGAGAGTAAGAAATCATCCTAATCACTCTCCGTCTCACACTCTGCTATTTGTGTACGTAGGGCTAGAGGTGATTTGGTGGACTGTAAAATAAATAAAATGGAGAAGGCGGGAGCAGAGAAAGAGATGGCGTGAAGTGGTCGTGATCGATTGGTGAATTCGTGAGTAATTTATTGAGTGAAGCTCGTGGGTTTATATAGACAGAAAGAGAGAAAGCAGAGAGATAGACAACACGTGAGGCGTGGAAGATTGAGCTCGTTGATTGCTCTCATTGATTGCAGGGGACAGACAGCTGAAGACGGGAGCGAAATAAGGTAGGCGCCGCGACAGTGGACGATTGGAGCGTCGAGTTGCAGACGACAAGAATAAGCTCGCCCAACATTTCACGCGCTTCCTCACGTCGCCTGCGCCTCTGTTCACGTCCGCCTGGTTAAGGGCGGTTGCCCCCTGTTGTCGCCTCCAAGACCGCTTGATAAGTGGCGGTAGAGGTGGTGGTGACCGCCTGCGGTTTGAGCATGTGTGTCCGCCTGATAAGTGGCGTAGTGGGTGGTGTCCCCGGCGGTTGCATGTGAGAGAACCGCCTGATAAGTGGCGGTTGTCTCTCTGTTGTCCGCGAGGCGGTTGCCCCTGTGGTGTCCGCCAGTTATCTCGACGTCGCTGCAACCTGTCGTGACTTATTCCTTCCAACTTCGACGCTCTAGATTCTTCGTTTGGGCTCCGTTTCTGAGCCGTTTGCGTCTATGCGTTCGTCTCTTATTCTACTTCACTCCCAGCTTGGTTTTTTTCCTCATGTTAAACCAATAAATTTGTGAGATAACAATAAAACATAAACTAGAGGAAAACTAACCGAAGTGGAGAAATGAGCAAGAAAAGTGCTAATATTATATATGAAATACACCTATAATCATGCTCATTTGGACACTTATCACACCCCCACACTTATCTTTTTGCTTGTCCTCAAGCAAACTACTACCCTAAGTAGGGAATGCTCAATACTAACAATTATTATGATGAAGGTAGGATAAACATGATCTTTCTAACTTAATTGAGGAGTGTGAAAAATTAACTGCTGTGGCATATGTGTGCTCAGGGTGAAAATAAAATATGAGTTTCGGGGTATGATTAAGGTACTTCAATGTTTTCTTTTTAGGTGACTCTGAGAACTTTTACCATGGGCCAACTTCTCTCAAGAATGGGCATTGAGGAGAAAACAAAAGGAAAATAGATTTATGCATTTGTTTCACTTTTGCATAAGACGAGAAAATATAGGCATCACGCCTTTGTATTAAAACACTCAACTCTCTTTTGTTGTTACCAATTGGTGTCTCGCAAGTCCCTTATTATTCTTTTTCTTCTTTTTTAACAGAGAAGTACCTCTTAGCAATCCTAAGAGAGAAACAGAAAGAAACCCTGAGCAATAAAATCCAACCATTTGCAGATTATTTGGTCACACCGCATATAAATGCTCCTCAAAAGTCATCAAAATTTTAAAATTTGAACATTTACCCACAATTCATACAGTATTTATTCTTAAGGAAACAACCCACATATACAAGGGTCCATAATATTTGAATTGGACAAACGCATGATAAGGAGAGAGGATTAAACATTTTAAGCACAAAATGTCACCGAAAAGGGCCACCTCCCCCACACTTAAATTGAACAATGTCCTCATTGTTTCACCAAAAACAAGGGAAGGTTTCAGAAGACCTTTTCGTAAGTAGATAAATAGATAACACAAAGATCACAAATAAACATTTAAGCACATAAACGCTCCTCTGCAATTTTTATTTAAATAAAAGCATATTAAAGAAACTGGTACTCCCCTGATTTTATTTTTGCTTGCGTTTATAGGGTTCCCCCACACTTGAGTTCAGCCTCAAGTAGCGCAGCCTGGTGCGGTGTCCACATGGAGGTGCCACCTGCATAAAACACTAGAGGCAACCATACTGAAAACGGGGTTTAAAGTTAGCAAAAATAAAATTTAAAGAGAACCTGGAATTAAAAGAGCTAAAAAGCAAAATAAATTAAAGTACAACCCGGGTTGCCTCCCAGGAAGCTGCCCTCTTTAACGTCTTTGGCTAGACGCCTGCTTTTATCCTGGATCGAACAAACGTTACCATACACGGCATATAAAATAAGAAAATTAATACTCCACAAAATCAGGTGTTTGAGGAGGTATTGCCGGGAATGTAGTTCTAACAGAATACCCGGCGTGCAGATTTTCTTCCTCAAATTGGAGGATGTAAAATCCCCTCTTGTTGTTGAGGCTTACAGAAAGAACGCTCGTTTATCATCTTCAGAGAAAGTTAATTCATCGAAGGTGATAGTGGCGTTTTGTTTGGATATGGTGGCGGGAGGTGGTGGCAGTTCCTTCTCCTTCATTTTCGAGGATGTAATATCTCATTGTCTGGTATATTATAGAGAAGGAGGGAAATAGCGGTAATTGTTTTGACAGGGAGGGGTTTTTATGAGTGGCTCGTCTGTAGTGGGGGTTCTACCTCTTGAACTGATTCGCTCATTGATTGCTCTAGTAGTTGAGCGATGCCTCCAGGTAGTCTGTTGATCTTCTAACCAGAGTTTGCTCTTGACTATGAGACAATCCTCAAAATCATGAGCTCCCCCACATTCGGAGCAGTATAAATCCTGCCAAATTCAAACGCTTCTTCCATTTGCCGTGTACGAGATATTTTTTTTTTTTGTGTTTTTGTAAATAAACAAAACTACTGAAACAAGATTAGAAAAAAAGGATTAGAAACAACATAATAATATATACAAAATATAAAAGATAATAATATAAACAACAAACAAAATAATAAACCAAATATTCTAATAATAAAGTGAATAATCCGGGGCTTAGGGACTAGAATAAACTGTCCCCGGCCAGGCGCCATTTGCAGACGTTATTATCTGAGTGGTATAACAGTGTAATTAACATAAAAGAAGAAATTAAACCCAAAATAACGTCTGCTGCAAATAATCCCGTCCGCAGTATATAGTGAAAATGTAAGCAACCGGAATGTCGAACCGTGGGACTAATACATATAATAGTACCTAAGCTGTCACAAGAGGGGGATTAATGACTTGTAAAATAAATAAAAGAAAGAATAAATAAACTAATTGACAGATAAAAAATGGTAACTCTGGGGTCAGGTTAATATAATCTTCATAATTAAGCTATCTCTACTGGTTTAATAATTTGGCAAGGTTCCTGTAATTATCTTAAGGACTAAGTCATAGCCTCATAAGAACTCGTTCACCTGTAATGCAAGGTTCTAATCAAGGTTCAAGCAAAGCCTGCGAACGGCAGAGGAGTACTTGAGGATTACATTTGCAACTGAATACTAACTTATTAAATCATAACCAAGTTTTCCTCCAGTTTACGCCTAATTAACCTATCTATTATCACCGGTCTGATCAAATAGACTTAGGAAAGCAATTAATAATTCGCGAGATCTATTAAAAAGGTGCATGATAACCTTAAGCGTAACAAACTGTATATAATAAACCATGTAAAATATTGATAATTAGTACAGATACATAATAACTATTCCCAGAGTAAACTAAACTAGCCTAACATATTAATAGATAGATAGACGAGAGTAATAGAACTCATCCGTAATCACTCCGTCTCACTCTGCTATTTTGTGTACGTAGGGCTAGAGGTGAATTTGGTGACTGTAAATAAATAAAATGGAGAAGGCGGGAGAAGAGAATGAGATGGCGAAGTGGTCGTGGATCGATTGGTGAATTCGTGAGTAATTTTTGAGTGAAGCTCGGGGTTTATATAGACAAAGAAAGAAGAAAGCAGAGAAGATAGACAGACGCGTGAGGCGGTGGAAGATTGAGCTCGTTGATTGCTCTCATTGATTTGCAGGGGACAGACAGCTGAAGACGGGAGCGAAATAAGGTAGGCCGCGCGACAGTGGACGAGTTGGAGCGCGATTTGCAGACGAACAAGATAGCTCGCCCAACATTTACACGCGTGCTTGCCTCACGTCCGCCTGCGCCTCTGTTCACGTCCGCCTGGTTAAGGGGCGGTTGCCCCCCTGTTGTCCGCCTCCAAGACCGCTTGATAAGTTGGCGTAGAGTGGTGGTGACCGGCGCTGGCGGTTGAGCATGTGGTTCCGCCTGATAAGTGGCGGTAGTGGTGTGGTGTCCCGCCTGCTTTGCATGTGAGGAACCGCCTGATAAGTGGCGGTTTTCTCTCTGTTGTCCCGCGAGGCGGTTGCCCCTGTGGTGTCCGCCAGTTATCTCGACGTCGCTGCAACCTGTCGTGACTTATTCCTTCCAACTTTCGACCGGCTCTAGATTCTTCGTTTGTTGGCTCCGTTTTCTGAGCCGTTTACGTCTATGCGTTCGTCTCTTAATCTACTTTCACTCCCAGCTTGGTTTTTCCTCATGTTAAACCATATTTGTGAGATAAACAATAAACATAAACTAGAGGAAAACTAACCGAAGTGGAGAAATGAGCAAGAAAAGTGCTAATATATATATGATCACCTATAAATCATGCTCATTTGGACACTTATCAGTGTTACACGCCGTTAACCACCCTCGTGCTAACAAGGCTATTACATATACATTGTATCGGTCTGATGGACTAGATTTCCGAGCGACTACACATTAATATCCCCTTTCCATTAACGACAGCAACATACATATACATCCAACTATACCGAGTGTTTACAAACTAATGCCGATAACAATTTCGTCTTACTACACCAACTTTACATATGCAACTTAATGACTACCCATGTCCAAAGCCAACGACTACCCGACCTACTCTCGAACGGCTTCCAGCTCCTTGTACCTGAAATAGGAAAAAGTAGAGAAAGGATGCCCCCCCAGGGGCTCACACCTTTACTGGTATGGTAATCCCGCAGCCCGCATGCTACCGGCCACACACAACTATTGTGTCGTCTTAGCATGCGGCTGATTACATTTAAATCATGCATGTGCTCCAATAACACAAAACACATTACAATCCACAACAGTGGTCACAACAAATACAGACAACACATCTACACCTAATAAATCACTCTTTGTGTTCTTTGACCCTAGAGTGTTCTCTCCTTTAATGGAGCTATTTCCTAATAGACGACACTTACCCACTAGTCGGGTTATCCATAAAAGTCCCTTAATAAACTGGGATTCATATCCATGATCCACATGCTTCACATTTAAACAACACATAACATCACATCACAATAGCATTGCATACATCACAACACATAACATAATGGGTACGGATCTCTTTAGGAACCGCCCCAAACATAGTTAGTTCACTGGGAGAGCCTAGAGGATGCTGTCAAACTCATGCTAAGCTCGTTTACATAACTCGTTACCGTCCTGTTAGACGAACGGATAACTTAACATAAAGATGGATCGGATATAGTGATCCGAACACAAATACTAATCCCTAACAGCGTGAGTCAAGAGCCTTGGTTAAGCTCAGGGTGATCGAAGACCAATGAAGGAAGACAACCAACAGAGAGGAAGCTGAAGAAACTGTATACAACAACTCCCAAACAACGCGCGACCAGAACTACCGGATTCCTCACCCCCTATAATATATATATTCACAGATAAAGACTCCGATGTGGAACCTATCACATCAGCACATACAGTATTACAACTGAGTTAATCACACAATGAGGTCATACATTTACAGCAACATCACACACAACATCATCACACAACTAACTCATGCGTAGCCGCGGTAGAACGTTCCTTAGATTGGAAACGTTATTACGCGATACCGTTCTCTTATGTTTACCTAATAATGGTTACTAGCCTTTCATGCGCATTCGAGGTTACCGGTATCGTACGCAACACACAACAACAATAACGACTGTAAACTCGTTCATGATTTATCTTATAACGTGGCAAACTATAAAAACACATTGGCATACAAGCCGGTGTAATCCGGTAGAACACAGGTTGCAAGAAACCATACCTGTCACCGGGGGTTTCACACTACGTGCCACATGTTCCTCTTTTCCTCGTAACATCTTTGAACAACTGGTAACATTACATTTACTTTCGTTAACATCGGGATAACGTTGATTGTTTAAAGTTTAGTTCATGACTTACTCCCGTAACTAGTTATATAACTTCACATTTTAAACTTGTTTTATTCTTACATTTTAACACAACTTTTTCACCCACTCATTATCACTATAACTCACTTAACATGTCCTTAAACAATCCCATAACAACATTACTTATCATCCCCTCATTAGATATCGTTTTCTAACCTTAACAGTGTTTTTGGTCAAAACAACGCCTTGTCCGAACTTGTGTCCAGACTTCCCAAGTTCAGACACTGTTCGAGGCTCAAATGGGTGTATACTGACGACTGTCCGACATGCGTCCGAGCTTCCCAAGTTCGGACACTGTTCGAGGCCAAAACGAGAATAGAGGTAGGTGTGTCCGAACGTCCAAATTCGACAGTAGTCCGGACACTGGTCGAAGCTCAGGAACTTACGCGCAACAGGGCATGTCCGACGTCCATGTTCGGACGGAAGTTCGGACGTGCCAAGAACCTTATTTTCTACTCCCTTAAACACTTACTCATTTCTTGCCCAAATGCCTAACACTTATAATATTTCCCCCTTAGGTTTATAGCATGTTCCCACACATTATTTAGCCCACCAAAATACTTTATGTCCCTCTAAGAATTTTCTCCACAAGTTCACACATCTTCCTTACAACACCTTACTTCCTCATTGGTACCAAAACTTGTATAAATCCTTAACACAATCTCACCATGGCTTGAAGTATACTTAAAATATTCATTTGCATCCTAAATCCTCCAAGATAACACCCAAGACATTTTAACACCTAAGAAGACCTCATTTCACCTTCTTTCACAAATTTAAACCCTAATCATTCCTAGTTCAACCTAGGTCTCCAAACATCATTTTGGACACCTAAAACTCCTTGTTCATTAACCAAATTTCGCCATAGCTTCTCTTGTATCACCTAACACCAAAACACATAATTTTTCACCTTAATATAACCAAGAACCCTTATTCATTTAATACACACAAACACATTGTTTTTCATCCTTTAACCATCCAAGACACTCATCTTCACAAAGAATGTTCTTTACACACATCTAAATCCTTAAACTACACTACATCACAATATAGTGCATAAACTTAAATTGCTTGACACTTAGGTCCTTAAATAACATGGCTCTTAGGCCCTTAAAATGCATTAAACTTAAACACTGAATTTCCCACATAATAATTGCCTTCAACCTGCAAATACACTCAACATCACATATGCCCTTAATAAACTCCTTGAGAGCATTTTACTAACTCATTTACCATTAGCTCCTTAAGTAGTTTTAATGAACAACTTAAGCTCATCTTTCCTAATGCATTTAAACCACATTAGGTTAACACATTTACCTCCTTTCCTCACAAACTTCTTTCTTGTTTCCTTGTTTAAAATTCGGCAAGGACCTTGATTGCTTGTCAATCATCTATCCACACACACATATAAGGGTAATGAGCTTAAGAATTTATACTTAAACTCATATACAAACCCTAGTTTAACATAAGTGTTTTAATACACTAAAATGACATTTACCTTTGGAATTTGAAAGAGAACTTGATTAAGAAGCAAGGTAGGACTCCTTCTAGTCCTTTGAAGATTGGAATGGAGCTAAGGAAGAACAAGAGAAGACACCATTAATGGTGAATTTTCGGACATGCATAAAAATGAAGGAAATGTTGTTTTCCTTACCTTGAAACAAAGTAGAATGACAAGGCATGAAAATATGAGCTCAAGCTCCTTCAATGGTGAATCTCCATGGCACCGAAATGAGGCTTTTGAAGATTTGAAAAGATAGAAGTGTAGAGCTTGCTCCAACTAGAAGGATGGTGGTCTTGAAATTGAATTTGGACCATGAAGTCATGAGTTACAAGCAAATGGAGTTGGAGATGGTGAGGTTTTGCTGTAGCAAAACCGATGGAGTTGGGATAATGAAGATAGGTGACGGTGGGTGTGAGTGGGAAAGGAAGAAATGAAATGAAGTGTTTGCTTTTACAAGATATTTATGTTATAAAGTAACTTTCTTCTTTTTACTTACTTTTCCTTCCTTTCTTTAATTGATTTATTTCATGGTGGTGAGTCACCACTTAGGAAACCGGCCCCCTTAATATAATAGGGCATTTCATGACTTATGTTGACCATTTAATTAAGCTAAGTTGACTTAAGTCAAAACTAGCACTATTTGGGCACTATTCACTAACCAAGGCACATATTTGTGAAATTTTTGGTTTCCATTGATTTAGACTTCCTAATGTGATACTAAGTAGTGCACATGTTAATTAAAGAGTAATGATGGACATTTAGCCATTCAAAACTCATTTACAAGATGATTTTTCAAAAATGTGCTTTAAGACTCCTTAAAGCACATTTTGTATTTTAACTTGTTTTCAAGCTTGGTTTTCTTTAGTAATTATTTTATATGTTCATTAACATATAATTAAGGTATAGATATGACCTTTAGGTCTTATACAAATTATCCCAAGCTTAGAGCCCATTTTTGCCCATATTGACTTTAAGGTATTTATTTGTGTTTTGTTTGGTTTAATCGTCTACCAAGGTTACCTAATGTAGACACCAAAAATTCTCACCCCTTTTTATATTGAAATAAAATACAAAAAGACATGCTTTCAGAAACAAGGCGGTCGTCCCCGTTTTCAACTAAAGGAATTTCTTTTTCCCGACATTTAAACCTCACATCCCTTTGGAAAAGGGAGCACGAGCCTTTTATTGTAATCCGTTTTAACCAACTTCATTTTGCATACTTATTTTGTTGTTGCTTTTGTTTTTAAAATATTTCACCGTTTTATTATTACCTTGTATTATTTCATGTACATATGCCTTTCTTTTATTTTGTATCTATTTACGTTTTGAACCTTTTTTTTAAATTGTATTCCATACTTTCATGTCATTAGATTGATAGTCTCATTTTATTGTATATACTTTCTTTGGATTCATCGCGTTTTTAGAGGGGTTATCCAGTCAAATTTAGAACTCTCGTATTATTTCTCCCGCAGATATACTGAAAGTTAATCCAGCGTAACTGGCCAGCATACCCACTAGACAGTCCGTCAGCCCGGGTTCGATTCCTGGCAGCAAGATGGTGTTTTCCTTTCATTTTAACTCGTTCCAAAGAATGTCATTAATCTTCTATGCCCATATGCTGCGTTCTGCTTTAGTCCAGTCGGGTAAGGGGTGATGAGTGTTGTTGGGCAACCCGAGTTTGAAACTCAGTAGCCTCATTTTTTTTAGTTATTCCCTTTCTCTCTTTCAATCGGTCCAGACACAGCCCAAGAGGCCTAAAATCAAAATCCAACCCAAATAAAACCCTAGTTTTGACACATGTCTAACCCATTATAAAATAACCTCTAAACCCTACAGTAGAGGCACGGTTTTTCACCCAGTAAACATCAATCCCCAGTGCTTTCATTCTCTTTGTCTGATTGTGTATTCTTCGTTGTCTTGATATTCAAAAACCAAAACCCAGTTGAACCACCACCCTCTTCATCTTCTTCGCCGAAAATCACCAACCAGCACCCTTCACTTACGTCGGAAATCATCTCCGCCATCACCATCGTCTTCGTTTTTCCAAACGTAAGTGAACCTTCGCTTCTTTGAGATGAGAATCGGGTTTGGCTACTCTTCTCTCCCCTTCTATTTCAATCATCGTAAGCCCCGCCCGATGAACTCGAAGAGATGAGGGCTATGTCTCAGTTTCATCAGACTGGAATTTGATGATAGTACTGATCGGCTTCATGCTCGCCTCCTTTTTTATCTCTTTCTGATTCTTTCAGTTACGTTTAATGTCATGGGGTATGCTAGCTCCGTTTTCTCTTCGCGTCGCCTTTCGTCTCTCTTTTTTTTTAAGGCATTGCTCTGTCTTAGTTGATTCCTAACCCACGATGGGTTCAGGGTCTTCAAAACGGATTGAAGGTTGTGATTGAGCAAGATTATCCCTCTGTATGTCCCGACGATCTTCCCATTCTCATTTTTTTTCCGGTAGAACATGCAGCCTGGTATGGACATTGCAGTCCACGAACAGGCCGGGTGAGATGTATAATGTTAAAATTCTGAATATACCCTTACAAAGTCATCAGACTGGTCCACTTCCAGTGTTGATTATTATCTATCCCTTTGCTGTTGGATGTTGTACCGCGCCTGGGTATTACTTTTCGCATTCGGCTGATACTAATTCGGAATGTCTGTGAGGTTGTGTTATGCGGTTCTTCTCTCCGATTCTTTTATGGTGATTAACCCCGTGAGTTATACTTGCCTGAGTATACTGATGAATCGAAAATTGTGTTACGGTGAGAATGGGTGACAGGTAACCACGAGACAGATGAGTAAAGCCGCACCTCTAAACCCTTGATTACCTTTAGTTTTTGTTGTGTGTGTTGTTGTTCAAACTACAGAAACTAACCACCGATTTGTGTTGGTTTGTTTTACTTTTCGTTGGTTATCTTGCAGGAGATTTCCTTTGTCTCCATCTCCGGTATTTATCCCTTAAACCTATAAGGTTTTGTGCCCTCTGTTCATTAACTGATGTGATGTTTTGAGCCGGGTACATGATATCCTTGTATGTGCTTCGATTGTTTGGTGCTTGACTGAATGAAATTTTCCTAATGCCATAAAAAGCATGTTCATATCTTAATTTCTGGAGTAAGAGCTTCTTTGTGGGATTATTAGTTGTTGTTCATCAAGGATCACTTTGTCCTACTCTTGATATCCATCTGCCTCTGGTGTAGAGTTCCTGGGCCTACTTGTATGTATTGTTTCTAACGTTGAGTTTCGGGTCTCCTTGAAAGTGCGGGTTGTGATGTTAGTTGTTGGTTCTGTACCGCTGAGCTTTTGATCTTCGAGTTTAGTTTAAATATTGACAAGTTCTAATGTGGAGCCTCTGGTTGACGATTCCTTACATTCACAGCCATGGGATTCGACTGTTAGATTGAAATAAGAAGTAATAAACTGGCGTTCTGTTTGGTTGCAAGTGGAATTAGGTTTAGATCGGGTTATTTGGTCATCTCTTAAAAATCAAGGTGATTTATGCGTGAAAAGAGTCAATAAATTGATTTATCCTAGAACATAGGGTCTAGCCACAAACAAAAAAAAGAGATGGTCAATCTGTAGTTACTCCTGCTTCGGTTTAGAGCAAGAACTTGATTACTGTTATAGAAGATTAGATGAGGATCTGTCAAGTTATGAACTAGCAACTTTTAGTTTAGAACTTCATGCCTCATCAACTCCACCTGTGCACATTGGTTAATTGGCTAAGGCGATTAGGAAAAGTGTCGCTGTGTGCTTTCTAATTGGTGCTTACACTCTGGTTCTTTGTCTCTTTAGCACATTGCGTGGTCAATATTCCTGCACTATATTTGTATATATATATTGTACGCTTAACATTGACATAACTTTGCTTTCCCTTTCTTGTGTATTAATCTATTTATTAAGCCCTAGTTATGGACTTTAGGGCCAAGCCTTTAGGATAGTGGGTGTCCCTTGGCACTTAGTGGGTCATGTGTCCTTCTTGGTCAAGGTGACACCCTATACCCCTAAAATACACATCTAAAAAATGTATATATGTAAGTAATGAACTCTTTCCTTTCAAACCAAAAGTTCCTCCAAACACCCACCCCTTCTCTCCACATCCTATCCAGAATTGTCTCTCAAATTTTTCATGTTTTCAACACTGTGTATAAAAACAAACCTTTAACTTTCACTTGTTTTCTTTTAAAATTTGGTTCAAAAAACCCAAAATAAAAATTGCATTAGCCCAAAGCCCATGGCCCAAACCACTCTCGGCCCAAATACCCCAACTTGGCCCATTATCCCAATCCGGCCCAAGTCCATAAATCCGGCCCAAAACCCAATCTGGCCCAAAGCCCATGGCCCAAACCACTCTCGGCCCAAATACCCCAACTTAGCCCATTATCCCAATCCGGCCCAAGTCCATAAATCCGGCCCAAATCCATAAACCAAGCCCATGACCCAAATACCCACACTCGGCCCAAATACCCACACTCGGCCCAAATACCCCACTCGGCCCAAAAACCCAATCTGGCCCAAAGCCCATGGCCCAAACCACTCTCGGCCCAAATACCCCAACTTGGCCCATTATCCCAATCCGGCCCAAGTCCATAAATCCGGCCCAAAAACCCCATATGGCCCAAAGCCCATGGCCCAAACCACTCTCGGCCCAAATACCCCAACTTGGCCCATTATCCCAATTCGGCCCAAGTCCATAAATCTAGCCCAAATCCATAAACCCGGCCCATTACCCAAGTCCATGAACCAAAGTTGGCCCAAGTCCACACAAGTCAAATCAAGCCCACACAAGTCAAAACAAGCCCAACCCCAAAGTTGCCCAAGTCCACAAATGTCAGACCTTGACCAAAAATGTTGACCTTGACCAAAAATGTTGACCTTGACCAAAAACGTTGACCTTGACCAAAAACGTTGACCAAAACGTTGACCTTGACAAAAAACGTTGACCTTGACTAAAAATGTTGACCTTGACCAAAAAACGTTGACCTTGACCCAACTTTGACCCAACTCAAAATTCAATCTAGTTCAAGCCTGAACCTCGATCCAAACCGAACTCCAATTCAATTCAAACCTGTTTCATCCAGCTTGATTCAACTCAAACCCAAATACATTTCATCCAATCCACTCACTTGTAAATTCCTTTCAAAATCTAAAAACCCAAAAAGAATTTCAGAACCATCATTTTATTCAAGTCTCATCAAGTTTTCAAAGAAACCATTTGTGGAATTTAAAAAGGAAAAGCTCTTCTCACATCACAGAAAACTCTTCTCTATTGCAGAAAGTTCTTCTCACATATACAAAAAGTTTTCTCCTAAAAACGTTTCTCAAAATCAGTGTTTCTCTCGTCGAGAATTCTGAACAACTTCAAAATTTTTTTGCAATTCAGTTTTTAACTCAAATAAATTGTTTTCGGGGAGCAAGGAATGTCTAACCCCTTCAAAACATTTCCTCTACGGTTAGAGCATCGCTTGTTTCCCTTCCCAAAATAAAAATCTGAGGCGGGGCACTGGGGTCATAACCTCCCTTGTCGTAGTCTGGATCTCTTTAGGCGGGCATTAGGGTGACAAACCTCCCCTAATTGTAGCCTAGATTTTTACAAGGCGGGGTGCTAGAGAAGTAACGATCTTCCTAGTTGCAGCCGGGATTTTAGAATCGTCTAACTCCCTTCCGCTCGATTTCAATGTTTTCGGTTTTTAACGTTTTAAAACCCGGGAGTTAGAGACGTTATTAGGGTTCGACCGAGAATATCTCATTCATGGTGTTTCTCTCTGAATCCTATTTTTCGACATAAATTCATTGCCCCATCTTTCGAGCCTCGGCACTTACCATTAATTAAGTGTCGTGTTCGAGGGGGTACATAGGGTAATCCCTCGGGATTATCCGCCCTTTTACAACAAAAATGATTTTTCGGTCTTAAAAACTTTAAGAGAGACAATTCTGAACAAACCAACCCAACATTTCCATTAGAGCTTTAGGACCCATAAACACTTCTTAATCCTCTTCTGAACCAACTCTAAGTCACCTAGGACCTCCAATTCCTGAAGACTCCCAGAAACCTGAAACATCTTCAAAACCCGAACACCTATAAACCAAATATCCTCTTTCACACTCCACCAACACTTTTGGCTTCCTAAAACACCTCAAGATTGACCATTCTGAAATCCAAATTTTGTAAACATAAAAAACTCCTCAATTCCACCAAAGAATCCGAACACCTCTCAACTTCACGAAATGACCAAAGTACCCCTCAGCTCTATAATAACCAAAATGCCCTTTTGCTCCTCAAAACTTCCAGCATCCTTTTAACCTCATGAAAAGTCGAAACAACCTCAAGCCTCTCAACATTCAAACCAATTTCACCGAACAATATCTCAAGACCAACCTATTTCTCTGAACTCTTGGAAATCATCTAGTCCTCAACCACACTCAATCCTATCCTTTGGCTTTTAAATGAATCTCTCTAAAAGGTTTTGAAAGAAGGCAATCCCGACAATTGGAGACCGAGGTTTTCTCGGGCACCAATCTGAAGTCGTGGCTTTTAAATGAATCTCTCTAAAAGGTTTTGAAAGAAGGCAATCCGACAATTGGAGACCGAGGTTTCTCGGGCACCAATCCGAAGTCGTGGTCGTTGTCACTTCTAAGGGGTGTAACCCAGTACGAACCACAATAGAATCTCTGCAAATGACCAGCTAAGCCTTATCCATAGGCAACAATCCCAGAGTCAATTAACGGTTCTTAGAACCCTTCTCCTCCCTTCCTAGTTCTTTAGGTCAAACTAGGTGGCGACTCTAGTCAATTTCCGCCCTTAAGGCATAAGTCCGCGTGGAGCCCATTGAGAGCGGGTGTAGTGTTCACTAATACTCCCCATATGCTTTCTGGGAAAGACGGACGATAAAGTAGGTATTTGAGGGATGCCAAGAATAACGGGTTTTCACCCTCCACAGAATGGCATTTTAGGATCTAGGCTTTTCAGTCAAGAACCATATTTAGATAGACCCCCCTTATACCGAAAAATCACCCTCCACAGAATGGCGACTCTGCTGGGGAAAACTTGAGTAAGTTTTTTTTCTCAAACTCAAGGAAGACTGAACTCCATTCAAGATTGTCAAGATTTCCTAACTTCTTTCAAAACCTTCAAGAGATTCTTTTCAAAGCCTCTAGGATTTCTACTCCACACTCAGAGTGTGTGCTGATGAGGATAGCTAGGACATATTAGATCCTCAACAAACATTGCAACAATTGGGTTAATAATTAGCTCACGATTAGAAGAGACACTTAGGATTGAATGAAGTTAACTTCCCTTTAGGTTATAACCACCAAATTGGAATTATCACCTTCAAGACAAACATTTAGTAAATAGGTTGGTGCTAACTTCCTACTTTACTTATATGTTTGATTGTGGGGCATTGGTTGGGTAGCTTAGGACATGCACTCCTCTATGTCACCCGTTATATTCACGAGTCACGGGATGCCGATCGGTCCACGATTGATTCCCCATGAGTCGGGTCATTCATTTGAATGGTTATACCCACGGGGAGATGGTCATCGACCTACGCCTTGATACTCATGATCCAAATATATCCTCCATTATCCGAGTCTAAGCCAGCATATAGTGAACCATGAGCTTTCAGTGTCCAGCTGCCTGATCCGGTGTCTAGGACGGGTTTACAGAGAGTCACCCCCTTGTATGCGCTGTCTGACCACCCTTCTGCCTTACCCTGAAGATTGCATGGGCTCAGTTCTCCATTGTCCTCTGCACCACGGGTGTCTCTAAAGCCCAATGTCGCGCTACACGTCCATAGAGGATCCCGTATTTACCGGATACCCATACATGGCACAACGTAGTCAGTGAATAATTTGGACTTTAGACACACCTGACCGTGCAGATGACGAGAGACCCGTTCCCATGCAGTACTTCCCCAAGTTTCCCAAAGTGGATGTTGTGATAATCACTGGCCGTGGTTCGTGTATGGATTTAGACCTGGAAAGTGATTATCCCAATCATTTGCACTCAGCTCCACATCAAAACCAGCCACGATTTAATTCACATTATCTGCATTGTGTGCAAACCATCATTTTTTTAAACCGACCTCTTCGAAGTTTTGAAAAACATGTTCGGAATTCTCCTTTCAAAAAAAAAAAAGTTGTTTCGCAAATTCAAACTCCATCTGATTTACTCACAACCATTCGCGAGTTTTGATATACTTTTACCAGTTTTCAAAGATAGATCAGTTTTCCAACCGTTTTCCTTCGGTTTTCAAACCTTTTTTTTTCAAAACTAGTTTTCATTTCCAAGGACATATGCCATATTAACATTGCTTAGTTGTTTTCCCCAATTCTTACTCATTACCCTTCTTCCCCTCTTTTTTGGTTTGTCTACATTTCTTTTGCAGAAGGGAATGTTCAGCCGATTGGTATCTGTGCCTGGGGAGAATAAACGAAGGAAGGTCCAAACACAGCCCAGTCAAGGATCAACATCCGGGAGCAAAACCAAGTCTCAGCTTTTCAATCAGAACTGAATAGGGAAAAGTTTTTGCCCAAGAACTCCTGGAACGTTGCATAGCGTGAAGAATGTTTGTGAACCGCTCCTAACAGGACTCGCTCGGTTATGTAAAGTTGACCTAGTTCATGAAGCTTTGTTCGAGTCGATCACATATTGGGACCCAAACCACACTTATACCGATTTGGGTTAGAAGAGCTAGTCATACTCCCAGCTGAGATGGATGCATCCTGAAGATAAAACCTCACCAAAGTATCCCGTCCCTCCCTGCTGGACGGGAGCAGATTCCAAAGTTCGTTGCAGAGTTTCTTGAAGTCGATATAGCAGAAGTAGAGAACTTCAAGGATATGAGTATAAGTTTAGCTGGGATTCTGGAGTTATTCAGCCGACCCTACCGTGCGTTGAGAACCAGGAGGCGCGTCCTGGACCTCTGTATCATGGGCCTTCACCTTTTTCGTCAAAGGGACTTACGGATGAATCCAAAGGTCATTTATATGTTAAAAGCTTTGGAGGATGGACTGAGTGTTGGATCTGTGGTTACAGCTGAGATTGTTCGAGCTCTAGATCGTTGGAAGGAAACGGGAGAGGTAGACACGTTTTTCATCGGAAGTCCGCTACTACTGCAAATCTGGTTGTTCGACCACTTGAAGAGACTGCCATTAGCCGACCAGTATGTGGTAGTTAACATGAACATGTACATGCTCAAGGAAGCGACAGTTGACCCCGCCAGAAGGATGGAGGGTGTTCTTTCGGGATCTACTTTGAAGGCCAAATTGAGTGGGTCATCAAGGATTGGGATGTGCAGGGTGGAGCAGTGGGATCAGCCGGTCACAATGGGCTGATCCTTGTTGGACTCGATCGATTCGTTAAGATATATCCGTTGAGAGCCATGAGACAGTTTGGGCGCGAGCAAACCATTCCTGGTATGGTTGAGTCAGAATTCGAGGATCATCAGTTTACGTATGGAGCAATCAGATATGTCAACCGTATCTATGACACAGGGTTGAAGTGGGCAGTCTTCAACATCTACGCCCCTTATAGAAGTTTGAATGACAAATATAGGGCTTGGCTGGAAGACAGAACTGACAGAGGAGTCATTGGCGCTTATGCTCAGGGTCGTCCAGTGATTAAGCAAGACCCCAGTCTCCCGATCGTGAAAAATCTACAACCCCCACTATTAGCCACTCAGAAGAGGAAGTTAGAGAAAGAAAAGCTGAAGCGTAAGAAGACCGTGGGTTGACTCACATGTCGACCACCGTTGGACTGATTAGGGTTGATTACACTTTCCCCATTTTGAATTTAGATGTAACTCCCCTTTTAGCTAGATGATCATATTCGTGTAGGCGCTAGTAAAACTTAATTAAGTTTCCCTCTTAAACCCGGATGTAATCCCTTTTTCTCTCGGCTATGTAATTAGGATTAAACCTGGATGTAATCCCTTTTTCCCTCGGCTATGTAATTAGGATTAGGTAATGACTAGTAGTTGCATCCCTCCCCTTTGTTCCAATGTAATTCCCCTGTTTCCCCTTTCGAGTTTGGATGTAACTCCCCTTCCTCTCGGATACGTAATGATGAATAGTTTTATTGACGCTAACGATTTGTTTCCCCTTTTCTAAACACTTTTGTAATTCCCCTTTTCCTCACTACATTGCAATCACAGCTGCGCAATGAACAATACGGCATCTGTTCTTGGAAATAAAACCGGCTCGTGAGCCTTTTCTTTATTTAACAGATTCACGAAAGGATCTGATTTTTTCAAAATGTATTCTGGGGACGACCCCTCCCTCCTCTTTCCCTTTCACCTTTTCAAAGTTACTTTCATACTGACTTTTTACATATTCTGTATTTCCGGGGTATCACAGTTTAGCAGAAAGTGAAGAGCTCTCCTCCAGTCTTCCAACATTACTCGACTGTGGAAAAGAGATTCCCGGGGAAGGCTGGCCAGTGACACCGCGACCGAAACCTCGTCAGAAACCATGGACCAAAACCTGATCAATCCCACCGCCCCAGAAGGTGCCCTGGCAACCACAGCTATTGATGCGAGTGTAAGTGCAGTTGTAGGAGCTAGTGGCGGTAGCTCACGTCTTCCTGATCCAAGTATTCTTTACCGTATGCTAGAACAGTCACAAGAAATGAGAATATGCTGAAGCAGACCGTTGAAAGGCTAGAGGAGCAATTGCGCCAAGAGAGGTCAGCCAAGGGGAAGGACCCATACCTTACTGACCCTGATGAGGATTATATTGAGGACTCCCCACACCCAAACCGATGCTGGAGCAATCAAAACCCTATGTTCAACACCACCATACCACAACCAACCACAGGGAAAGAACGCACCATCATCCACCCAGTCACCACAACTTTTCAAACGGCTGACCTACTCTCAGGAGCACCCATGCCACCTCCAATCCTGACCACGGTCCCTACAGTACCAACCACTACCACTGTTCCCACCCGCTGGAGCCACTGTCCAAACAGCCCATCTATATCAAGCCAAACAACCAGAACTCATTCATCCCAACTCACCACACCCTGACCCCATCCAACTCAATCAATACCAGTACACCACCCCCGGACATGCTGTCCGTTTTGAGGAAGCAATTCCCCAGACCCAACTGTTACCCCAACCATCTAACCATTTGATTCATGGTTACAACCAAGCCCCACCTGCTGAGCACCTTCCACTTGACCTCAATCAAATGAAGAAATCCCTGAAAGAAGAGCTACTAGCAGAGATGCAGCTCGGGGAGAGAGCCAAAATGTTGGGTTTTCGTCAGTTCCAACTAAAGCCAAACTCCAAATTGCCCGAAAATCTAAAACTGCCAGAAATCTCTAAATACTCCGGGAAAGGGGACCCTAGACCATCTCGCCCAGTTTGACCGGGTCATGACTATGTATGGGCTAGATGATGATGAAGATAATCTGTTTCCCTAGTTATCTTGAAGGGTCAGCCCAAACTTGGGTATCAAGAATGGATTTCTCAGGGAAAAAGTTGGAAGAGGTCTACCAGGCTTTCGTGGAGCAGTACAGTTATAACACTCACCTAGGGGTCACCAGGAGAGACCTAGAGACAATGAGACCAAGAAATCACGAGACAGTGATGGAATTCATCACTAGATGGAGAGAGAAGGCGGGCCAGATGTTAGACCGCCCAGTGAAGATGAACAAATCAGAATCATATCGATTGTCTAGAAAATCCTTGTTCGATCACCTCAAATCCTTGGGGATTTGTGACTTCAAACATCTGAAAGCAGCTGCCACGGCTGCAGAAGAGCTAGCTTTGGCCGGAAAGTTGAAAGGTCTTGGCTTCCAGGGATCATTTCCCCGACAGTCAAACTACCAAAACAAGCAGCCTAAGACAGACACAGGCAGTAAGTTTGTTCCTACCCCGTCAACCAATCAATCCCAACCACCAGTATTTCAAGCCCAAGTCAGTGGGTCAACCTCAAATTATTCTGCAACTCCACCACCGAGCAGTTACCAGTCCCAACCAAAAGAAATTACACAAGTCTAGGTATGCCGATGGGCAAAGCCTATGAGAAGTTGAAGAAGAGCGGATTCTTACTGAGGCACCCGAATCCGAAATCCGGAGTCACTCAGATGGGGCTTGACCTCAACAGCCTATGTGAATATCACATGATCAAGGGACATAGTACTGATAATTGCCGGGCCTTACGACATGCCATTCAGGACTTGATCGATGCTGGGGAAGTGGAATTCCCGAAAACTAATCCGAACACTCAGAACAATCTATCCCCAGGCATGTGAATATGTTGAGCCTGATAGGAGAAGGAGAAGAAGAGTCAGATGTTAGCAAAATCATAAGGATCCATGCCATCGAAAATTCCTCCGAGCCAGGCAACCAGAGCATACCCCCTCCGATCGTGCTATCTCCGGAGCTAGACGCCTTCCGAGTTCATCGTCCAGAAATCCAGCATGATATTCAACCGCAAATGCATGAATATCTAGCAATGACGCATGAGATACGTGCTACAGTCGAGCGTCTGGTAGGACAAGGAAGGGTGTCTATCATCACCTTGCTGATAGTAGGACGACAAATGGAAAAGAACCTTGAGTTACTCGTGGGACTGAATTTTGAAGCACGAGAGCTCTATAACACGATGAAAGCATTGGAGGTGGTAGAAGCTTGGTGCCGACAGAAAATTGCCGAAAGGCGAGGGAGGAGAATCTCTGAGTGCAACGTCATTATGATCACTGACGAAGATGAGAATCCACCGGCTATAACCCCTGTTAGAGTACCATTTCTGATAGCAGACGAGGACAAACCCGATGAGGGCTTGGAAAGAATCAATCACTTAACCCGCTCAGGAAGGCATTTCAAGCCCGCTGAGCTCGCCGAAGAGCCAGAAATGCTGCAGCAGAGAGTCCACGACCTTACTCTGAATGAGTCAGAGAACAAATTGGTGGGAGAAGAAGAGCTGTTGAGAAAGCTGAAGACAACCAGCATACCCATCACAATTTGGTCTCTGCTGACGATTTCAGAAGAGCACAAAGATGCGGTAGCTCGGCACTTGAGAATGGATAAGAAGCGGCCGGCGTCGGTCGAAAGCATCGTAGCCCATCTGTCCCGGACCCCGGACCTCTCCATAACATTCACCGACGACGAGATCCCTCGTCAGGCGGGAAAGGCCCTCTACATAACTGTGAAGGCTGGGGGATTCCAAGTCCCTAAGACTTTGATTGATGATGGGGCTGAGGTGAATGTCTGCCCGCTCCGCGTAGCCCGTCATATGGGACTCAACGACTTCAAGCCGGTAGATATGACGTTGAGTGCCTATGACAACAGCCATAGAAAGGTTTTGGGAACCCTGTCACTTCCAATCCTGATTGAGGACGTCTCCCTGACCATCGAGGCAATGGTCATAGACATATCTTCTACCTTCAACCTTCTGCTGGGGCGTGAGTTCATCAATCAATCAAAGGAGTCCCCTCAGTCGTCCATCAAAGCTAAAGTTCAAACACGGAGGACGAATCGTGGAGGTTTTGGGAGAGGCCAGGGCTGAGTCCCCACTATTTGAGATTAATGCGCCGGGGGGTCGAGAGTTGACGCTCGGGGGCTTCACAGTGGCTAGGCCGCATTCACAGGTAAGTCAAACTTCTTCCATCACTCCTCTCTACTTCGACCCTAGTGTCTATAGCCCCGCATCACAGCACATGATGTCTCGGATGGGCTACAAACAGGGGAGTGGGCTAGGTAAGGAGCTGCAGGGCACGACAGAGCCACTAACCGCATATCGGAGGTCGAGGAGCCGGGTTAGGATTTACGGAATTGCCAGGTATGATGTTGACAGATTCACATGTAAGAATTCACGCAGATTCTTTCTTATCAGTTAACCTTGAACCATATGTATCTGTGAGTTGTGATAAGCAGAAAGCAGTTCAAGCTCAGGGAAGTCAGGAGACAATGGAGTGGGAGAGCTGGTGGACCACTTTACTTCCCCTCTACTCATGCCTTGAAGACCATGGCGACAAGGGAGGCGACCAAGGAACGCCCGCAGCGGAGAGCATGTCACGACCAACCAGTCATCAAGGACCCCGCACCCTCGGTAGATGGCCATGGAGCGTGTCTTGTCGTCTATCATAAGAGAGAGGAGCTGATTTCCCAGGAGCCATACTCAATCAGTCTAGTCGATAGTGATAGCAGTAGTGATAGCAATAGTTCTCATAGTTCTGATGATGAGAGTGATATCTGTCTTAATTACGATGAAGAAGAAAGAGAGGGGGAGCCACCATTTATTTTCCGCTGTAAAAATGGTGGCAATTTTCTAACAATCACTGAGTTACCCAGCTCTTCGAATATTAATGAAAGTTCAGTTTTTTCAGAAAATTCATCTCTTTTGTCACTTGATTCAATGCAAAACTATGAGGCTGAAGAAGAAGAATATGACGAGGAGAATATGCCTCCCACAGAACAATATTCCACCCACACTCAGATTGTAGAGGACACAGTAGCAATAAATATCGGAACACCTGATAACCCCAAAACTTTACAAGTTGGTTTGGGTCTGAGTGAAACAGAAAAACGGGACCTGACTTCTGCTTACTGAATATGTCGATGTTTTTGCCTGGAGCTACGCAGACATGCCAGGGATTGACCCCGACATTGTCCAACACAGAATACCGTTGTACCCAAATGCCAAACCTAAGAAACAACGTTTGAGAAGAATGAAACCCGAGCACCAATTGAAAGTGAAAGAGGAAGTTGAGAAGTTGTTACGTGTTGGCTTCATTCGGGTCGTCAATTACCCCGATTGGCTAGCCAATATCGTAGCCGTCCCAAAGAAAAATGGAAAGGTGCGAGTGTGTATTGACTTTCGGGACTTAACGAGGCCAGCCCCAAAGACTTTCCCTTACCCCACATTGATATCCTTGTTGATAATACTGCCCAACATGCACTACTGTCATTCATGGATGGGTTTTCAGGTTACAATCAGATTCGAATGGCTGTAGAAGACCAGGAAAAGACGTCTTTTATTACGCAGTGGGGAACCTTTTGTTACGTGAACATGCCCTTTGGCTTGAAAAATGCCGGAGCCACGTATCAAAGGGCTGCCACTACCTTATTGCATGATATGATTCACAAGAAGTGGAGGTATACGTAGACGACATGATTGTCAAAGCTGCCCAACGGGAGGACCACTTGATAAACCTAGAAAGTTCTTTGATCGGATGCGGAAGTACCAAATGAAGCTAAACCCCGAGAAATGTACATTCGGAGTACCGGAGGAAACTTTTGGGCTTCATGATCACTACCCGAGGAATCGAGGTAGACCCAGATAAATAAAGGCCATTCAAGAAATGCCTCCCCAAGACCGAAAAAGAAATCAGAGGTTTCTTAGGCAGAATTCAGTACATCAGAAGATTCATCATGCAGCTAACCGAGACCTGTGAGCCTATCTTCCGTCTGCTGAAGAAAGACGCATCTAAAGTCTGGAATGAACAGTGTCAGGAAGCCTTTGAGAAGATCAAAACCTATTTGCAGAACCCGCCCGTCTTGGTACCGCCCCAGGAGGGCAAGCCAATGATCCTTTACCTCACTGCCCGAGAAACGTCAATGGGCGCCATGCTGGCCCAGGAACAAGGATCCCCACCGCGTGAAAAGTCGATCTACCATATCAGCAAGAAATGGGTCGATGCAGAAACACGATACTCTGACATCACAAATTCTGTGCTGCTTTGGTCTGGGCTACGAAGAAGCTAAGGCACTACTTGTTAGGGCAAGAGGTTCACTATTGCACGCATGAACCCTATAAAGTACCTGTGGAAAAGCCAATTCTCGACGGTCGCTTATCCAGATGGTCCCTACTTTCTGAGTTCGATATCACTTTCAAAATTCAGAAGTCAATCAAAGGGAGTGCCATAGCCGAACATCTAGCAGAATGCCCTGTAGCATCCGAGTTCTTCGGAAATGACGATTTCCCGGACGAACAAATCATGACATTACGGAAAACTGTTGGAGGTTGTACTTTGATGGTGCCGTCAACCATAAGGGTAAAGGGGCGGATCTTTTGATCCATCCTGAGGAGATCTGCTTCCAGCTGCGGTAAAAATCAATTATCCAGTCACTAACAACATGGCAGAATACGAAGCCTGCATCCTGGACTTGAAATGGCATTAGAATTGCAAGTGGAGGAGTTAGAGTCTTTGGCGATTCTAATCTCGTTATTTCGCAAGTCAATCAGACTTGGGAGATCAGAGAAGAACGATTGATCCCCTACCATGACTACCTTTCATACTTGATCACCTGCTTTCGAAATGTGACTTTCAAGCACGTGAACCGGAGCCAGAACATCTTTGCCGACTCTTTAGCCTCCTTGGCTTCAGTGGTCCAGGTACCAACCGGTTCACTATACTTCCCCTTGTGGATAACCATGACTAATGCACCCTCGTTTGAGATTGGAGCCATCGAGACAGGGGAAGTCGAGGATGAGTGGTTTGTGGACATCGAGAATTTCCTTAGAAGAGGAGAGTATCCGCCAGAAGCCACTAAGCAGGACCGCATCGCACTAAGAAGAATGTCAAATCAGTATGTGGTCTGCGGAACCAGGGTCTACAAGAGAATGCCGAATGGAGTCCAACACTTGTGTGTACCCGAAAAGAGGCTGATAAGATTCGAGGACGTCCACGAGGGAGTATGCGGGACCCATGCTGGAGGACATTCCCTATCCCGGAAAATCCTCAGACTAGGGTACTACTGGACAACAATGGAAGCCGATTGTCACGAATTCGTGAAAAAGTGCGCCAAGTGTCAGACCCATGCTAACTTGCAACACCTGCCTCCTCTACCCCTGACAGCCATGGCGGCTCCTTGGCCGTTCTCTATATGGGGAATCGATATCATCGGAGAAATTCACCCTAAAGCTTCAAATGGACACCGCTACATCCTGTAGCGATAGACTATTTCAGCAAATGGGTAGAGGCACGGTCGTTCGCGAACATCGGATCAAAGCAAGTTGCCCAGTTCATCGAGCGAGACATCATATGCCGATACGGAGTTCCCTCAGAGTTTGTATCGACAATGGTCCCAATTCGACGGAGACACTATCCGGGTCATGGAAAAATACAACATCCGTTACCACAGATCATCTCCATACAGACCTCAGACTAATGGAGCGGTCGAAGCCGCCAACAAAGCCGTAAAGAGTGCACTGGCAAAAATGGTTGAAACGTACAGAGATTGGCCGAAAAGCTACACTACGCTCTCTGGGGTTACCGAACTGTCAGAACTGCAACCGGAGCCACCCCGTATTCCTTGGTGTATGGGTCAGAATGTGTTTGCCAATCGAGCTTGAAATTCCAACTCTTCGGGTCACTAACGAACTGAAAATTGCTGAAAGTGGTTACAACAACGCTATGACAGTTTGCTCTTCTTGATGAAAACGCCTACAGGCATTATACATATCCAGGGTTACCAGAAGAGAATGGCTAGAGCGTTCAACAAAAGGGTCAAGAACGAAACATCCAAGTGGGCGACTCGTCCTAAAAGAACTGAGAAAGGATTTACCAGACCCGAGGGAAGTTCAGACCGAACTGGGTGGCCCTTATCTGTCAAAGGAAATAACCCCCATGGTGCTGTATTACTGACAGATTTGGACGGAGAGAATTTCAAAGCCTTGTCAATCTTGACCGGCTGAAACGATATTATGTCTGAACCGTCATAAAAATCCAAAAAGCATCAAAAAAAATGCATCCACAAAAATGCATCCAAAAAAAATGCATCCACAAAAAAACATCAAAAAAAAAGCATCCACACAAAAGTTATCATTATCATCTGCATTAGGTTTAGCTTAATTGCATTTGCATTTGCATATCCCTAGTGTCGAGGCATCTCGATCTTTAATTCTAGGAAAGTCACATAAGTCATCAAAGGCCGCCGAACTCTTGTATCATTTTCCCCGAAGAGGTCTTGAAAGGATCTAACCTCCCGTGAGAGTTGAGTGCATGAGAGAAACACAGAGCGTGCAAAACCCAGAGCTTGACGCATTTAAATTTCAAAGCCCATGTGAGGATCCTTCGCGAAACTAAATATTGATGAGAAAAGCGCGTTACCATTCATGTCAAAATTTGGGAATAGTAGAGGAAACAATTACTGTCAATAGGGATGACGAGGCACCTAGGATCGAAGAAAACCTCCACAAGGCCAAAAGCCTTATTGACCCTGAAAAATGATCCCTTAGTAACCCCGCTGAGCCTTTCATTGAAAATCCTTTCGAAAACAGCTCCACGATATACACCCCACATCACAAACACCATTCACCCCTGCAAAAGAGGATAAAAGAGCTGGAGCCATGGTTCCTTATCCATCATTTAAAGCATGGAGGAAAGCTCAAAGAGATACCCAAAGAGGATGAAAACGAGAGAAGCGGAGCACAAAACGCTCAAAATAGCAAAGAGGGAAATGAAAGTCTCACACACTCGATGTCTCCACACTTGATAAATAGATGAGACCAGAAATGTCAAACACGAAGAATTGCAAATAGACTACTCAAAGAAAGTAGAAATCAAAATGAGAGCACGTATAATCCGCAAATGCGAAAGGAGTCAAAAATCACTCCATCCATGGCAAAGGTGAAGCATGTCCTCCGTTGCACCAAAGCTCCACAACCCTCAAACGAATCCTCCAGTCCTATGTCATATGCCCTGCGCCCCGTTATAACCCATCGAAAGACCTCCGACTTAGAGATGGTATTGCTTGATTTGAAAAGTACCAAATTCGAAACATGAAAGGCCACAACGCGTCCGATCTTGTCAATACAATCGTGCACAAACGAGTGTCAAAGAGATCAGGAAGGTAGAGAAAAAATGAGTGTTCATCACCCCGATTAAAGAAACCTAACTAACCTTGACCTTAAGAAAGGAAACGAAAGGTATAAGAGATCCCGAGAGCCTCTTTCGGGAAGATTTTTCAGAAAGAAGTGGCTCAGAAATGACTAATCTGACTTAACTAGAATTCTTGGCTGAGCTCACCTTGACACGACATCCTCATTGCATACAATCATATCCAATTCCAAAAAATGCATGTAGAATAGATTTGCATCCATCGGTTCAGACATAATATCCTACACCACGGAAAGAGAAAATGGTATGCCCTCTTAGAAAAGGAAGCCACAGCACAGAGCCTGTCTCCTTCACCAACCGGCACGATAGCCGCTCTCGGAGACAGCGCAACCATCAAAACAAAGGATTAAAAGTCTTCGGGCCCGTTCAAAACAAATGCCCCGCAAGGCATCCCCCCTCATCACCAAACTCCTCACTCGCCAAAATTCATGAACTACGTAAGGTCTGATCTCAACAGGAGTTGAGTACGTAGGCAACCCTCTCAGGGTGCGACCCCGTCCCAAACAAAACCCCTCATCCCCTCGAACCACAAGGCCATTGCCATCACTCTATGAAGAAACCCCCTCAATCGAGAGGATCATCTCGGGGCTAAACCGGAGCCATCTCAGAGCCCTACCGGAGCCACCCAACCGCAATGGAGCCATCCGATCATACCGGAGCCCTCAGATCATATCGAACCCGAACCCATCAATCTCCCAGAGTCGTTGCTCACAAGGGAGTTACAGATCAAACTGGAGCCATCCGATCATACCGGATCCCTCAGATCATATCGAACCCGAACCCATCAATCTCCCAGAGTCGTCGCGCTCACAAGGGAGTTACAGATCAAACTGGAGCCATCCGATCATACCGGATCCCTCATATTATCGAGCCCGAACCCATCAACCATCCCAGAGTCGTTGCTCGCAAGGGAATTACATATCAAACCGGAGCCATCTCAACTCTGGAGCCAAAAGTCCTACTAGATCCTGAAACTACAGTACACATCGGGCAAGACCACCAAAACAAGACCAAAACAAAAGTCCCACACTGGCAAAGCCAAGGGCAACATCTATCACATCCCTCAGGAGCAACCGAAAAGCGTCCAATCCCAAATCAATCCATAATCAAATCATCCTCAAGTCAACCACTCAAGCAGCGGGTTTCGTACAACCCCACAAAGTATCATAGGCTCGTCATAAGTCCTATGACTAGATGTCAAGAGGTCTAGTTGAGGCTCGTCATAAGTCCTCGTACTTTCAATTGCATTATAGGCTCGTCATAAGTCCTATAGCTAGATGTCAAGAGGTCTAGTTGAGGCTCGTCATAAGTCCTCATGCACCCAATTAACCTAATTGTTAGTATCATAGGCTCGTCATAAGTCCTATGACTAGATGTCAAGAGGTCTAGTTGAGGCTCGTCATAAGTCCTCGTACTTTCAATTGCATTATAGGCTCGTCATAAGTCCTATAGCTAGATGTCAAGAGGTCTAGTTGAGGCTCGTCATAAGTCCTCATGCACCCAATTAACCTAATTGTTAGTATCATAGGCTCGTCATAAGTCCTATGACTAGATGTCAAGAGGTCTAGTTGAGGCGCGTCATAAGTCCTCGTACTTTCAATTGCATTATAGGCTCTCATAAGTCCTATAGCTAGATGTCAAGAGTCTAGTTGAGGCTCGTCATAAGTCCTCGTGCACCCAATCAATCTGATGTTAGTATCATAGGCTCGTCATAAGTCCTATGACTAGATGTCAAGAGGTCTAGTTGAGGCTCGTCATAAGTCCTCGTACTTTCAATTGCATTATAGCTCGTCATAAGTCCTATAGCTAGATGTCAAGAGGTCTAGTTGAGGCTCGTCATAAGTCCTCGTGCATCCCACTATCATCTAATCTTTCCCGCTGCATCCACACAGTGCTCCATTGGCAACTGCATCTCGTTGCACGCATAAAACCATAGTGAGAATTTTTGGCGCCCCGTCAACCTTGATCCAATTCTGCAAGCCTTCTGTTGCAGAATTGAATCAAGGGGAGCCATCTGTAGACACCAAAAATTCTCACCCTTTTTATATTGAATAAAATACAAAAATAAACATGCTTTCAGAAACAAGGCGGTCGTCCCCGTTTTCAACTAAAGGAATTTCTTTTTCCCGACATTTAAACCTCACATCCCTATGGAAAAGGGAGCACGAGCCTTTTATTGTAATCCGTTTTAACCAACTTCATTTTGCATACTTATTTTGTTGCTTTGTTTTTAAAATATTTCACCACGTTTTATTATTACCTTGTATTATTCATGTACATAGGCCTTTCTTTTATTTTGTATCTATTACATTTTGAACCTTTTTTTTTAAATTGTATTCCATACTTTCATGTCATTAGATTGATCGTCTCATTTTATTGTATATACTTTCTTTGGATTCATCGCGTTTTTAGAGGGGTTATCCAGTCAAATTTAGAACTCTCGTATTATTTCTCCCGCAGATATACTGAAAGTTAAAAAAAAATAAAGAAAAAAGAAAAAGAATGACTCCCCTGTGATGAAAGAAGACCAGATGAGTGGGGGTGCCCTACACTTAGCCTTTGGCTACTTGGCAGAGTGATCAGAGATATCGATAGAGGTTATGAACGATCCGCATACTCCCATTGATAAATTTAGCGTTGGAGACGGGAGTTGACCAAGTGGTCATGGTTGAGCAAAAAGTTGCTGCAGCGACTTATGCTCCGTGCGAACGGTCAGATCTCATGTAATTTCCACTTCCTCAGGTGTTGAAAAAATCTTGGAATTCAGTGCTCTAGGTGTGTGGTTGTGCACTAACCACATTCACCTGCTGAGGAAGAGAGCTCTTGTCAAACGCCTGCTGTATTTGAGTATTTGTGTAGGGAGTGTGCTTGAACTGCATTCACCTAATTTACTTTGGAGGAGTACATAAAATTATAAATTAAACAAATTATAGTACGAAAAAATAATAATAAGACAGGAAGGTTACCAATTCAAGAGAGACAAAATAAAAAAATGATTATTTTTTTTTAATATGCCGGACATAATGCCGGCAACTCGTATCCGGCAATGGACTTCTCCCATTAATGCCGGATTGGTTTTACCCCTTCTTGCCCGGCTTATTTAAACTCGAAGAGAAAATAAAATAAATCAAAAAGAAAGAAGAGATGGATAAAACGAGATGTTTGTAATAATAAATAAAAAGATATTAACATAATTAAATTAGCAAAAATCAAAAGAAGAAACAAAGTTGCGTATGCCGGACGTGGTGCCGGGTGTTCGAAGCCCGGCATTGGACTTACTCAAAGATTGCCGGGTGTATACAAACCGCAAGTTGCCCGGCGGGACCAAAATCGAACATAACTTAGTTAAAAGACATTGAAAGGTAAAGGATAATAAAAAAAATAAAAATAAATGTAAGAGTAAATAAGGGATTGTAGGAGATTACTCCTAATTGTCCCTACAATTAGCGACAAAAATATTGGGAGAAATTGAGCATGCCGGGTGACATGCCGGATAAGCCCCGTCCGGCATAGGACTTCCTCCGAAATGCCGGGTGAAGAACACCCGGCACAATACCCGGCAAATGCAAACTCGAAATTCAAAATAAAGAATTATAGTATAGGAACTAAAATAATAGAGAAATAACGGAAGGGGTAGACAATAATATATTTAAATTTGTAAAACTCAACAGCGCATGAAATTTTGAAAACAATTTGAACATGCCGGACATAATGCCGGGCCAATCCTGTCCGGCAGGACTTCCTCCGGTGGTTTGCCGGGTGACAGATGCCCGGCACTTCGCACGGCACATTCAAATCTGCAAAACTAAGTGCGAAAATAAATTAAAGAATCAAGGAATAAAAGAATCAAAGAATCAAAGAATAAAGAATAGGGAATAAAGAATAGGGCGTTTTACCGAATTTAGGACTTGGACTAATTCCAAGTCCCCGGCAACGGCGCCAATTTGCTAACAGAAAATTGTAGGGATAAAACTATATACAAAAGAATAAACAAATAACTAAACCTACAACTCTACTACGGGTAGCAAAATAAAACCCGGTCGGAGTATAGTGTAAATATATTACGACCGAGAGTATCGTACCCAAGGGACTTATAGAAAATTAGTCCTAATCCGGGCAAAGCCTATTCTATAATAATAAGGGGGGGAAATGTAAATGACACCATAATTAACTAAAACCTATCTAAATGCGAGGTTTAGGACTAAACTACCCTAAGTACCAACATGATTACGCAATGCAACTTCAACACGAACTAACCAACCAACATGATTGCGCCGGATGTCCTGCCGGACATCAGATGCACGGCATATTCAAAGTCTTGAATGTGCCGGACAGGAAGCACCCGGCAGTGCATCCGGCACGTTCATATGGTGAAAACCACTCTCTTGCGTCGAACAAGAAACTCAAAACCCATTAACAAATCGGCATATGTCATGCCATGAAATGAAGGAGATGGGGGAAGATGGATTAACTCGCAATCTTTAATGCTAACCCTAAATTATGAAAACATCAAAGACCACTAAGATTTGTCTAACCTATCCTACTCTTGGAAATTCCTCCTCAGTAGAATTTGCATAAAGAGAATGAGTGATCAACTAATTCACTTACTAAGAACCAGAATCTTAATGAACGCTTGAATTTGTATTGAATAATCATATTGTTTACATAGAAGGAATTCATCCCTAGCCAAAGCCTAACAAGGATTTCTACTTCACCATCCACTCAAATAAGGAAGAAATATATAAGGGAGAAGGAGATTGAACATAGCCTCAACCCGAAAAGGAAATCTTCTCTTCTTCTAGTGGATGGATCCGTAGAAACGCCTTGGACACCAACAGATGGAATGTGGCGGAAATGAAGCGTGAATGGAGTGGAATATAATGTTGGAATGTGCCAAATTGTAGCCTGCCTCGGCCTATTTATAGGCACCAAAATGTCTCTTGCCGGGCGTCGTGCCGGATCACCAATAGCCGGCACACGTGATAAATGCGCCCAACTGTTAACGGTCGAAACCGTCAATTCCGCGCGAAACAGTGCATATGCCGGGTAGGATATACCCGGCATCACACCCGGCACTAGCTAAATCTCCAACGGTCAATAACGGCCATCGTCTGGTCAACCGTGGCGACTCTTCACTTATGCCGGATGGGATCTACCCGGCATCATGTCCGGCAAGGTCTCTTTTCTATTCTGTACTTATGCCATGCAGAAACTGCCCGGCATGGTGTTCGGCTTCAACTGAACTTTTGCCAGAAAATCATTCCTTGCACAGAAAACTCATAAAAACATAAGTCTTGTACAATATTATATTTTAACACATAATAAGCATAAATAACGTAAATATAACTTTATTTAGATAATATAATACTAAATCTAGTGCATAAAATATGATAAGTCTGCGGCTTATCAGCGCCCCGTCAACCTTGATCCAATTCTGCAAGCCTTCTGTTGCAGAATTGAATCAAGGGGAGCCATCTGTAGACACCAAAAATTCTCACCCCTTTTTATATTGAAATAAAATACAAAAATAAACATGCTTTCAGAAACAAGGCGGTCGTCCCCATTTTCAACTAAAGGAATTTCTTTTTCCCGACATTTAAACCTCACATCCCTATGGAAAAGGGAGCACGAGCCTTTTATTGTAATCCGTTTTTAACTTCATTTTGCATACTTATTTTGTTGCTTTTGTTTTTAAAATATTTCACCGTTTTATTACCTTGTATTATTTCATGTACATATGCCTTTCTTTTATTTTGTATCTATTTACGTTTTGAACCTTTTTTTAAAAAAATTGTATTCCATACTTTCATGTCATTAGATTGATCGTCTCATTTTATTGTATATACTTTCTTTTGATTCATCGCGTTTTTAGAGGGGTTATCCAGTCAAATTTAGAACTCTCGTATTATTTCTCCCGCAGATATACTGAAAGTTAATCTAGCGTAACTGGCCAGCATACCCACTAGACAGTCCGCCAGCCCGGGTTCGATTCCTGGTGCAAGCAAGATGGTGTTTTCCTTTCATTTTAACTCATTCCAAAGAATGTCATTAATCTTCTATGCCCATATGCTGCGTTCTGCTTTAGTCCAGTCGGGTAAGGGTGATGAGTCTTGTTGGGCAACCCGAGTTCAAAACTCAGTAGCCTCATTTTTTTTTAGTTATTCCCTTTCTCTCTTTCAATCGGTCCAGACACAGCCCAAGAGGCCTAAAATCAAAATCCAACCCAAATAAAACCCTAGTTTTGACACATGTCCAACCATTATAAAATAACCTCTAAACCCTACAATAGAGGCACGTTTTTCACCTAGTAAACAATCCCCAGAGCTTTCATTCTCTTTGTATGATTGTGAGTATTCTTCGTTGTCTTGATATTCAAAAACCAAAACCCAGTTGAACCACCACCCTCTTCATCTTCTTGCCGAAAATCACCAACCAGCACCCTTCACTTACGTCGGAAATCATCTCCGCCATCACCATCGTCTTCGTTTTTCCAAACGTAAGTGAACCTTCGCTTCTTTGAGATGAGAATCGGGTTTGGCTACTCTTCTCTCCCCTTCTATTTCAATCATCGTAAGCCCCGCCCGATGAACTCGAAGAGATGAGGGCTATGTTCAGTTTCATCAGACTGGAATTTGATGATAGTACTGATCGGCTTCATGCTCGCCTCCTTTTTATCTCTTTCTGATTCTTTCAGTTACGTTTAATGTCATGGGGTATGCTAGCTCCGTTTTCTCTTCGCGTCGCCTTTCGTCTCTCTTTTTTTTTAAGGCATTGCTCCGTCTTAGTTGATTCCTAACCCACGATGGGTTCAGGGTCTTCAAAACGGATTGAAGGTTGTGATTGAGCAAGATTATCCCTCTATATGTCCCGACGATCTTCCCGTTCTCATTTTTTTCCAGTAGAACATGCAGCCTGGTATGGACATTGCAGTCCACGAACAGGCCGGGTGAGATTATAATGTTAAAATTCTGAATATACCCTTACAAAGTCATCAGACTGGTCCACTTCCAGTGTTGATTATTATCTATCCCTTTGCTGTCGGATGCTGTACCGCGCCTGGGTATTACTTTTCGCATTCGACTGATACTAATTCGGAATGTCTGTGAGGTTGTGTTATGCGGTTCTTCTCTCCGATTCTTTTATGGTGATTAACCCCGTGAGTTATACTTGCCTGAGTATATGATGAATCGAAAATTGTGTTACGGTGAGAATGGGTGACAGGTAACCAGAGACAGATGAGTAAAGCCGCACCTCTAAACCCTTGATTACCTTTAGTTTTTGTTGTTGTTTTGTTGTTCAAACTACAGAACTAACCACCGATTTGTGTTGGTTTGTTTTACTTTTCGTTGGTTATCTTGCAGGAGATTTCCTTTGTCTCCATCTCCGGTATTTATCCCTTAAACCTATAAGGTTTTGTGCCCTCTGTTCATTAACTGATTGATGTTTTGAGGCCGGGTACATGATATCCTTGTATGTGCTTCGATTGTTTGGCGCTTGACTGAATGAAATTTTCCTAATGCCATAAAAAGCATGTTCATATCTTAATTTCTGGAGTAAGAGCTTCTTTGTGGATTATTAGTTTTGTTCATCAAGGATCACTTTGTCCTACTCTTGATATCCATCTGCCTCTGGTGTAGAGTTCCTGTGCCTGCTTGTATGTATTGTTTCAAACGTTGAGTTTCGGGTCTCCTTGAAAGTGCGGGTTGTTGATGTTAAGTTGTTGGTTCTGTACCGCTGAGCTTTTGATCTTCCAGTTTAGTTTAAATATTGACAAGTTCTAATTGGGAGCCTCTGGTTGACGATTCCTTACATTCACAGCCATGGGATTCGACTGTTAGATTGAAATAAGAAGTAATAAACTGGCGTTCTGCTTGGTTTCAAGTGGAATTAGGTTTAGATCGGGTTATTTGGTCATCTCTTAAAAATCAAGGTGATTTATGCGTGAAAAGAGTCAAGAAATTGATTTATCCTAGAACATAGGGTCTAGCCACAAAAAAAGAGATTGGTCAATCTGTAGTTACTCCTGCTTCGGTTTAGAGCAAGAACTTGATTACTGTTATAGAAGAATTAGATTAGGATCTGTCAAGTTTGAACTAGAAACTTTTAGTTTAGAACTTCATGCCTCTCATCAACTCCACCTGTGCACATTGGTTAATTGGCTAAGGCGATTAGGAAAAGTGTCGCTGTGTGCTTTCGAATTGGTGCTTACACTCTGGTTCTTTGTCTCTTTAGCACATTGCGTGGTCAATATTCCTGCACTATATTTGTATATATATATTGTACGCTTAACATTGACATAACTTTGCTTTCCCTTTCTTGTGTATTAATCTATTTATTAAGCCCTAGTTATGGACTTTAGGGCCAAGCCTTTAGGATAGTGGGTGTCCCTTGGAACTTAGTGGTCATGTGTCCTTCTTGGTCAAGGTGACACCCTATACCCTAAAATACACATCTAAAAATATATATGTAAGTAATGAACTCTTTTCCTTTCAAACCAAAAGTTCCTCCAAACACCCACCCCTTCTCTCCACATCCTATCCAGAATTGTCTCTCAAATTTTTCATGTTTTCATCACTGTGTATAAAAACAAACCTTTAACTTTCCTTGTTTTCTTTTAAATTTGGTTCAAAAACCCAAAAATAAAAATTGCATTAGCCCATGGCCCAAACCACTCTCGGCCCAAATACCCCTACTTGGCCCATTATCCTAATCCGGCCCAAGTCCATAAATCCGGCCCAAAAACCTAATCTGGCCCAAAGCTCATGGCCCAAACCACTCTCGGCCCAAATACCCCAACTTGGCCCATTATCCCAATCCGGCCCAAGTCCATAAATCCGGCCCAATCATAAACCAAGCCCATGACCCAAATACCCACATCGGCCCAAATACCCACACTCGGCCCAAAACCCATCTGGCCCAAAGCCCATGGCCCAAACCACTCTCGGCCCAAATACCCCAACTTGGCCCATTATCCATCCGCCCAAGTCCCATAAATCCCCCAAATCATAACCCGCCCATTACCCAAGTCCATGAACCAAATTGGCCCAAGTCCACACAGTCAAATCAGCCCACACAATCAAACAAGCCCACCCCAAAGTTGGCCCCAGTCCACAATGTCAGACCTTGACCAAAACGTTACCTTGACCAAAAACGTTGACCTTACCAAAAATTTGACCTTGACCAAAACGTTGACCTTGACAAAAACGTTGACTTGACCAAAAACGTTGGCCTTGACAAAAAACGTTGACCTTGACTAAAAATGTTGACCTTGACCAAAAAACGTTGACCTTGACCCAACTTTGACCAACTCAAAATTCAATCTAGTTCAAGCCTGAACCTCGATCCAAACCGAACTCCAATTCAATTCAAACCTGTTTCATCCAGCTTGATTCAACTCAAACCCAAATACATTTCATCCAATCCACTCACTTGTAATTCCTTTCAAAATCTAAAAACCCAAAAAGAATTTCAGAACCATCATTTTTTCAAGTCTCATCAAGTTTTCAAAGAAACCATTTTGTGGAATTTAAAAAGGAAAAAGCTCTTCTCACATCACAGAAAACTCTTCTCTATTGCAGAAAGTTCTTCTCACATATACAGAAAGTTTTCTCCTAAAAACGTTTCTCAAAATCAGTGTTTCTTCATCGAGAATTCCGAACAACTTCAAAAATTTTTGCAATTCAGTTTTTTAACTCAATAAATTGTTTTCGGGGAGCAAGGAATGTCAACCCCTTCAAAATTTCCTCTACGGTTAGAGCATCGCTTGTTTCCCTTCCCAAAATAAAAATCTGAGGCGGGGCACTGGGGTCATAACCTCCCTTGTCGCAGTCTGGATCTCTTTAGGCGGGGCATTAGGGTGACAAACCTCCCTAATTGTAGCCTAGATTTTACAAGGCGGGGTGCTAGGGAAGTAATGATCTTCCTAGTTACAGCCGGGATTTTAGAATCGTCTAACTCCCTTCCGCTCGATTTCAATGTTTTCGGTTTTTAACGTTTTAAAACCCGGGAGTTAGAGACGTTATTAGGGTTCGACAGAGAATATCTCATTCATGGTGTTTCTCTCTAAATCCTATTTTCGACATAAATTCATTGCCCCATCTTTCGAGCCTCGGCACTACCATTAATTAAGTGTCGTGTTCGAGGGGGTACATAGGGTAATCCCTCGGGATTATCCGCCCTTTTCAACAAAAATGATTTTTCGGTCTTAAAAACTTTAAGAGAGACAATTCTGAACAAACCCCAACATTTCCATTAGAGCTTTAGGACCCATAAACACTTCTTAATCCTCCTCTGAACCAACTCTAAATCACCTAGGACCTCCAATTCCTGAAGACTCCCAGAAACCTGAAACATCTTCAAAACCCGAACACCTATAAACCAAATATCCTCTTTCACACTCCACCAACACTTTTGGCTTCCTAAAACACCTCAAGATTTGACCATTCTGAAATCCAAATTTTGTAAACATAAAAAACTCCTCAATTCCACCAAAGAATCCGAACACCTCTCAACTTCACGAAATGACCAAAGTACCCCTCAGCTCTATAATAACCAAAATGCCCTTTTGCTCCTCAAAACTTCCAGCATCCTTTTAACCTCGTGAAAAGTCGAAACAACCTCAAGCCTCAACATTCAAACCAATTTCACCGAACAATATCTCAAGACCAACCTATTTCTCTAAACTCTTGGAAATCATCTAGTCCTCAAACCACACTCAATCCTATCCTTTGGCTTTTAAATGAATCTCTCTAAAAGGTTTTGAAAGAAGGCAATCCCGACAATTGGAGACCGAGGTTTTCGGGCACCAATCCGAAGTCGTGGTCGTTGTCACTTCTAAGGGTGTAACCCAGTACGAACCCACATAGAATCTCTGCAAATGACCAGCTAAGCCTTATCCGTAGGCAACAATCCCAGAGTCAATTAACGGTTCTTAGAACCCTTCTCCTCCCTTCCTAGTTCTTTAGGTCAAACTAGGTGACGACTCTAGTCAATTTCCGCCCTTAAGGCATAAGTCCACGTGGAGCCCATTGAGAGCGAGTGTATGTTCACTAATACTCCCCATATGCTTTCTGGGAAAGACGGACGATAAAGTAGGTATTGAGGGATGCCAGAATAACGGGTTTTCACCCTCCACAGAATGACATTTTAGGATCTAGGCTTTTCAGTCAAGAACCATATTTTAGATAGACCCCCCCCCCCCTCATACCAAAAAATCACCCTCCACACCTAAGGACTTATTTAGCCTTATTAAATCTTAATTGAATATCACTAAGTCTTGGTAGGCTCTTGGGTCCCAACCAAGTTCACTCCAAGCTTAGAGCATGTTTTTGCTCAAACTGTATTATGGTACTTTATTGTTTTCACCATGGTTTAAGTTGTACACTGATGTTTCGAAGGCACTTTTTAGCCTTTAAATATCATAGTTTAGTATTTAAACAATATATCAAGGTTTGGGGTATTTCAGGAGCGTGTAAGTCTACTTCTCCTCTCTGTGCCGCTTCGTACTGTCCAATTTCAAAGAAGTTAACACTAATTTAAGATCAACAAACACTTGAGTATATAAGTAAATTATTTAACAGCTACTTTCAAATACTTACAATTTGGTTAGCCAGTTGTTCCATCGCAGCATTAGGAAATATCCTCTGACCTTCGCTGGTCGTTTTCTGGCGTCCCAGTATGTACATCTGCACCCTCCTCGCCTCAGAGACATCCTCGATCGGGCATTCACTTCCATCCTCGTTCCTCCGTGTCAGCAAACCAGCTTCTTTCCATTCGAGGCTGCCCACATATCCCCTTCGTCCCATGGTGTGGGGGTAGAGATTAGCTTCACGGTTTTGCCGTGCTTGTTCTTGTACTTGCTGTTAAGAAAGTACAACAGGAAATTAATTAGAAAATCAGGGATAAAGCATTATGAGCATTAATTAAGAAAAGAGTACACACAAACATACCCTGAACTCGGGGGTGGCGTGCCGCTCAACGAACTCCTTCCACTCCTCTTCAGTGATCATGCCATTGTACACAACATACGGCGGAGGCTCACGTGGGGGCACCCTGTTGATCCAATGCTCAACCAAGTAGTGGCGGAATGATTTAGCTTTGCCGGCCACCAAAGAAAGAACGGTCTTCTTCACTTCTTCTGGGATCTTGTACCGTTCTTGCACCTTCTTCCAGATGGTCTCCTTTACTTTTCCGGGACTTGTTTCCATGTGTGGTTGATGCAGCAATGTGATCTGGCCAGAGTCCCTAGCATACTAGCGAACTCTGACCTGCTGCCCCCACCATACCTCCCATACTGGTCCCACAGAAGACTAATCTGATCCGGTTTCTGCAGTTTCAACCCACGGGTCGGACCTCTACCTCTGGGTCTCTGAGTAGCACTCGTAGAAGGTGCACTCATGGAAGGGCCAACAGCAGCAGCGGCAGATGTGGATGGGCAACAGCAGCGGCAGATGTAGATGGGACCGCGTACCGGTACCATTTGCTGCTCATTTTCCTCCTCCTCACGACAAAATAAATCGAACTCTTCATCAGCCATGTCCTGATCAGCCATGCCTGCAAGGATTGAAATACAATTTGAATTAAATTAAGCATTTCATAATGGTCATAAACAAGCAAATAAAAGAGTGTTAATTTCATATAAATTTTTATAGTAATAACTTACATACACCATTATCTCTCAACCCACATTCCCTCGTTATGGTCTAATCGTATATACTCACGATGACCTGTGACCTCAGCCTCTTCCAATGAAATAGGAACAGTTGGAGGTTCATCTTCTGCATCATCCTCATCAACCACACCATCCACACCAACTATTCCTCTTCTCCCTTTAAGCACAACAGACCATCTAGGATTACAGGGATCAGTTACATAAAATATCTGCTTAACCTTCGTCCCAACAACGAATGGCTCAACCGTGGGAGAAGCTCTAGACAGATCAACCAGTTTCATACCATGCTCCTCCTCACGGTAGCCATGATTGTTGTTAACCCAGTTACAGCGGAAAACACACATTTCGTAGCTGTTGTAGTCCAATACCCAGATGTCTTGTATAACACCGAAATATGATTGTTGTACTGAGACAGGACTATGACCCACGACACCGATGTCATATAAGTTTTGATAAGCTTCAAGCTCTACACCACTGTTTTGATTCGTTGACTTCTGATCCTGACGTTCTGTGAAAAAGGTGAATCCGTTGACATCGTACCCCTCATAAGAAATTACATCCAGATTTGGTCCAAATGCAACTACTTTAATCAGTTCAGGCACATTCGTGGACTGATCGGACAACACTCTCTCTTTGAACCATCGGACAAATGTCCTATTCTGCTCATTTTGTAGTCTAACGTCACTCATGTTTGGATATTGTGCTCTTAAAACACACAAGTGTTCATCAAAGTATGGTTCAACATCTTCAAGATGACTTAGCACAACTAAATGAGCTTTGTTAAGAGTGTCTATGTCAATTCTTTTCAGTTTCCTTCCAACCGTGCCAACACCCTTCAATCTGCCCTCGTGTCTAGAACGTGGAAGTCCAATGGTATCGACACCTTCTAGGTAATTGGTGCAGAAGTCTACAACTTCCTCTGTGATAGTGCCCTCTATAATACTACCCTCTGGGTGACGACGGTTCTTCATTTTCTTCTTCAGGACACCCATGTACCTTTCGAACGGATACATGTAGCGAAGGTACAAAGGACCACACATCAGAATCTCTCTTACAAGATGCACGAGGAGATGTATCATTATGTCGAAGAACGATGGAGGAAAATACATCTCCAGCTGGCACATTGTCACAATAAGATCCTTTTGTAATTTAGACAGAGTGTCCACATCAAGAACCTTAGACGAAATGGATTTGAGGAAGACACTGACGTTTGTGATTGTGTGTCTGACAGCATCCGGCAAGATCCCACGTAGTGCAATTGGCAAAAATTCTTGAAGTAGGACATGATAATCGTGAGATTTCATTCCTACTAATTTGAAATCTGTCATGGACACTAGGTTTCTTATGTTTGAGGAGTAACCTGATGGCACCTTGATGTTGTAAAGGGTACTGCATAGACTATGTTTCTCTTCTTTAGACAGAGTGTGACAGGCAGGCAAGAATGTGCGTTTTCCACGTTCTTGCGGGCCAAGCTCTGTGCGTATGCCCAACTCAATTAAATCTTTTCTTCCTTTCAAATGATCCTTTGTCTTTCCTTTTATGTTCAAAAGGTGCTAGTGATACTTTCACCCACGTTCTTCTCGACATGCATCCCATCGATACAATGTCTAACCTCCAGATGCTGCCAGTACTGTAGTTCCCAAAATATTGATTTCTTTTTCCAGACACTTTTTTCACCACTTTTGGTTGGCGGCCCGAAGTTGTTCACAATATTATCCAACTTTTTGTAAATCTCTGTACCTGTCAAAGGCTGGCGCGCCATGCTGTGATCAGTTTTCCCATCGAACTCTTTCGCCATCTTTCGATACTTATGTCCTTTTGGAAGCATTTTTCGGTGGCCCATATACACGGTTTTCCCACTATGTTTCAAGCGAATGCTACAAGTGTTTTCACCACAAATCGGACACGCCAACGCCCCCTTGATTGAATAGCCTGAAAGATTACCATAGGCGGGGAAATCATTGATTGTGCAGTACAACATAGCACGCAAATTGAAGTCCTCTTTACTGAATGAGTCGTAAACCGTAGCCCCTTCATTCCACAAGAGTTGTAGATCCTCTATCAAAGGTTGTAGGAATACGTCAATTTTGTTGCCCGGTTGCTTTGGACCAGATATTAACAAAGACAACAAGATGTGTCTTGGTTTCATGCATAACCACGGCGGTAGATTGTAAATAACCAAAAGCACAGGCCAGGTACTGTGTATGCTACTCAAAGTACCGTAAGGGTTCATCCCATCCGTGCACAAGCCTAGCCTTAGGTTTCTCGGTTCGTTACCAAACTCAGGAAATTTTACGTCTATGTTTCTCCACTGTGGTGCATCAGCGGGATGTCTCAATCTGCCATCCTTTTTCCTGTGAACTGAATGCCACCGAAGATTCTCTGCGTCTTTCTCAATGGAGAACAAACGTCTGAACCTTGGAATGATGGGCAGGTACCACAGTACCTTAGCTGGTGAACCTTTCTTACTACCGCTGATGTGAGTTTGTTGTTTCTTATACCGTGACGCTCCACATGCTGAACAGCTTTCAGCAAATTCATCCGATTTCCAAAACAGCATGCAACCATTTGGACAAGCATGAATTTTCTGGTACCCCATACCCATTGGGCACATCATTTTTTTGGCTGAGTACGTAGTCGTTGGTAAAACGTTGTCCACCGGAAGAACGTATTTCAATAGTTCCAGGAGGTCAGTGAAACTTACGTCGCTCCAGCCATGTTTCGCTTTCAAGTTGAATAGCTTGAGGACGACACTCAACTTGCTTAACTTTGTAGGGTCACACCCGGGGTACAACGGTGTTTTGGATGAATCCAACAAATTTTCATGCTTGTCTGGCGTGTTAGAGTAATGTCGTTCCACATCTTCGAGCATAGTCTCAATGTCATCATCCCAGAAATCTGGCTCAACGTTCGCTGTAACGTCTTCTGGATCACCAGCAACTGTATCATCTCCAAGTTCTGTTTCTGTGTTTGCCTGACCATTATCCCCTTCGTCAGGCTTAATAACATCGAACGCACTCTGACCATGCCATCGGATTATGTCTTGGAAATCTTTTGTAAAACCGCGGCGGATCAGATGTTCCTTAATTGTTTCAACGCCGCGATATCTCAGATTGTTTTGGCAGTCGATACACGGACAAAATATGTATCCCTTGTCTGTAGGTTTCAGATTGTTCGCCAACACCGTGCATAACTTATCAACTCCTTCTAAAAACTTGTCGTCCAAATTTCCGCTGTAAATCCACGAACGTTCCATCTCCTTCTAGCTATTTATATGAAGGCAGCCATTTCATACCGTCACCCGTGGCAGAGTCTTTACACTTTTGTATCTTATCAACCTAAATCCATCCATGAGTATTAAATCCCACCGGTGAACGTGTTTTTAATATGTAATTTATTGAAAATTTCGGCAGCATCTCCCTACAGTTCTTCAAATGCACGATATTATGATATTAATCAATAATATATGCATTCGAAGAACAATAAAGAGATACTGCTGAAATAATCAATAAAGTACAATTAAAAACACATTCACACCCTAGGTGTGAGATTTAACAATCATGGACAGTCCCGACAGGGACTGCCGAAGATATACCTCTATTAGGTATATCTTGGGCGGATAACTATGTTTGGTAGTTTGTCAAATATTATATGTATATATGTAAATCTTACCTCTGGTAGACGATTAGCCGATGCTAAGACGGTTGAGGTCGGAAGCCAAATAAAGTCGTAGTCCTGATGCATAAATGAAAAACGACAACATTAGAATTCATCAAAAAATCAAGGTTAAATGCTAGCTAAACCGCGGAAAAAAATCGACAGCATCTCCCCTATATTTCTAACGTCTCCAAATCAGTTTTATCAAAGTCAAATTTGCACGCACCATCTAGAACTAGTAACATACATAAACTTATCTTCTTCTACTATTAAATGAAGTTTATTTATGACCTTCTCTGCAGTACTTCAGATTGAAGGACTGAAACTAGTCATTCTAGAACCATTAAAATACCGAAACTCATCTTATTCTTTCTGGTGGTTATAACAATAGCATTGTTGATTCCTGTCACAGATTGTGAATCAAACAGAGAGCATCTGGCATAGCAGATTGAGCAGTTGAAAATGAGCTATTTTCAGGAATCGGTAATATACTTGAACTTACTTTCTTTCCTGTGGCAGTTTTAAGTAGTAGCATTTTTAAAACTACACTATTATTTATTAATTGTAATACTAAATGCTAAGAATAAATAAATACAGCAGTTTACAGTTTGCTTTGCAAAATTACCGTTACTAAGCACCGAAGTGCAAGTAGTAATAAATCTGGGCACAATATATGAACAAGGTTAGAACATTTGCCATTACACTCTCAGGATTCGATAAAACGAGTTAGAACTTGCAATCGAAATGCATGTATATGAACAAAGTTAGAAAAAAACGACAATCAATCGATCGCATACCCAATACGCGATAGAGAGGTCGACGGTGAGACCAGTGGTAGATGGGTGGTGACCGGCGGCGATGGGAGTGACAAAGGTGGTGGGAGCGACGGCGGCGATGGCCGTTAGCAAGGTGACGGGAGAGAGGAGGCGATTTCAGTGAGGAAGATAGCGCGAAAGAGAGAAGAGTTACTGTAAGTGTGCAGAGTAAACGGGCAAATGTTGTAGTTAAAAGGACTTTAGATTACGGTTTACATGAAAACCGTAATGTAAAGTCACACTTTAATGACGGTTCCTAAAGAACCGTAATCTAAAGTGTAACGAAATTAAAAAATAGCGCGAAAATTATTTGGCCTATGCTGGGTTTCGAACTCAAGATCGATGGTGTTGACTCATGTACCCACGGCCATTAGCCATGAGTCTTATTCGATCAAACATGTAACACATTAATATAAAGTTATTTTTAATCTAAAATACACTGGTAAACGACGTCGTTACTGTAATTTAGATTACGCGCGGCGTCGAAAAAATCAAATACGGGAAATATTTGGCGTCAGGTCAAAACGACGTCGTTGACCATCAGTCGGAGGTAGGCGCGCCTTTTTTAGGACGGACTTTAGCTGACGGTTATTAGTAAAACCGTAATCTAAAGTCCGTTGACCGTAAAGCGCGCGTCAACACGGGACTTTAGATTACGGTTTCACAATAACCGTCATCTAAAGTCCGTCCTAAAAAAGGCGCCTACCTCCGATCGATTATTGATTACGGTTAATCAATAAACGTCGTTAATTAATTTCAGCCTTCCTATTAATCACGGTGTCTGTTAAAGTCGTGATTAAAGCACCGTCATTAAAGGCTCGCGTTCCACCAGTGTATACAAGGTAAATCCTACAACTACCTATTTCAAGGTTCTAAATATTAATCTATATATGATCTAATCTATTGTGTACTTTGTTTATTATGGCCGATTTTGTTAGGTGTTAGATTTAATTTTTAGCACCTAAAATGTTAATATTTTGTAAATCTAAAATTAGATTTATACTCCTTATAATATAAGCTACAATATAAGCTATCATAATATACAAGAAAAATTCATATATTATGAATTTCAATATGGCCGAAAATTAAGGGATTATTAATGAGTTAGAAAAATTATCTAACTTAGTTAAATTAAAGGAATTAGTATAATTAAGAGTAATATGTAAAATTTGAGGAGTTTTGGTTACATAATATTAAGGCCAAAAAATATATGAGTCAATATGTATTTTTGAGAGTTTAAGTGATGAGAAAATATTGTAGAATTTAGTTTACAATTTATAAAGAGTTTATAAGTGTTATAAGGTATTTATAAGGTTTTTGGTATATTTAAGGTTAATAAAATGGTATTTATATACTATAACATTAGATAATTAAATCTGGTGATTTAGAGATGTTTAAAATGATTTTTGGTGTTCAAAAATCTGTAGGAAAATTAGTTACGAAAATTAGAAATTAATTAGAGTTAATTTGGTTAATAAATGAGTTAGGATAAAAGAAAAGACCACAAGGGTAAAATAATTTCCCTGGTCAAACTTGGTCAAACATGGTCAAACTTGGTCAATGACAGTTTGTAAAATGTTTAGAGAAGCTAAAATAAAATTTGTAGCAAAGATTAGATATTAAAAGGATAAAGGAATAAAAAGTTAAGTTAAATTAACTATAGGGGTGTTATTGTAAATAATGAAAGTTAGGGGGTTTAACCATAAAGACTGGTTAAACTTTGGTATATTTTGGTAATTGACCAAAAGTATAAAGAAATTAATTAAGCAAGACTTTGGAGGAAATTAGAAATAAAAATAACAAGTTTAAAACTTATTAAGAGTAAAATGGAGATTAAGAGAAACTATGGGTAAGTAATGTAAATAACACATTTTTATGTGTTTAAAAAGTTTAAGGAAATTAAATAAAGAATTTAGAAACAAGTTGTAAAAGAAACAGAGTTAAGACGGGTTTAAACGAGACCCGTATATAAATTAAGGTATACGAGGGGTATACCCGTAATTTAATAAATATAGGAGGAATCAATACTTAAAGTATTTTTAATGAAAATACAAGTTATATTGGAAAAAGAAATAAATACGTATGATACGGATATCATACGGACGTATACGAAAATTTTGGTGTACATGAATAGTACTCATATACGTGAATAGTATACGTATACATGAATAGTAAATACGTATACATGAATAGTATACGCATACATGAACAGTAAATATGTATACATGAATAGTAAATACATATACATGAATAGTAATACGTAATAATACATGAATAAACATATACATGAATAGTAATACGTATACATGTATAGTGAATACATATACATGAATAGTAACTACGCATATATGAATAGTCAATACGAGACTTATACGTGAATAGTAAATACGTATACGTGAATAGTGAAATACGGTGAATAGTAAAATACGAGACCGTATAAAAGAATAGTGAAATACGGATGAATAGTGAAAAATACAAAAATCTAATACAAGGTCCGTATGAGTCTAAAGTTGCTAACTGTGCAACTAAATAACTGCTAACGACGTTAGTGTGTTAATAAATTGAAATTGAGCTCGAAAACGCTCCTAAATGAACGAACCCGCTTAATGGTATACTATTATACCGGGTTAACCTAGGAAGAGGTTTAAGTTGAAAAGAAAACCAAACTAGTTCTAAGACACAGGGTACTAATACTAGTTTTGATTACAGATCTAGATAAGTCAGAGGCGTTCGGCGGATTAGGCGAACGTGGGATTAAGAGCTAGCCAGTCTCCGGTGTACGGTATGGGATTCTTGTAGCTTGTTTGCTAACGAGGTCTACCTCGGTTTGTGTGCTATGTGTTATTGTGATACGACCAAGTAAGATTAAGCATGCAACCGATTTATTGTATTGTTATTGTGTGTCCATTGCACACTAGCACAAATTGATTCAGAGCTTGTTCATTAACTATGTTTAATAAACAATTGTATAAGGTTATAAATATTCCCTGTTATTAGTTGGTTAATACCGAGAGAGGTTTAACTAACAAATTGTCAACGAGACTTCAGCTAACTGGAACTTGGGAGAAGAGGAATCCGGGACTGACTCCGGTCATGCATGTTCAGGTTAGGAGGTCGTCATCTGTATCAGATCTGTCTTCCGCCTAGGGTCGACAAACTGACCCGACCAGCTCGAGTGAACAGTTCAAGATGGGAGGCAAATTCAGGAGGCGCGGGAGGGTCAAGCCTATACCCCTCATAACTGAAGAATAATGTTTATTAACCCAATGGAGCTAATAACTCATTGGCTAGGGTTACTTCGACCCGACAAAAATAAACATATCAGTTAGAGAACAACCAGTTCTTTTAGGAGAATGGTTGATACTTATAAGGTATGGTCAAACACGAGAACTAAACAATTCTCAGGCCTCAGGGGTTAGGAATCTAACTTACATCATTAATGGGCGTCCATTATGACGTTCGATTTATTTGAGCTGTGAATGTTTCACATAAATGTGTTGTTTGTTATCGTACTTCTTATTAATATTTGTATGAATAAACAATTGCATGTATTCGACAAAGTAGTCGTGTGTAACCCGGCTAGCTTATGGGCTGCACGTTTTCTATACCAGCAATATGCGGAGCCCCTTGGGGCCTGTGATTTAAACTTTGCAGGTAGGTATCGGACGAAGACTCAACCTGAGAGTGGGAGCGGGTAGAGTACTTCGGGTTGCTTTTACAATTGTTACACGAGTTGTGCATGTACACTCGTTTAGTATATTGACGAGATGTTAGTATGATGTATTAGGATGTGAGATACTCGGTATAAGTTGTGGTTTATGTATTGTAATGTTTTAGATGCTCGAGTAATTATCCGGTTAGTCAAACCGTGACTTGTAAGGGAATAGGCCTAGTTAGTCACGTGGGTGACTAATGGCGGTAACACCAATTAAGTAGAACTTTTCCGTTGCGATGTTGTTGGGAAAATTACAAACATAGTAATTAAACCTAGCTAAAATGGGCAAGTGCACCCTATTCGATGTAATAAAACAAGTGTCGTATCCACAAGGAAATTGGATTCTAAATCCCGAGCTTCGGTATTATAGTTAAGTGCGAATAAACAGTAAAATGGGGGTTTAGCCAGAGGCAAGCTTGGTTGTTTGTTAATTGAAATGCAATAAAAACAGTAAAGTGTTTGTGTATGGAATGGATGGGGATAGTACCCTAGGATAGTGGGAATCATCCAATTCACTCAAAGAACTCCAAAACCATAACTCATCATCTCAGCGCCTATTAGAGTTTAGCTCAAGAATCCCCAAATCATGGGGGATCCAATTCTTACCTAAATAATCAAACCCCTTAATTAAAGGAGGTTCAAGTCAGCAAGTAGAATTAAGCAAGCACTCTTAATCAACAGCCCTAAGCATTTACTTCCAAAATCAAGAAAGCAAAAGCTAGGGTTTACTCCCTTCTTGGTCTAGTTCCAAACTCAAGCTCAAATATTGAATGGAACCACCATAAATGCAATAAGAGATCAGTTTAGTGCATTAATAGATATTGAAGGAAATAAAACGAGAGTAACACATGAGTTAGGTTTCTAGCATTCAATGAGAAAAATGGGTTCAAACCCTCATCCTAGGATACAAATAGAACTACTCAGCCATAGCTAAAGGAAAGAGCAAGGAAAAGGGAGAATCAGCCATTAGAGGAGCTTCCAAGCTTCAATGGAGGTAGAAATCTTCACTTTCTTCTTCCTCCTTTCTTCTCTTCTTTTCTCTCTCTTTTCTCCTCTATTTTCGCCTCTCTCTGTCTGGTTAGGGTTGAAGTCGTGTGAGTCTTTGATAATGGGGAAGGAAGCCCCAAAATGTAGTCTTTAAGCAAAAAATTCTGGGCAAAAATCCCGTCCGACCGACCTTGCAAGGTCGGTCCCAAGGTCGGTCGAACTCTTTTAGACGAAAAACACGTGACAGGTTTTAAAGCTCAACTGACCTTGCAAGTCCGGTCGCAAGGTCGGTCAATTCCAGTGTGTTTGGGACGGCTTGGACAGAGTTGGACCGACCTTGTAAGGTCGGTCCCAAGGTCGGTCGGCCCCCCAGGAATGTCCCTTTATGTGCCGGAATTCTCCCGATACTTCCCGTTGGCTTGGCATCCTTCCCGAGGTGCTCGAACATTGATGCATTCTCAGATTAAGCTCTCGAAATGTACTCAAACGAGTATTTACCTATTCAAATATGCCAAAGGTATAAGATCACTAATAAACACAAAAATACTCATAAAGTGGTGAAATAAGTCATGCGCCAAAATAAAAGGACGGTGAATAAAGACCTTGAGAGAGCACTATTTCACCACTTATCAACTCCCCCACACTTATCTATTTGCTTGTCCTCAAGCAAAATTAGCTAAGGACCCACGAAAAGAAGGAACATTTATTTAAGCAAGCAAGTGTTTAGATGAGTTCTTGAATTCAAGTGAACAAAATTTGTGAAAAAACCTCAAGAGGAGTGCAACCAACCTTCTCATGATGACATGGGTGTGTGCTTAGGGCAAATGAAAATATAGAGTTTCGGGGTATGATCTAGAGTGCTTTCGAGTTCTTACAGATTATGGACTTGGGGGACTTTTACCATGGCCCTTCTCTCAAGAATGGGCATTGAGGAAAAAAAAGGAAAAATAGAGATTTGCATTTGATTCACTTTTGCAACAAGAGATGAGGAGAGGTAATTTGGTATTTTACCTTGCTTCAATGAACATTCAACTCTCATTTGTTGGTTACCTATGGTGTCTCTCAAGGTCCTTTTGACACATTTTGTTTAACAAGGAAGCACCCCTTAGCAATCCCTAGATGAGAAGGTAGAAGAACCCCTAAGCAATAAAAATTCACCACGAAATGGATTTATGATTGCACCGCACATAAGTGCTCCTCAAGAGAGAACCTTTGAAGAAAAAGTTCGGTGAAAAATTCCAAGAATTCAAAGAAAAACTTGCTTACTATAAACATAACTCCTACATGAAGCTATAGATAAATACGACAAAATTGAGTAGTGCATCACAAGAAAAGGTCGTTTCCCCCACACTTGAATGGGACAATGTCCTCATTGTTCAAAGAAAAGCTGTTGGAAAAACAACAGTAGTCCTTTTGGTAGCACTAGGCATGAAGTAAGCAGAAAGAATGTTACATTGCAGAAATTGGAATGGTTAGAGAACTAGTACTCCCCTGATATAAATGAGTTGGTGGTTGTGTTTCCCCCACACTTGCCATTGTGCATATGCATGTAAGCGCTAGCTCTGGCAAGAAGAGTCGAAGATCCTAGGAAAAATTGACAAGAGGTTGTCTTGAATTTCTCCTAACTCACTTCGGGGTGTGGTCGAGTTCAGTTGATATATCTACAATGCAAAACCAAAAAGAAACAAGGCGCACATGGATTCCAGAGAATTCGCATTGATGCCAATGTTAGATAATCAAAAGGGGACCCAGAAAGAAATGAGTCCAGACCGAAGTAGTCAATTTGGTGCGTAAGGCACCATAGCGTATAAGTAGCAGTACGAAAACGCGAAAGTAAAGAAAGTGTAAAGTACAAGCCGAGCAAACATCGTAACAAAGTCTAACAGCCTAAAAAGAGTATTCTGAGATAGATGAAATAAACAGAGAAACAACGGCAGGGCATCTTGGGATCTAAAGATGGCTACTGGGGAGGAGCACCACCACGCGCCGCCTGCCGCGGAGGTACTGCATGTGAGCGTCCATCTGGCACTGGTGCTCCATCATGAGGCGCCTGTGCTCAACCATCTGGCGCTCGAAGGCCTCAAGCTGTCGGGCGTCACAGCTCCGGTCGGTGGTGGAGGAGTAGGGCGAGAAACCGGCCGGGTGCAGCACTGGAAGTGGAGGCACGGAGATGAGGAAGGCACCCGGCTCTGTCTAGCCTCAGTGGTGGCCTTGTACCACCCGTCATCCTCGCGAACAAAGCCCATTCCGAGGAGAGAGTGGCGGTGATAGGATCCATAGGTAAGGCCACCTCCCCCGCTCCGGGCTCGACTCCAAAAGAGAGCAAACATCCTCTATAAAATATGGAAAACCCAAGTGGGGGGTATCCTTCTTCTCAATGATGTGGCAAAGGTGGGCCATGATGAAGCGGAGAGGGAGAGGGGTTTGTGGGATCCGGCGCCACCATGTAGTCCATCAAGTAGCAGTCCGTGGCGTTGAGATCCTTGCTGCCTCGAGGGAGAAGGTTGTGGTGGGTGAGAGCAAGATGATTTCGTCTGACGGGGTCATCCACCATCGTCGGGGTTCATAGTGAGCCAGGACGTCAGTCCCATCTGGTTCTTACGACGCGTCTGAACCGGGAGGTGTGGAGGTTAGTGACGCCGGATGGCATTGAGATCGGCCTGGTGGATGCACTTGGAGTGCTAGAGGTCGTCCTGCGAGGTGGAAGAAGTCGTGGACATCCATCCTCCGAATGACGACGGGCACACCACTGACGAATGAATGACCTCCCTCGCCGTCCGATTGGAGCGCTTGCGTTGGCGTTAGAACTCCTTGATGTGGCGAGGGGAGTATGGTCCGCCCATGGTGAGTAGGCAGTCCCAACCGATGGCCTCTAGATAGGGCGAAGTGTAGGTCCTCCACGGCGCTGGGTCACACTGAGCGCCTGGATGATCTCCCTATGTCTGGGAGATGTGAACCAGCTACGGGCAGCTTCACTGGCGAAAGATGTCGTCGATAAGGGCGTTAGGGAATTCGGGCTCTGGTTCAGGGGCAGCAGCTCGTCTCCTAGCGCGTGCAGTGGTCGTGTGCATTGGTCTGCAAGGCAAAGAAAAAGAAAAACCAAAACAAAAATGAACAACCAAAAAATAGCAACCGGTGTGGAAGTGTTAGAAAACAACGAAGACGATAATAAGGAAGTGGCCACTTGATGAAGCAAGAAGCACAGGAAAGAGCAAAGAAAATGACTTTTGTTTGGAAAAATTTTGCCAGAGTTCCCCCTATTTTTCTATCTTTTCCCCGGTTCGAAGAACCTCCACAAAATTAGCCCGAAGGTTTTCAATCAAGTACTTAGGCATCCCAATAGCACAATTTCACCACAGAGCACAAAATGTATTACGCAATTCAATATGATATTCAAATTAATCCCATTACGAGTTACTTCAGTTCCCAACTATAAAGGCACACTACCCTACCAATCAAACAATGTATTTCACCACACACTGCCCACAATTCCGCAAGTAGTAGCAGAATTTCAATACCATTAATTTATGCTAAAACAAGCACAATGCAAGTTAAGTTTGAACATGCTTCAATTATGCCCAAAACCACCACTTTTCCAAGTTATACACTAAACTGGTGCACACAAACCCTCTATTGAACATTAGAAACATTCTAAATCACCACACTTGTAAAAAAAAAACAAATTTGCACCTAAAGCGTGGTTTGGTTCGAGTGAAATTAAGCCCAAATTGTAACTTCCTTAAAAATGGCAAAAATTAACAAGAGAGTGGTAAAATATCATACCTAATAGTTTGTAGAAGTAGAAAGAGCAAAAATAACACGGATTGGGGCTCGAATTCGGGTAGAAAATCGTTTTGGGGGAAAATGGCCGATTTAGGGTTCTGTTGGTGGCAGGGCGTCAGGTGGCCTGTGGCGGTTGGGTGCAGGCGCGGCGGGGGTTGCTGGTGGCGCGCGAAGTGGCAGAGGACGGAGGCGGTGACGCGAGCGCGGCGGTGGGAGGGGTGGTGAGGTGCTGGGGCGCGCGAGAGAGAGGAGGAGGAAGGGGAAAAAATTCAGGGATGGCAGGTTGGAGGGGATGGAGTCGGGGCGGGGACGAAGAGGTTAGGGGGTTAAAAATTAAAATGACGCGTTCTGCTTTTTTTTCAAAATTTTTAGCCGGACCGACCTTGCAAGTCCGGTCGCAAGGTCGGTCCATTCCAGAAGGTTTCGGGTTTGAAATTTTTAGCCGACCGACCTTGCAAGTCCGGTCGCAAGGTCGGTCCATTCCAGTAGCTTGGCGGATTGAAATCTGGGACTCGACCGACCTTGCAAGTTCGGTCCTAAGTCGGTCGAGACCAGAATCTGCCAAAATGTGTTTTCTTGCCCAAAACACTTATCATCAATCAAAACAAGATTCAACAGCAAAAACACCAGAACAAACAATAAATAAAGCATAGAAATGCAAATAACGAACATAACTAAAATGAAAATAATGCAAGGTAAAGGTGACAATAGTCCGGGTTGTCTCCCGGAAAGCTGCCCGTCTTTTTAAGGTCTTTGGCTAGACCATAGTGAGGGTTAGAGGGAACCTGGAGGGTCTCTTAAGTAAAGAGCCCGAGCTTCAACTTTTTGGATGTCTCCTCCTTGATAATGCTTTACCGGGAACCGTTTACCATGAAAGTCTCCCCCTTGACATTCTTCAGCTCATAAGCTCCATAGGGGGTGACCTTCGTGATAGTAAAAGGGCCAGCCCAATGAGACTTTAACTTCCCGGGGAATAACTTCAACCTTGAGTTGTAGAGGAGAACCCGGTCACCTTCGTGAAACTCCCGTTTCATAATCATCTTATCATGCCATTTCTTGGCCTTTTCTTTATAGATGCGGTTATTTTCGTAGGCTTCCTCCCGAATCTCTTCTAACTCGGTCAATTGGAACCGTCTCTTGTCACCGGCGCTCTTGAGATCATAGTTGAGGGCCTTCACCGCCCAATATGACTTATGCGCTAGTTCAACCGGCAAGTGACAAGACTTCCCATAAACGAGCCGGAACGGGGACATACCGATTGGAGTTTTGTAGGCGGTCCTATATGCCCACAATGCATCATCGAGCTTCATGGACCAATCCTTCCTTGAGGAATTGACTGTCTTTTGAAGGATCCATTTAAGCTCTCTGTTGGTGACCTCAGCTTGACCATTGCATTGAGGGTGATAAGGAAGGGCAACCTTGTGTCTCACTCCAAATTTAGTCATCAGCGCTTCAAACTGTTTGTTACAAAAATGAGACCCGCCATCACTCAATACGGCTCTCGGTACCCCGAACCGGGTGAAAATATTTTTCTTCAGAAACTTGATCACAACTTTGGCGTCATTAGTCGGGGTTGCAATTGCTTCAACCCACTTGGTCACATAGTCGACCGCCACAAGAATAAACAAGTTGGAAAGAAGATGGGAAGGGGCCCATGAAATCGATACCCCACAAATCAAACGGCTCAACCTCTATCATTATGTTGAGCGGCATCTCATGCTTGCGGGAGGTATTCCCAAGCCTCTGACATTGGTCACAGGAGACAATGAACGAGTGGCAGTCCTTATGAAGGGTTTTCCAGAAAACCCGGCTTGAAGAACCTTGGCTGCTGTTCGTGCCGGACCGTGGTGTCCTCCGGCTTCACCCGAGTGACAGTGAATCAGAATTTCCTGCGCTTCACTCATGGGCACACATCTCCGGATCACCCCATCAGCACAAACTTTGAAAAGAAAAGGGTCCTCCCAGAAATACCTCTTGACGTCAGAGAAGAATTTCTTTCTTTGTTGATAGGTCATCTCCGGTGGAACCACTCCCCTTGCCAAATAATTTGCAAAGTCCGCATACCAAGGGTCTCCGGTCTCTGCAATCATGTAGATGCTCTCGTCTGGGAAAAATTCATTGATTGGCACACCATCATCAGGAACCTCCATTCGAGATAGATGATCAGCTACTACGTTCTGCACACCCGGTTTATCCCGGATCTCTATCTCAAATTCTTGCAGAAGCAGAATCCATCGGAGAAGTCTAGGTTTCGCATCACCTTTGTTGAACAAGTACTTCAGTGCTGAGTGGTCTGTGTGCACCACAACCTTGCTGCCCAAGAGGTAGGATCGGAATTTGTCGAGGGCGAAAACCACAGCTAACAGCTCCTTTTCGGTGGTGGCGTAATTCTTTTGGGCGTCATTGAGAGTTCTACTAGCGTAGTAGATACTCCTCAATATCTTTTCCTTCTTTTGACAAAGGACCGCCCCCACCACATAGTCTGGCGTCGCACATGATCTCAAACGGTAAACTCCAATCGGGGGAAACCACGATAGGTGCAGATATAAGGCACTGTTTGAGGGTGTTGAAGGCACTAAAGCACTCTTCGGTGAATTCAAATTTAACATCCTTGGCCAAGAGGTCGCAGAGGGGTTTTGAGATTTTGGAGAATCTTTTATGAACCTTCTGTAGAAACCGGCATGACCCAAGAAGCTTCGAATGTCTTTCACTGATGTTGGAGGAGGTAGCTTTTCAATTACTTCAATTTTAGCTTGTCTACCTCAATACCTTCTGAAGAGATCTTGTGCCCCAAGACAATTCCTTCTTTTACCATAAAATGGCATTTTTCCCAATTGAGCACAAGATTTGTCTCCTCACACCGGATCAAGATAGCGTCGAGGTTGTCCAAGCAAGTGTCGAAGGAGGTGCCGAAGACGGAGAAGTCGTCCATAAAGACCTCAATGCTTTTTTCTAGGAAGTCGGAGAAGATTGCCATCATGCATCTCTGAAATGTGGCCGGGGCGTTGCAAAGCCCGAAAGGCATCCGGGTGTAGGCAAACGTCCCATGGGCATGTAAATGTCGTCTTCTCCTGGTCCTCAGGAGCTATGGGGATTTGGAGATATCCCGAATATCCATCCAAAAAGCAGTAATAGTCTTGTCCCGCCAACCTCTCGAGCATTTGATCTATGAACGGGAGAGGGAAGTGGTCTTTTCTGGTGGCGGTGTTCAGTTTCCGGTAGTCGATGCAGACTCTCCAACCATTGGTAGTCCTCTAAGACACCAGCTCACCTTTTTCGTTGGGGACGACGGTGACGCCTCCTTTCTTTGGGACCACTTGCACGGGGCTGACCCATTTGCTGTCGGAGATGGCATAGATAATCCCCGCATCTAAGAGTTTAAGAACTTCCTTTTTAACAACCTCCTTCATATTGGGTTTAATCTCCTCTGAGGTTGGACCAACGGCTTGTAGTCATCTTCCATGAATATCCGGTGGGTGCAAATGAGGGCTGATCCCTTTGATGTCGGCTATAGTCCACCCGATAGCCCGTTTATGGTTTCGAAGCACCCTCATCAGACTCTCCTCTTGTGCCCCTGTCAAGGAAGAAGAAATAATAACAGGTAGAACACACTGATCAGTTAAATAAGCATATTTAAGATGAGAGGGTAGAGGTTTCATCTCCACAGTGGGAGGCTTCTCAACCGAAGGCAACGGCTTCTGAGCAGCTCGTTCCAATGGTTCGGGTGGCGGATAGCGTGGTCTATAGCCAGAAAATCTGCTGTTCAACTCAGCCACCATTTCAATCATATCTGGGTGGAATTCCTGTTCAAAACAAGCCTCAAACAAAGCTAATTCAAGGGCATCAGATTTAACAAGAGAGAGAGAGAGTGATCCTGCACAATTGAATCTATGACATCTATAGCAAAAACAGCTCAGCCTGAGACGGTCTCTTCACTACTTTAGACATGTCAAATTCTAATTTTTCATCATGAAGTCGCAGAATTATTTTGCCTTTCTCCACATCTATAAGGGCCCTAGCAGTCCTCATGAAAGGTCTGCCCAAAATTAGCGGCACTCTCTGGTCTTCTTCCATATCTATCACAATGAAATCAGTTGGGAAAACAAATGTACCAACAGTTACTATCAAGTCCTCTACCTTCCCTTTAGGGATAACCAAAGATCTATCCGCTAATTGCAATTGCATGGGAGTGGGAGTGCATTTACCAATTCCAAGCTTATTAAAAGTGGAGAGAGGCATAAGATTTATACTAGCACCTAAATCACATAACCCACTACCGCAGTCAATTTCACCAATAAAGCAAGGAACGATAGGTAAACCGGGATCTCCAAGCTTTGGAGGTAGGCTTCTTTGTAGAACCGCTGAAACTTCTTCGGTGAGGTGAACAGTTTCCGCTTCCTCCAGCGATCTCTTGTTTGCTATGATGTCCTTCATGAACTTAGCATAAATCGGCATCTGTTTCAAAGCATCAGAAAAAGGAATGTTAATCGTTAATTTCTTGAAAATGCTTAGAAACTTCCCAAATTGTTCATCCAAATTTTTCTTTTTGAGTCTATTGGGAAAAGGAAGAGGGGGAAGATGCTTTGCAAGAGTAGTAGAAGTAGAAGGTTCAGGAGACCCCTTCTCCTTGGAAACTTCCTTGGGTGGAGGTGGTGGTTCCTCAACAATCTCTTGCTCTTCTTCTTGAGCTTCATCTTCTTGGGACTCCATGTCCTCATGTGAGCATGACGGATCAAGGAGTCTCCCACTCCTTAGTGTTACCGCTTTTGCTTGCTCTCTTGGTTGGGCTTCGCTTGACTTGGAAGAACACCCGGTTGTCTTTGAGCAAGTTGTTGAGAGATGTTTTCAAGTTGGGCTTCAACCCTTTTGTTGGTGTCTTGGCTTGCTTTAAAAGCATCCAAATCAGCCGTTTTAGTGTGCATAGACGAGACAAGATTTTTCACAGTCTTCTTCTGCATTGGCATCCGTGGATGGGGAAGGTTGTTGATGTGGTTGGTGTTGTTGTTGTTGAAAGCCCGGAGGTGCTCCTTGTGGTCGGTAACCCATTTGTGGGTTGGACATTTGAGTGACCCTTGTGACCGGTAGCCCGTGGGATTTGGAAGCATTGCTAGCTCCCCCTTGGGTTTGGTCATTATTTCTCCATGAGAAGTTTGGATGGTTCCTCCATGGGGCGTTTTGTTGGTTGTAGTTGTATCCGGGGCGGTTGCCTACAAAGTTTACATCCTCACGTGGATCGCATAAACCTTGCCTTCGCAAAAGTGGGTCTCGTGAGGACCCGCGCAAATTGCACACCCCTCTTGGATTGAGTAGAAGTAGATGGAGAGGGTGATGATGCGAAGAAGCTATAGACTTTGTTGTTTCTTTTTGAGCTATAGCTATCTTCTCCACCATCTTGGTGAGTGAAGATATTTGAGCGGAAAGGTGGTCAGTGAGCTCAACATGTAAGAGACCAGCTGCTCTTGGTGCTCTCCCCTTTGGCCTAGACCATTGCCTTATGTTACTAGTCATCACCTCTAGGAGTTCCATCCCTCTTGAGGTGACTTAGTCATAAAGCTTCCCCCAGCTGAGGAGTTCACAAGTAGTCTATTTGAATCGTTGAGACCGTTGAAAAATGATAGGCATAGTGATTGGTCGTCCAAACCGTGGTGGGAACAATTCATCAACATGTCTTTGAATCTATCCCATGCATCGTACAACGTCTCTCCCGGCTCTTGGCAAAAGGTATTGATTTCTCCAATTAATTGCCTCGTTCTACTAGTGGGGTAATACTTGGCAAGAAATTTTTGAGCCATTTGTGCCCAAGTATGGATTGATTTTGACGGTAAGCTCCTATACCATCTTGATGCAGCGTCGGACAGTGAGTGAGGGAAAAGCTGCAGGCGTATCCTCTCACCAACATTTCCAGTTCTACCAAAAGAGTTGCAAAAGTCGAGAAATTGACTTAGGTGGTTGGGAGCTTCATCGGGATTTGCTCCACTGAATTTTCCTAAATCCCGGACAGCAGTGATGTAGTGGGTTTTAAATACCCATTGTCCGGTCTCTTGAGGCGTCAACTCCGGTAGGACTATGGCTGAAGGTTCCTTCGGTGTCCGGCTGGTTGAAGTCTTTGAGAGCCATTTGTTGTTGGTTTCCGTTATCTTCTAAACCCCCGTGTTGGTCCAGATCAGCCATGATTGAATTTTTCACAGTTCGGATGGCCCTCAACAATGAACGCTCGAGCTCGGGTCTCGGACTAACAAGTGGAGATCCTTTGGCTCGAGTGTTTGGCATACACCGAGAAAACAGAAGGTACCTAAACCGCACCAACACCAAATGCTCTTAAGTAGAAGGAATGTAAAAATATAACAACAACTAAAAACATAAATACCATAAATAGAAATAAATAAAATAGATAAATACAAATGCACAAAAACTAAAGTACCGAACCAAGGGAAATTGAATAATCAATTTCCCCGGCAACGGCGCCAAAAACTTGTTGGGAAAATTACAAACATAGTAATTAAACCTAGCAAAATGGGCAAGTGCACCCTATTCGTTGTAATAAAACAAGTGTCGTATCCACAAGGAAATTGGATTCTAAATCCCGAGCTTCGGTATTATAGTTAAGTGCGAATAAACAGTAAAATGGGGGTTTAGCCAGAGGCAAGCTTGGTTGTTTGTTAATTGAAATGCAATAAAAACAGTAAAGTGTTTGTGTATGGAATGGATGGGGAGAGTACCCTAGGATAGTGGGAATCACCCAATTCACTCAAAGAACTTCAAAACCATAACTCATCATCTCAGCGCCTATTAGAGTTTAGCTCATGAATCCCCAAATCATGGGGATCCAATTCTTACCTAAATAATCAAACCCCTTAATTAAAGGAGGTTCAAGTCAGCAAATAGCATTAAGCAAGCACTCTTAATCAACAGCCCTAAGCATTTACTTCCAAAATCAAGAAAGCAAAAGTTAGGGTTTACTCCCTTCTTGGTCTAGTTCCAAACTCAAGCTCAAATATTGAATGGAACCACCATAAATGCAATAAGAGATCAGTTTAGTGCATTAAGATATTGAAGGAAATAAAACGAGAGTAACAATGAGTTAGGTTTCTAGCATTCAATGAGCAAAATGGGTTCAAACCCTCATCCTAGGATACAAATAGAACTACTCAGCCATAGCTAAAGGAAAGAGCAAGGAAAAGGGAGAATAGCCATTAGAGGAGCTTCCAAGCTTCAATGGAGGTAGAAATCTTCACTTTCTTCTTCCTCCTTTTCTCTTTTTTCTCTTCTTTTCTCCTCTATTTTCGCCTCTCTCTCGTCTGTTAGGGGTTGAAGTCGTGAGTTTGATAATGGGGAAGGAAGCCCCAAAATGTAGTCTTTAAACAGAAAATTCTGGGCAAAAATCCCGTCCGACCGACCTTGCAAGGTCGGTCCCAAGGTCGGTCGGACTCTTTTAGACGGAAGCACGTGACAGGTTTTAAAGCTCGACCGACCTTGCAAGTCCGGTCGCAAGGTCGGTCAATTCCAGTGTGTTTGGGACGGCTTGGACAGAGTCGGACCGACCTTGTAAGGTCGGTCCCAAGGTCGGTCGGCCCCAGAATGTCCTTCTTCTGTGCCGGAATTCTCCCGATGCTTCCCGTTGGCTTGGCATCCTTCCCGAGGTGCTCGAACATTGATGCATTCTCAGATTAAGCTCTCGAAATGTACTCAAACGAGTATTTACCTATTCGAATATGCCAAAGGTATAAGATCACTAATAAACACAAAAATACTTCATAAAGTGGTGAAATAAGTCATGCGCCAAATAAAATGAGTGAAAAGACCTTGAGAGAGCACTATTTCACCACTTATCAGATGTTAATGAACGAGATGGACTTAGGGCGACGATCAATGTATTTGGAGATGGGGTGTTATACCACTTTTTGTAACACCCCTCTCCTTAAACACATAATAATCTCTCTTGTAGCAATAAATAAAACGTCTTACAGCGGAAGAATAAATTATAACAACAATACTCACTCGGGTGTCACCGGCCATTACTCGCCCATGCGAGCAACAAAGCTAAACTATATCCAACAACCAACATAACAAACTGCTAACCATTGTGATAACGAGATAATTCCTATACATCATACCAAGTCCATACTCATAAACATCGACAAGTGAGTGTACCCAAATCCCAAATATACATAACTGTACCATAATACATTTACCAGTCTGACATCATTATACAAATAAACTCCTTGTTCGGTAATCAAAATAAACTCTAATTACCTTGTTCCCGCACTTCGGCTTCGACAATAATCAATAACCTGCATATGGTGTAGTATCAGCGATAAACGCTGAGTATGCCGGGCCTGGACCCTAATGGTCACTTAGTCATTTTAACCATCTTATTATTAGACGTGGTTTCAGCTTACCATTTTACAGTTATAATCAATACTGTAATAAACATATATACATAGCCATCCATCCATACATTCATAAACACTTAACATCCATCCAATTCAAACAGTCATAAAATATCGTTAACAACAATTGTATATCGAACGTATCGAATATAATACTGAATAAACATTGTAGCGAACACCATCCTTTGTTAATTTAATTTGGCCTTCAAGGCCCCATCCATCCAAACAATATTAATACCAGTTGGGCGTCATGTTAGGACAACCCGATAACCTCACCATGGACAGTAGTCCTCCCGTACACACAAAGGTGCTCATTTCGCCAGCGGTCCGGAGGCCCCTGACTATTCTCTTTTGTCTCGTAAGACGTCGATATAAAGGTCGTAGCCACCTGACCCATGATCCAAATAGGGCTCATTGGGTATAAACCTGGAGCGGAACCCAATCGGGAACCCCTCAGTGATCACAAATGCGTAACCAGGTAGTTCGTAAACTACACTGGATTCCTCACCTCAACTCACACCATCTCTCTCTCATAATGTTTAAGATATGCTCTTAGTCTTATGGAGAATAATTATTAGTTAGCTGCCCAATGGGTCTCACGCATACCTAGAAGTAATCTAGGTTATATTCATGTTCGAGATCCATGCTCTAGAGACCGACAATGTCGTGACTCGTTCCTAAGTGTTTTACTTAGGTTACCATATACTTAATATTAATACTATGGTATTATATCAAGTAACCGTCTTGTCGGCACAATAACGTATATGTATGTTTATATAAGCCGATCTATAGTCGACGTAGTGTTAGCCCCGTGGGACGCTCGTGCATAAATAATTAATGCAGTAACACACATCACATACACGTATCCAAAACACTTAACACACAAGTGATATCAACCAAATCCGAGCCCAAGGAATTCCTTAGGACAACCCGGATCAAACCCCTTTACATACCGTTCACCAAGACCTAGGATGCGCAGTGTAGACCACTAGCTCGTCAAGCGCCTCCGTCTGAAGTATAATCTAAACGGTAATAAAACTATAAGTCAGTCTCCATGACAAACTACATCTGGTATTTCCGAATAACAAGTAATCCCGACAGTTCATCCCCGGATTTCTACAGTTATTGATTACGGGTTTCTCTAAACCGGTCGGCTTTGTTACAAAAAACTCGTATGTCAAAATATTTAGACTGTTAAGTTTAATCCATTATATTTCTTTAATCTTATCCACCATTAAGTTTAGGTATATAACCTATAGTTGCATGTATGCATGCATTATATTATATTGTATTATTTTCCCACCATCCATTATAATACATTGTATTATATAATCCATTATCTTTAGCAAATTATATTTGCATTCAAAAACTCATAACTTATAGTTCGTAACTATTTTTATGTAATAACCACCACCATTATATTATATGGTTTCCAACCATAATATATATCCATCCTTATACACATTATCTTTGAATATGTATTTTTACCAATATAGGTAAGTTCCATGAGTTGTAAAACTCTTAATTATATGTTACATTTTATCATCTTATATTAGATGATTATTCCCATTAGTTGTATTATATTATACAACTTATATTAAGATTATTATCCTAATATTATGTAACATTTTATGTTGTATAATTACAACTCCCAAGGTTTAATCAATAAATACCTTAGTTTATAAATCTTATTTATTTATAGTTTGTCACTTTATTTAATGTGAATATCCTTACTTATATTAATTCCATTAAAACCCTTAACACCATGTAATTGTTATAACATTAATAACATTGTAGACCATAGTCTAAAATTCATATATCTAACCTTATAATTCGGTACAGCCCTTTAATTTATTTAAATTCCATTTTGACCACATAACATTATGTAATGTTATACCATATACTATTATCATATAATATGACATTTTTATCTCCTTTAATTTATAACCTATAGTTTTTTATACAAAACTATTTATATTGCCGCATAGGCATATACATTATACCTTATTCTTTTCCATAATCCATAGTTTCCTTTATTTACAAATTCACCCCATTATTTATACCATGTTATATATATCATATAATATAACATTTTTAACTTATAAAATGGTATAACCTATGGTATATTTTTGTAAAATTCCGAACAAACCCATGTGCTGTTCTAAATTATTTTTCTAACCCACCAAGTTTCTATAATTGCCATTTGGCCCAATTTATAACATATAGTTTGATAATATCATTAAAACTATATATTATACATATATCTTATTAAATACTCTTATATTATTCTAAAAATCACCACATTTCTCCCAAGGGTTATAATTAACATTATTAACCCATATATTCTCGGTTTTTTTTACTATTCCACCACATCTTTTATTCCAAAGTGTCATAATGACATAATAACTATATATTATACATATATATTTTATTTTAATTCCAAAACCAACCAAATAAATTCCTAAAAATTCCTAATAGCCCATGGGTGTTTATAATACCATTATACACCCTTTATTTTCGGTAATAACATATTTACCACATATGTTATAAAATTGTTACAATTAAATACTTATCTTATTATAAAACCTTAAATAAGTTATCTAACTTATTTAATTTGGTCAAAACCTACCATAGTGAGTTTTCATGTTCTATCCTTAGTGTTCACGTCCTTGAAAGGTTTCCTTGACCATATGGTAGGTTTTGACCAAATCAAATAAGTTAGATAACTTATTTAAGGTTTTATAATAAGATAAGTATTTAATTGTAACAATTTTATAACATATGTGGTAAATATGTTATTACCGAAAATAAAGGGTGTATAATGGTATTATAAACACCCATGGGCTATTAGGAATTTTTAGGAATTTATTTGGTTGGTTTTGGAATTAAAATAAACTATATATGTATAATATATAGTTATTATGTCATTATGACACTTTGGAATAAAAGATGTGGTGGAATAGTAAAAAAACCGAGAATATGGGTTAATAATGTTAATTATAACCCTTGGGAGAAATTTGGTGATTTTTAGAATAATATAAGAGTATTTAATAAGATATGTGTATAATATAGTTTTAATGATATTATCAAACTTTATGTTATAAATTGGGCCAAATGGCAATTATAGAAACTTGGTGGGTTAGAAAAATAATTTAGAACAGCACATGGGTCTGTTCGGAATTTTACAAAAATATAACCATAGGTTATAGCATTTTATAAGTTAAAAATGTTATATTATATGATATATAACATGGTATAAATAATGGGGTGAATTTGTAAATAAAGGAAACTATGGATTATGGAAAAGAATAAGGTATAATGTATATGCCTATGCGGCAATATAAATAGTTTTGTATAAAAAACTATAGTTTATAAATTAAAGGAGATAAAAATGTCATATTATATGATAATAGTATATGGTATAACATTACATAATGTTATGTGGTCAAAATGGAATTTAAATAAATTAAAGGGCTGTACCGAATTATAAGGTTAGAAATATGAATTTTAGACTATGGTCTACAATGTTATTAATGTTATAACAATTACATGGTGTTAAGGGTTTTAATGGAATTAATATAAGTAAGAATATTCACATTAAATAAAGTGACAAACTATAAATAAATAAGATTTATAAACTAAGGTATTTATTGATTAAACCTTGGGAGTTGTAATTATACAACATAAAATGTTACATAATATTAGGATAATAATCTTAATATAAGTTGTATAATATAATACAACTAATGGGAATAATCATCTAATATAAGATGATAAAATGTAACATATAATATAAGAGTTTTACAACTCATGGAACTTACCTATATTGGTAAAAATACATATTCAAAGATAATGTGTATAAGGATGGATATATATTATGGTTGGAAACCATATAATATAATGGTGGTGGTTATTACATAAAAATAGTTACGAACTATAAGTTATGAGTTTTTGAATGCAAATATAATTTGCTAAAGATAATGGATTATATAATACAATGTATTATAATGGATGGTGGGAAAATAATACAATATAATATAATAATGCATGCATACATGCAACTATAGGTTATATACCTAAACTTAATGGTGGATAAGATTAAAGAAATATAATGGATTAAACTTAACAGTCTAAATATTTTGACATACGAGTTTTTTGTAACAAAGCCGACCGGTATAGAGAAACCCGTAATCAATAACTGTAGAAATCCGGGGATGAACTGTCGGGATTACTTGTTATTCGGAAATACCAGATGTAGTTTGTCATGGAGACTGACTTATAGTTTTATTACCGTTTAGATTATACTTCAGACGGAGGCGCTTGACGAGCTAGTGGTCTACACTGCGCATCCTAGGTCTTGGTGAACGGTATGTAAAGGGGTTTGATCCGGGTTGTCCTAAGGAATTCCTTGGGCTCGGATTTGGTTGATATCACTTGTGTGTTAAGTGTTTTGGATACGTGTATGTGATTATGTGTGTTACTGCATTAATTATTTATGCACGAGCGTCCCACGGGGCTAACACTACGTCGACTATTGATCGGCTTATATAAACATACATATACGTTATTGTGCCGACAAGACGGTTACTTGATATAATACCATAGTATTAATATTAAGTATATGGTAACCTAAGTAAAACACTTAGGAACGAGTCACGGCATTGTCGGTCTCTAGAGCATGGATCTTGAACATGAATATATCTAGGTATGCGTGAGACCCATTGGGCAGCTAACTAATAATTATTCTCCATAAGACTAAGAGTATCTTAAACATTATGAGAGAGAGATGGTGTGAGTTGAGGTGAGGAATCCAGTGTAGTTTACGAACTACCTGGTTGCGCATTTGTGATCACTGAGGGGTTCCCGATTGGGTTCCGCTCCAGGTTTATACCCAACGAGCCCTATTTGGATCGTGGGTCAGGTGGCTACGGCCTTTATATCGACGTCTTACGAGACAAAAGAGAATAGTCAGGGGCCTCCGGACCTCTGGCGAATTGAGCACCTTTGTGTGTACGGGAGGACTACTGTCCATGGTGAGGTTATTGGGTTGTCCTAACATGACGCCCAACTGGTATTTAATTAATATGGTTTGGATGGATGGGGCCTTGAAGGCCAAATTAAATTAACAAAGGATGGTGTTCGCTACGGTGTTTATTCAGTATTATTATTCGATACGTTTATACAATTGTTGTTAGCGATAGTTTATGACTGTTTGAATTGGATGGATGGTTAAGTGTTTATGAATGTATGGATGGATGGCTATGTATATATGTTTATTACAGTATTGATTATAACTGTAAAATGGTAAAGCATGAAACCAATCTAATAATAAGATGGTTAAAATGACTAAGTGACCATTAGGGTCCAGGCCCGGCATACTCAGCGTTTATCGCTGATACTACACCATTATGCAGGTTGTTGATTATTGTCGAAGCCGAAGTGCGGGAACAGGGTAATTAGAGTTTATTTTGATTACCGCACAGGGAGTTTATTTGTATAATGATGTCAGACTGGTAAATGCATTATGGTACAGTTATGTATATTTGGGATTTGGGTAGACGCTCACTTGTCGATGTTTATGAGTATGGACTTGGTATGATGTATAGGAATTATCTCGTTATCACAGCGGTTAGCAGTTTGTTTATGTTGGTTGTTGGATATAGTTTGGCTTCGTTGCTCGCATGGTCAAGTAATGCCCGGTGACACCCGAGTGAATATTTGTTATTATTTATTCTTCCTCTGTAAGACGTTTTATTTATTGCTACGAGAGAGATTATTACGTGTTTAAGGAGAGGGGTGTTACAATACCCACTAGGGTTTACTACATAAGTCACATTTCTTTTCTGTTTCTTTTCTTTTTTTTAAGTATGGGCCGACCGACCCAACCCCCTGGGTCGGTCCATTCCAGAAACATTCGGGTTCACTGATTTTTGCCCGACCGACCCAAGCTCACTCCGACCGACCCAAAATCCTCTAGGTCGGTCTGTTCCAGAAACTTACCCGCTGCCTTATTACAGTCCGACCGACCCAGCCAGGGTCGTTCTCCTGGGTCGGTCGACTGCAGAACTTTCCCAAAATTTGTCTAACTTTCTCCAAACTTCTCTTCAAGTTTCCTAATAGGTTCTAACATCATTAGGCACTCTTAAAACCATCATAAAGCATCCACCAATTCATTTTCTAACTCACTTCTAAACTCCTCAAACACTTACTCAAATTCCTACAAAATTTTTAACATTTATAACATTTTTCCTTACACATTCAACATGTAGTTTTTCCTAAGGCTTCAACTAACCAAAGTATTGTCTCACCACCATTGCAACTACTCCAAAAGCATTATTTCTCAACAACACCTCCTTTACACAAACTCCTTAAGATTTTCCACAAGTTCTTACCTAAACCTTCCACAAGGCATTATACCTCTCTTGTTTACCAAATTTTGCACAAGTCTTAACCACACTCCCGTCATGACTTTGGTGTATCAAAAATCACCCCTTTGATCTCTAAACCTTCATGGGCAATGCCTAAGTCATTCTAACCCTTAAGAACACTTTAATTCCCCTTTCTTTCACCAAACCAACCCTTAGCAATTCCTAGTACAACCTAGGTCACCAAACTTCATTTAAACACCTAAAATTCCTTATTTACTCACCAAATTTTGACATAGTTTCTCTAGCACTTCCTTACACCAAAACACACAACTTTCCATCTTTAAACAATCAAGGAGACTCATCCACACAAGGAATGTTCTTTGCACACAACTAAACCTTAAACTACACTACATCACAATATACTGCATAAACTTAAATTGCTTGGCACTTATGCCCTTGAATTGCATTAATCTTAAACACTGAATTTCCCACATGTTAAATGCCTTTAACCTGCAAATACACACAACATCACATATGCCCTTAATAACCTCCTTGTGGATAGTTTTCTAACTCATTTCCCATTGGCTCTTTAGGTTGTTTATTAGGCATTTTAAAGCTCAATTTCCTAAGGCACGAAACTACATTAAGTTAGGTTATTTACCTCTTTATTTCAAGATTTCTTTCTTGTCTTCTTGGATTGAAAATCAGCAAGGAACTTTGATCACTTGTCAATCTTCTAACCAACACACATGTAATGGTAATGAGCATTAAGTTTTATACTCAAACTCATGAATAAACCCTAGATTAACATAAGTGTTTTAAAACACTAAAATGGATGTTTACCTTGGAATTGAAAGAGAACTTGATTAAGTAGCAAGGGAGGACTCCTCCTAGTCCTTTGAAGTTTGAATCAAGCTAAGGAAAAGAGCAAGAGACACCATCAAGAGGTGATTTTCGGTCATGAACATAAATGAGAGGAAATGTAGATTTTCTTTGGTTTTCCTTACCTTGAAACAAAGGAGATCAACAAGGTGAAAAGAGATGAGTTTTTCCTCCTTCAATGGAGATTCTTCATGGCACCGAAATGGAGTTCTTGAAGATTTGAAAAGACAAGATTTTAGAGCTTGCTCTAACTGGAAGAATGGTAGTCTTGGAAATAAATTTGGAGCATGGAGCTAGGAATTACAAGTAATTGAAGATGGAGAATGGTGATGGTGCTGTAGAAAAACTGGTTGAGAAGGGAGGATGAAGGATGAAGACGGTGGAGGCAAAGGAGAATGAAGAAAATGAGGTGAGAGGTATTAGCTTTGTAAGATATTTTAAGCTTAAAGCAACTAGTTAACTTACTTTGTTTATTCTTCTTTCCTTAAAAACTAGCCAAGTATGATGACTCACACTTAAAAACCGGCCCCCTTTAGTATATAGGATATTTTATGGCTTTTGTTGACCATTTAATTAAACTAAGTTGACTTATGTCTTAAACTAGCACTATTTGAGCACTATTCACTAATTAGTGCACATATTTGTGCAATTTTTGATTTCCCATTGATTTAGACTTCCTAATGTAATACTAATTAGTACACATATTGATTAAGGTGTAATGATGGGCATTTAGTCACTCAAAATCCATTTCCAAGACAATTTTTCAAAAATGTGCTTTAAGACTCTTTAAAGTACATTTTGTGTTTTAACTTGTTTTAAAGCTTGGTTTTCTTTAGAAATTGGTTTAAAATGTCCATTAGCATGTTAATAAAGTCTTGGTAAGCTCTTTGAGTCTTAACCAAGGTTATCCCAAGCTTAGAGCATGTTTTTGCTCTGATTGTCTTTATGGTACTTTATTGTGTTTTCTATGGTTTACATTGTTCACTAATGTTTCTAAGGCACTTTTTAGCCTTAATATATCATAGTTTAACATTTAAACAACATATAAAGGTTTGGGGTATTTCACTCAAAAACACCGAAGCAGAGAGAATCTGGTTTACAACGAGACTCTATTTGCGAGGCGGGAAACTTGGGTGCCAAAACTCACTGATTGTGGCTGAAGAAGTTGCACATGTTCTAAAGCCACCTTCCCCACTCTTCACTTACGAAAATTCAAGAATGTGGCCTAAGTTCATGGACATGTAATAACTGCCTTAATTAGCCTATAAATATAGGATTCCTAGTTCATTTCGATACACATCTTTCCAGAGTTCATAGAGAGAAAAGTATTACAACTTAGAGAGAGAAAGATAGAGAGAAACACTCATAGCTACAGCGAGAGTTGCGTTATCCTTCTAGCTTTTAAGTGAAAGGGTTAGATAGACTTTGTCTACCCACGAGCAAGCGAAAAACTTTGATACCACGTGTAGGAATGCAAATCTTATGCGAAATGCAAGTAGACTCACCCACGAATTCTTTATCCATATAGACTAGTGTTCTTATTTCTTTTAAGATTGTGTGGAGAAGATCTTATTCTTATTAAACTATGCTTCCACAGACTCCAGCTTGCTAAGATCACTACCATGGCATTACCCAATGTTGCATTTGAGTTCTTTTGCACACACACCTTGGCATGACTCGCTCTGACTGAGGGTGGTCATATCTCCTCTCACTCTTGGAGGCAGAGTCTGGGTACTCAAGTATGGTCTCTTTGGAAACCAGACTCTCCTTGGTTAACTAGTTTAACCACACTTTGTTTGTAAGAGTTTATTGAACACCCACTAGTAGCACAACACCCACAATTCCTAAGTTAGACCTTAACAAATCCTAAATACATAAATTGCACCATCTAGCTCCAAAATTGACCCCCTAGCAACACAGTGCCCCAATCCCATCTGCTCACTAGCTGCTCGGAATTTTGGTCTCGTTTATCACCTAAATCCATCAAAGCTTATCTTCTCCAGCCGCGTAAAAATATAGCTAGAGTCCAACTATGCAAAAAATACTGGCAAAGTTGAAGTGATTTTTAAAGAAAGAAATAGAAGAACTCATGTTCTGGATTAGCAAAAAAAACGAAGAGGGAGAGAGAGAGTCCCGTGATAAGGCCACAACCAAGCTCTTGTTCTGGCCACCACTTCCAAGAATGGAATTCACATGACTCTAGTTCACGCTTCACCACAAGGCTACATTTCTCAAATCGCTAGTATCTATGTGTTGCCTCAATAGGTGTGTTGAAGTCCCGTAATGTGGTAACTAGCAAACTATTTGTCTAAGGTTGGCTTGCGCAGATGGGTATCAATGATTTTGTGCCTATGTTTCCCTAACCACGTTGGCTTCATATATCACTTCATTTTATGAGCCCTTGTTCCTCGGTGGTGTTTTCAATGAAACTCTAGCAGACTGTCGATTGGCTAATTCACTATGTGATTGTTTTTGGCTGTTTGAAAGACCTCACTTGTTTTTGCTTTGATGGTGTCAAAAAGGGGGAAGCGGTGAATCCCATTTGCAGTAAGACCGGTTAATGTCCATGGTGGTAGGAAGACTCTTGTTGCACTTATGGTTTATGCCCTGCTTGACGGTTAAGCAGGTCGTTATCTCTTTAAGCTTAGTTTAGTTCTATTATTTTCTTCTCTTAACGGTCTTGATATAAATGACGAACTAAGACTTCGGGGAAATATTAAACTAAGGGGAAATATTTGACTAAGGGGGAATCAATCATTAAGGTTGGTTCTTCCATGACTATTGCTTGTATAATATTTTGGTTGCAGGTTAACTCTTGTTGCGGGATTCACTCGAGTGATTTTGGCATCATTAGCAAAAAGGGGAAAATGTTGATTCCTGAATCAGTAAGAGTTTTGCTGAAGATTGCCAAAGTATAGCTATCTGCAAGAGTCAACCAGAGAATTGGTGCAACTAAAAGAGAACATGTTAGAGAGAGTCTGACTGTCAATTAGACTCTGCCTAACAGACATTAATTCCCCATGAAAAGAGAACGAGTCAACAAGAGTCCGGCTGCATACACAGAAACAACAAAGTACGAGAGTTTCATTGCTGATTCCTGAAGAAAGTCAAAATACGAGAGTCTTGCTGCTGACTCCTGAAGAAAGCCAAAGTATAAAAGTCTCGCTGTCGATTCCTGAAGAAAGCCAAAGTGCAAGAGTACATCTACATACACAGAAACACCCAAGCAGAGAGAGTCTAGCTGACAACGAGACTCTATCTACGAGGCGGGAAACTTGGGCGCCAAAACTCACTGATCGTGGCTGAAGAAGTCGCGCATGTTCTGAAGCCACCTTCCCCACTCTTCAGTTCTGAAAATTCAGGAACGTGGCTAAGTTCATGGACATGTAATAACTGCCTTAATTAGCCTATAAATATAGGATTCCTAGTTCATTTCAATACACATCTTTCCAAAGCTCATAGAGAGAAAAGTATTACAGCTTAGGGAGAGAAACACTCATAGCTACAGTGAGAGTTGCGTTATCCTTTTAGCTTTTGAGTGAAGTGGTCAGACAGACTCTGTCTGCCCACGAGCAAGAGAAAAACTCTATATTCACTGTTTACATATATAAAGAGAGTCTCTTTGCTTAAAGTCTCGTTTACACTTCCGTTCAAGAGTTTTGCAGTCAGGCTACTCTTGTGTAACAACAAGGGTTTGCCTGAGTCAGCCCCTAACCGATCCTACAAAAATAGAAGAATAGAAGAATAACACATTTCTTATCTATATTTATTTGACAATGGTTGAAATCAATATTTAACAAATAAATATTGTTTTTATTACTACTTAAATAAATATAAACCAACAAATATTTATCATTATTATATAAAATTTATACGTGAGGGTTGTCTAGTAAACTATCATGAAACCTTAAGATGGTATCATAGATGGAAAGTCATTATTAGTTTTAATTGCTTAAAGAAGACATAGATGCAATTTTACAATTGTCAAAATTACAAGCATCCCAGAATGTGGAGGAAATTTGTATTGTGTTGATTTGTAAACTTCTGATATATATTTCGCTCGCTTGAAATGATCAAATCACATAGTAAGTTGCACCGATTTATAGAGTTAAATCATGGAAGTTGAGTGAAAAACTTTGTATCTCCCCTAATGTTGGCTTTTTTTACATCTTGGCTTTTACAAGAAAGAGAGCTTTTAATTCGTGGACCAGAATGATGATAAGGTCAGACAAGGTAACCCAACACCCGTATCCTATTAACAGAACAATAATGCGTGTTCATCATCACCAGGTGAATACCAAGCCAAAGGAACACTATATGGGAGGTGATTGGACAGGTGGGTCGGGTCAGAGGAAAATTTTAGGTTCGTTTGGTCTATTTAATAAAACCAAACCCGGTTTTTTATATGTTCGGGCCGGACTAGGCCCGGTTTTTCTAGGCTTTACCGCTGCCCGGCCCGCACGGCCCGGTTTTTAATTTTTTTTATATAAATTAGTAAAAAAATTAAATTTAATGAAAAAAATTTAATATATATAAATATAGATTAATTATTATAATATAATTTATTTAAATTTATATATATTTTAGTATTGTAACACCCCTACAACGAACTTCACAACTAATTGAAATCGCAGCGGAAATAAACAACTAAACATTAACTAAAAGCTTCGGTGCTACAACGCCGTCAACCACCCACGTGGTTAACAAGGCAGAATAAATACAAGTGTACCGGTCTGATGATCAGACTCCCGAGCATAGAACTAAACCATAAATACATCATATACAATACCGAGTATTTAATTACATTCCTTCACAGTAAACTGCCAATATACCGCCACAGTAGTATCAACGGATCAAAATATAATGCCACGGGAGCACAGGCGCATCCCGGGCTCAACATCCAAAATAACCAAAAGTACATCTGCAGCCTAGGACCTACAGCCACTCTGCTTCCTCGATCCTCATCTGCAATAAAAATATGGAGCCCCCGAGGGGGTCAGCAACCCTTGGCTGGTATGGTTAACGCGCAGCCCATCGGCTACCGGGATACGCGCAACTAATTGTCATGATAACATGGCATTCATTTTTAAACATAACATAACATAACATGTGGCATAGCATTATTATTGCATAGCACAACATCACATACACAGTGGATACTCTTTCCACAATAACAAACCAAGAAGGTTAAATAACATAAGAGCCTAGAGAATGGTTCACCCTCATGTTAAGCTCGTTACACACACTCATTACCGTTCTGTTATTCGAACGAGTAACTTAAGTCACAGATGGTTCGGATACAGTGACCCGAACACACCACACAAACACACCGATCATAAGTCAGAATAGGTAAGCTTTGGAGGAAGCTAGCGGGAGATCGAACGCCAAATTAAGGAGAACAATCTTAACAACATAAGAGTCGAATCTGATTCAGATATCTACTCTTAACTTACATGCATGACCGGACAACCGGATTCCTCACTTCCCAGTTAGCACTTGTTAGAAGTTCACGGTGGAACTTAACAAACAATTCACAACAAGTGGTAAGTCAAGTTAGACACACACAAGGGAAATGAGTCACATCAACATCACAATAATATGAACAACGGTAAACTCATTACACGATTAAGTCTTATAACGTCATAACACACAGAAAACAAAACAACACACAAGCCGGTGTAAACCGGTAGGCAACAGACTGCAAGAAAACCATACCTTGGTCCTTGCTTCGATTGATTTCCACCGTAGGTCACTCCTATACATGTTTAAGAATGTCGGTTAATTACTCACTTAACTTCAAATTTATTAAGTGTTTAACATGTTTATATGACATGTTTTAATGTCTTAACTTATACTTAATTACCCACATTATACCCCCTAGGGTTTATTACTTAAGCCATTCTTGTTTGTTTTTTTTTAACAAGTTTTGGTCCGACCGACCTTACCGACCGACCTTACACAAGGTCGGTCCATTCCAGAACATATTACCGTCAAAATTTTCTACTCCGACCGACCTTGTAAGTTCGGTCGCATGTTCGGTCCATTCCCGAGAGTTTCTTCCCTTTGAAAATTCAGGCCCGACCGAACTTGTAAGTCCGGTCCCATGTTCGGTCTATTCCAGAGACTCAATCCGTACTAAAAACCCATGCCCGACCGACCTTGCAAGTCCGGTCCCCAAGGTCGGTCCATTCCAGAAACCAATCCTCGCAGGGTAAACTGGGCTCGACCGACCTTGCAAGTCCGGTCGCAAGATCGGTCTGCCCCAGACCCTTATTTTCCATTGCCCATTCAACTCCAAACTTCACTTCATATATCCTAGTATGTCCTAACCTTATTTGGGCACTTCAAACACACCTTAAGACCTCCTTAAACACTTATAAAACTCATTTTCTAATTCCTTAAGCCTTTACTCATTTCTTCCCAAAATTCCTAACACTTACAATGTTTTCTCCTAGGTCTCCAAGTGGTGTTTCATACCTAAGATGATCACTTATGCCAAAATACTCCCTCACCACAACAACATCATCTCTCAAGCATCTATTCTCACAACTAACTCCTTATGTCATTCTTGAAATCCTTTTTCAAGTTTACACTTTCTCCTTGTTCACCAAAGTTTGCATAAATCTTAACACAAGTCCAAATGACTTTGGTGTATCCCAAAACATTCATTTGCATTATAAGATCCTCTAGAACATTGCCTAAGCCCTTTTCACATCTTAAAACACCTTAATGCATGTCTCTTCCACTAGTTGAACACTTAACCATTCTAAACATTTCCTAACTTGCCAAACTCATTTTAAACCCTTAAAACTTCTTGTTTATTACCTAAATTTTGACATGACCTCTCCTAGAACATTACTAAACCAAGACACATTGTCTTCACCATCAAACAACCATGAACACTAAAATCTATCAAACACATTTTTATACACAAACTTCACACATTTAGCACTACATCACAATATAGTGCATAATTTAAATTGCATGGCACTTAGGCCCTAAAATAACATGGCTCTTAGGCCCTTAAGATGCATAAATCATAAACACTGAATTTCCCACATTATATTTGCCTTTGACCTGCAAATACACTCAACAATACATATGCCTTTTACTAAGCCCTTGAGGGCATTTTACTAAGTCATTCACCATTGGCTCCTTAGATCATTTCAATAAGCAATATAAGCTCATTTCTCCTAAGACATTAAACCACATTAGGTTAGCACATTTACCTCTTTTTCCCTCACAACTTCTTTCTTGTTTCCTTGTTTAAAATTGGTTGCTTGTCAACTTCTAAACATTATACAAATAATGAAATGAGTATACAAGCATTAAGCTTCATCTCATTGTAAACCCTAGTTTCACATTGTTTCAAAAGCATTAAGATAGTTATTTTACCTTGGTATTTGAAGAGAGTTTGAATATTTATCAAGAGAGGACTCCACCTAGTCCTTGAAAGGTTGAAATGAAGCTAGAACAAAGCAACATAAGGACCCCATTAAGAGTGATTCTCGGTCAAGATAAAAACATGAAGGAAACATCATTTTTCTTTGAGATTCCTTACCTAGAAGCAAAGGAGATCAATAATATGTAGAAATATAAGCTCAAGCTCCTTCAATGGTGGAACTCCATGGCATCAAAATGGTGGTCTTGAAGTTTTGAGAAGATAGGAATGAAGAGCTTGATGAGAGGAAGAGAATGGTGGTGTTTGTTTTTTATTTGGTTAAGTGAGCTAGGAGATAATGACAATGGAAGATGGAGTTTGGTGTGTTCTATTGCAAACCGTAAATGGAGAATGAAGAAGAGGTAGAAGAGAGCTTGGGAGGCGTGTGAAATGAAGAGAAATGAGAGAATGAAGATTGGTTTTGCTTTTAGAAGATATTTATACCTTAAAGTAAATAGTAACTTAAGTAGTCATCTTTATTTACTTAACATGTTAACAAGAGTGGTGAGTCACCGCACTTACAAAAACCGGCCCCCAATAGTTACTTAGGGGTGTTTTAGTCTTTATTGACCAATTTAATTACTTATAACAACATATGTTACAAGCTAGCTTATTAAAGTCACTATTCATAAAAACAAGGCACATAGAAGTGAAATTTTTGATTTCCCATTGATATAGACTTCCAAATGTGATACTATATAGTACACATGTTAATTAAAGAGTAATGATGGACATTTAGCCATTCAAAACTCATTTACAAGACAATTTTTCAAAAATGTGCTTTAAGACTCCTTAAAGCACATTTTGTGTTTAACTTGTTTTCAAGCTTGGTTTTCTTTGGTAATTGGTTTAATATGTTCATTAGTATATAAATAAGGTCTTGGCAAGTTCATTAGGTCTTACCCAAGCTTATCCCAAGCTTAGAGCACATTTTAGCCCTAATTGACTTTAAGGCATTTATTTGTGTTCTCTATGGTTTAAATTGTTTACTAATGTTTCTAAGACTCTTTTAGTCTTAATATACCATATTAGGTGTTTAAACAACATACTAAGGTTTGGGGTATTTCAAGTATATATTATATAAAATTAAATATGTATATATTATATATTTTTTAAAAATAATAAATAATATAAAATCGGGCCGGGTCAGGCTTGTCCACGGGCTCAAAAATGTGTTGCGGCCTGCCCGATTTTTAATTCTGGCCCGAGTTTATGTCCAAGCCCGCCCGGATGCCTAATCAAACTCGAACCCATCAGCTTTTTTACGGGCCGGGCTGCCGGGCCAGACACATTAGGATCAGCTCTTAACAGACTAGAACATGCTCAAAATAGGCTCCGCACTAATGACTAACCTGAAGAATAAAAAATATATGAAACCATATACAAAAGTTACAAGGATCCATGTCTCTAGATAAACACTTCTTCCAATACAAAATTTCTACTTTTGTACTAGATCCACCCCTACAGGCAAACCTTTTGATACCTCCATGAGGAAGCAATACGATGACAATACCTCAAATAAGATCGGCCACATTGTCGGGAAGCTCCTCAATCTCCACATTGTAGAATTTCTGGATGTCAAATAACATCCTCTCATCATCCTTGGTCACAAAGTTGATGGCCTTGCCCCTCTTTGCAAACCCTCCACACCTACGGATCCTGTGGAAGTAGTTCTCAGGCTGGGTCGGGAGATAGTAGTTGATGACAAGAGACACTTGCTGTAACACCCTGGATTTTTACCTCAAAACATAGCTTGTGAAAATACAAATCTAACGGCGCAAACGGCATTTAAAACGAACCTCGAACGAGTTCTAAAAGGGCAAAATAGAGTAGGTCCGAACTTGTGTCCGGACATGGAAAGTTCGGACACAAGCTGAAGCGAAATAGACTAAGGAAAACCAAATGTCCGAACTTGTGTCCGGACTTCGATGTTCGGACACAAGTCGAGTTTCAAATCTTTGGAAAAATCCTTACGTGGTCCGAACATTGGTCCGAACTTGCAAGTTCGGACATAGGTCGAGACTTGCAAGCTGAACCCGTCCTCGCATGTTGTCCGAACATAGAAGCTCGGACAGATGTTCGGACACAACCAAACAATCAAAGACCTTGAAACTTTCGGGGCCTGTCCGAACGTTGATGTCCGGACGGACGTTCGGACAGATCCTTAAGTGCAGCTGTGAAAATGCCAACAGAAACCAAAAAACATTAAAAACTCTCATGTAAAACTCAATAACAACAGGAGGAACTTTTGAACAGATAAGATCATTATTAATTACTCCGTACAAGCTCAAACTCAAATAAAACCAATTCATAAACGCCAATAAATTCATTTAACCAAAACTCAGATGAACATAACCTCTAACTCAGCAGCGGATCTCAGACGTCCAGGGCATTACCGCCACACCCAATTCCCGTGGGTGCTCAGGCTAAACCAATTAACACTTAAAAACAAAGTCAACTTCCGAGTTACGCGAAAGCAAAACAAACATTTAATGTATAAAGCTTTGAGAACATAACAACATCTCTCAATCGCTGAAATTTGAAACATCGCCTTAATTATTCGTAGTCCCTAAACTATATGATTCGTCGCCCCGATCCCCATAATCAGTCATCCATACCTGCGATCATAAAACATAGACAAAACACAGAAAGGATCGCACAAATCAGAAAAACTGAGTAAATTCCACCTCAACCTGTAAAATACATTTCAGAACTTATTTGCCTTTAATAAACAGATGCGAAGTTTTTACTGAACAGTTGAAGAATTTCCAGAAAACATAACGATTCCGAAACCACAGTAGGGAGCTTCCAACAGGAGGTAACCACAATTCCAAACACGGGGTCACCTAGGGGACCCCAAACAACAATTCCAGGACAGTCACCTATGGGACCGTCAAACAACCACCTCACCCTAAGTCCTTAAGTGTGCACACCCCCTATGAGACAGCAGTAACATAGAGTAGATCAGAGGGCTTAACTGCAACAATGTGTGCAGCGCAAATAATAATAACCATGGGGAGCACCTATGGGCTCCCAAACAATAGAATACAACCTGCGAAAGACTCCCAAAATCCAGAACCAAAATCCACAGCACCATTCACTTCCTCAATTCCAAAACGTGGGAACAATCCCCAATTCCAAAACACAACCGAGAACTCATAAAAGCACAACGAAACCTTTTCCAATTGTTTTACAAAACATCGGTCAAAACAATCATTGAGCATAGAATTTACCTGGAACAATCCAAAATCCCTCAAGAGCCCAACTGCTCCAGTCTATCGATAGCGTTCGTCGATGTAATCGGCGTCTAGGTAACCAAAACAACAATCAGAAGAAACCAACAACGCGTACAACAATTATACAACCCTAATTAGAATACATTACCCCACAATTTACTAACTGGCACCAGAGAATTTGATTAGACCTCGATGGAACCGGCGTGGAATCACCAAGAATTGAAGAAGGAGAGTGTGAAGAGTTTGAAAAGAGTATGAGTGCAAGAACGGCGTATTGAGGATGAAGATGGATGAGAGAATCGGTGTTTTAAATAGAGAACTAATTGTAAAACAATAAAGAAAACATAAATTTAGTAATTAAAAGTCTAGGTTTTAAGGAGAGAAGATATTAAATATTAGAAGAGAAATCAGTTTTGCCAATATTCAAAAGGTGTAGAACTTATAATTAATTTAATGAATCCCCACTTGAAAATAGAAGAACGTGGGTAACCGTTGTAACAAGATGAGAATGGGAAAAAAATAATTAGGAAGTTAATTAAAAACATCTGCTTGGAAGGAAGTAGTTTAAAAACAAATAGATGTAATATTGTAAGTGGTTTCAAAGTTCAACAGGAAGAAAGACAATCACGTTAAAAGAAGGAATCAAAATGCTAATAATATATTTGCTGAGAGAAAAATAAGGAGAGATAATAAATATTATTTTAAGTAGTCAAACGGAAATTGAACTCTTGAAATTAAATAACCACAAGGAGAAAGCCAAATTGAATTCGAACTCCATATATCTAAAGTTAATAAAATTGGGAAGAAGATTCTAGAATAGTATTTTATAGCTTAAATAAATAAAACGAGGTTAAGAGGATAACATAGTATCCAAATAGTATGACATCCGCAATATATCAAAAATCGAATAAGGCCAAAACGTTATGAATAGTTGTAAACACTTTTAAGGAGAATGATTAATTTGGGAGTAGTTGTCATTTAATTCTCTGGGCCAACCTAATACTAACCTCAGCCTCATAAACCGAACTATATACTATATCATTCCCAACCTGCATTTCCCGGGTATTTCATCTCCCCCTTAAAAGAAAGCTTCGCCCTCGAAGCTAAAACTCATCCTTACAGCGAAAACTGCTAACTAAGTACTGGCTGAAACGATTACCTGATCGAAGAGTTGTGGGTACTTCCTCATCTCCTCCTCCACTTCCCACGTGGCCTCCTCCGTCCCATGATTTGACCATAAGACCTTGACCATGCGGGTGGACTTCGATCTGGTCTCTCTTGTCTTAGTATCCATGACTCTGATGGGATACTCCTCGTAAGAGAGGTCCTGCTCTAACTCCAAGACCTCTGGTTGCAACACGTGCGAAGGGTCGGGGACGTACTGCTTCAGCTGGGATACATGGAAGACGTTGTGAACCTTCTCCAGCTCACAAGGAAGTGCCAGGCGGTATGCCACCTCTCCAATCCTCTCTAAGATCTCGTAGGGCCCAACGAATTTGGGACTGAGCTTCCCTTTCTTCCCGAATCTGGTTACCCCTCTCACAGGAGATACCTTCAGGAAGACTCTGTCTCCCACCTCGAACTCAACTGGTCTACGCTTGAGGTCGGCATAGGACTTCTGCCTGTCCTGAGCTGCCTTCATCCGACTCTGGATCACTCGAACCTGCTCCATAGTCTCCTCAATCAACTGTGGCCCCAAAACAACAGTTTCACTAATGTCGCTCCAACACAACGGTGTTCTGCACTTTCTCCCATACAAAGCTTCATAAGGGGCCATCTTGATGCTGGTATGGTAACTGTTGTTGTACGAAAATTCCACCAAGTGCAGCATATCAGCCCATGAACCCTGGAAGTCCATCACACATGCTCGAAGCATGTCCTCCAAGGTCTGGATGGTTCTCTCGGTCTGGCCATCAGTGGCTGGATGAAAAGCAGTGCTCAACTTTAGTTTGGTGCCCATTGCTTTCTGAAATTGCTGCCAGAAATGGGCTAGGAATCTCGAGTCTCTGTCTGATATAATGGTCTCAGGTACTCCATGATATCTCACCACATTCCTGATGTAGGCATCCACCAACTGACTCATGGACCACGTCTTCTTCATGGGTATGAATCGTGCAGACTTAGTGAGGCGGTCCACTATTACCCAAATCTGGTCGACTCCTCCTCTCGCCGGTGGTAAACCCATCACGAAGTCCATGGAAATGGAGTCCCACTTCCACTTTGGGACCTCCAGCGGCTGCAATAAACCTCCCATCCTCTTATGCTCGAATTTGACCTTCTGACAGGTAAGGCACTTTGATACGAACTCCGCCACCTCCCTCTTCATCTTAGGCCACCAAAACATCCTCTTCAAGTCTTTATACAATTTGTCACCACCAGGATGGACCGAATAGGGAGTATTGTGGGCCTCCCTCATCAGTCTCTCCTTTACTTCGGCACACCCCTGAGGCACACACCATCGACCTCTGAATCTCAAGCTGCCATCGCTGTGGATCTCGAAGCCCTCTGCTTTACCTTCCTTCATCTTTTCTCGGATCCGCCCTAACTTCGCGTCACCAGACTGCCCTTTGAGTATCTCCCCATAGATGTCGGAAGAAATACTCATGTGGTACAACTTCACCTCGCGCTCTACTCCTCCAGCCTCCATCACCTCCAGATTCAGTCTCTGAAAGTCACGAACTAGTTCGTCTGGAAGAACCCACATTGAATTCACAGAATGACTCTTCTTTCTGCTCAGAGCATCGGCCACTAGATTAGACTTCCCTTCATGATACAAAATCTCCAAGTCGTAGTCCTTGATCAATTCCAACCACCGCCTCTGCCTCATATTAAGTTCCTTCTGGGTGAAGATGTATTTGAGGCTCTTGTGGTCGGTGTAGATCTTGCAGGTGACACCGTAGAGGTAGTGCCTCCAGATCTTAAGGGCGAAGACTACTGCTGCAAGCTCTAAGTCATGCGTCGGGTATCGGGTCTCATATTCCTTCAGCTGTCTCGATGCATAGGCTATAACTTTCCCGTGCTGCATCAAGACACACCCCAAGCCATACTTAGAAGCGTCACTGAAAACCTCGAATCCGTCTGTCCCTGAGGGTAAGGTTAGCACTGGGGCTGTGGTCAACCTATCCTTCAACATCTGGAACGCCTTCTCGCAATCCTCGTCCCACTGAAACTTGGTTACCTTCTTCATGAGGTTTGTGAGGGGTCTAGCAATCTTCGAGAAATCCTTCACAAATCTTCTGTAGTAACCCGCTAGACCCAGGAAGCTACGAACCTCTGTCAGGTTGTTCGGTCTTGGCCACTCTTTTACTGCTTGGATCTTGGCCGGGTCCACTGAGATTCCTTCTTAGTAACGATGTGGCCCAGGAAGGCCACTCGGTCCAACCAAAAGTCACACTTGGACAGCTTGGCGTAAAGCTGCTGCTCCCTCAGGATCTGTAAGACTGATCTCAGGTGCTCCTCATGCTCTTCCTCATCTTTGGAGTAGATGAGGATATCGTCAATAAATACCACCACAAACCGGTCTAAATAGGGGTTAAAGATCCGGTTCATGAGGTCCATGAAGACTGCCGGCGCATTCGTCAATCCAAAGGGCATCACCAGGAACTCAAAGTGCCCATACCTGGTCCGGAAGGCAGTCTTCGGGATGTCCTTCTCTGCAACACGAAGCTGGTGGTATCCCGACCTCAGGTCTATTTTGGAAAAGACTCCTGCACCCTGTAGCTGATCAAAAAGGTCGTCGATTCTGGGCAAGGGGTACCGGTTCTTCACCGTGATCTGGTTCAACTCCCGGTAGTCTATGCACAGCCTCATGCTCCCATCCTTCTTCTTTACGAACAACACAGGAGCTCCCCAAGGCGATACACTCGGACGAATGTATCCCTTATCCAAGAGGTCCTCCAACTGGACCTTCAGTTCCTTCAACTCTGAGGGCGCCATACGGTATGGGGCCTTAGAAATAGGCGCTGCTCCTGGCACAAGGTCGACACTGAACTCCACCTCCCTGTCTGGCGGCATGCCAGGAATCTCATCTGGAAAGACGTCAGGGAACTCATTCACCACTCGGATCTCTTCTAATGGGTTTGGCTCTCGGCTCAGGTCCTGGACATGGCAAAGGTATGCCTGTTGTCCCTTCCTCACTTGGGAGAGAATCGACATAGCTGAGACTATCTTTACTCCCGGTTTCTTCTCCATGCTACTGTAGGAGACTCTTTGGCCCGATGGTCCTCTCAAGGTGATCTTCTGCTCACCACAATCGATCTTCCCTTTGTACTTGCTTAGCCAGTCCATCCCCAAGATGATGTCGAAGTCGGGGAGGACGAACTGGATCAGGTCAGTTATAAAAGTTTCCCCCTTTATGTCTACCCCCACATCTTTCAATACATAATTACAAGAAATAACCCGCCCTGAGGGTATGGATACTGCTATGGTAGGGGATTTACAAGTTTCTAGACCCAGTCTCTTAACAAAATTCTCAGAAATGAACGAATACGAAGCCCCAGTATCAAACAAAACACGAGCAGGAGTACCATGAACAGAAAAGGTACCTGCTAACACCTCTGCTTCGGCCTCAGCTTCGGCCCGACTCATAACATTGATTCTTCCAGGAGCTCGACTGTTGTCTCGGTTCTCCCCTTGACCTCTGTTGCCTCCATTTCCACCCCCGCCATTCCCACGCTGGGGAGCATCCCCGCGCTGGTTCTGGCCCTGGTGCTGATCTCTGCCTCGAGGCTGGGAGTCTGCTGGTCGTAGGTTCGATCCCCGCCATTACCCCTCTGCTGAGCGCCTCCCTGAGGGTCCTGGAAGCACTCAAAAGCTCTGTGGCCTTTCCTGCCACACCGGAAGCACGCCACCAGGTTTCCTTCACAGTCTTTCCCCGGGTGGTCCTTGTGGCATCTCCTGCAGTGGAAGTGCCTGTCTCTCCCGATCTCTCCCCTCTGAAACTGCCCCTGGGGTCTATCACTCCTCCTCTGGTCATTCCTCTGGTTCCCATCGAACCTCCTCCTATCCTCTGAGTTAGGCCTCCACCTCTTGTCCTGGTTGGGCCTCTGATGTCGATCATCTCGACTCCGGGACTCCTCCACATCCTCTGTCTTCCTCTTTTGGCCCGACTGGACCTCCCTCCTCTTCTGCTGCACCCTAAACAGGTTAGCAGCCTTACCATACGCGTCCTGGAGGGTAGGTATCGTCAGTACGCTCAAGGCCTCCTAGAGACTCCAGTTGAGTCCCCCTACAAAACGTTGTACCTTCGACGCCTCGTCAGGGACCATCGTCGGCGCAAACCTCGCCAGCTCTAGAAATTTGGAGTGGTACTCCTTCACACTCCGGGCCTGCTGCTTGAGCTCAGAGAACTCCAGGTATTTCTGCATCCGGACATGCTCAGGATAGAATCGCCTTCGCATGGCCTCCTTCAATGCCTCCCATCCAAAATCAGGTCCCGCCAGGAGAGCGTCCTTGTTGGCAGACCACCAGATGTCTGCCTCGCTCTTGAAGTAGTACACGGCGGCATTGACCCTCCTGTCAGCAGGGCAGTTGACTACCTCAAAGATCTTGTCGAATTCACGCAGCCAATCCTCCAGTAGTACTGGGTCCTCCTCCCCCTTGAATGCAGTCGGCTTCAGGTGGGCAATTCTCTTCGTGTAGTCTTCTGGCACGTTGTCTCGCTGGGCTTGGCGTTGCACAATCTGGCCCAGGTTCAAGGCAAGCTCCTGAAGTTGTCTCATTGGGTCGTTGGCTGCCATGGTAGTGCTCCTGCTTCGACTTCTGGTGTTGTAGGAGGAATTCAGTCGGCCTGCCAGTCTACTCTATCAAGATGGACCCCTGATTATGAGTCACGCATTCAAGGAATTTAATTTCCTACAAATATCCCCTTAAGTCCTACTATGCTCATACTACCCAATCCTCGGGTAGACAGTCAGAATGCATAATTAAACAAACATGTTATACCATCATGTAATATACATATGTGTAACCAGTAAGCAATTATTCCCTGTATGACCTTCAAGCACCACATAGAGGTGTCCAATATAACTCAGCAGAACACAATATAGCATATAACTCAACATAACTTTCCCAAGCGGCTTATCCCCACATTTTTAATCCGGTTTACTCAAATCTTATCTTATTTCGAAAACACGGCTCTGATACCACCTTGTAACACCCTGGATTTTTACCTCAAAACATAGCTTATGAAAATACAAATCTAACGGCGCAAACGGCATTTAAAACGGACCTCAAACGAGTTCTAAAAGGGCAAAACAGAGTAGGTCCGAACTTGTGTCCGGACATGGAAAGTTCGGACACAAGCCGAAGCGAAATAGACTAAGGAAAACCAAACGTCCGAACTTGTGTCCGGACTTCGATGTTCGGACACAAGTCGAGTTTCAAATCTTCGGAAAAATCCTTACGTGGTCCGAACATTGGTCCGAACTTGCAAGTTCGGACATAGGTCGAGACTTGCAAGCTGAACCCGTCCTCGCATGCTGTCCGAACATAGAAGTTCGGACAGATGTTCGGACACAGCCAAACAATCAAAGACCTTGAAACTTTCGGGGCCTGTCCGAACATTGATGTCCGGACGGACGTTCGGACAGGTCCTTAAGTGCAGCTAAAATGCCAACAGAAACCAAAAACCATTAAAAACTCTCATGTAAAACTCAATAACAACAGGAGGAACTTTTGAACAGATAAGATCATTATTAATTACTCAGTACAAGCTCAAACTCAAATAAAACCAATTCATAAACGCCAATAAATTCATTTAACCAAAACTCAGATGAACATAACCTCTAACTCAGCAGCGGATCTCAAACGTCCAGGGCATTACCGCCACACCCAATTCCCGTGGGTGCTCAGGCTAATAAACCAATTAACACTTAAAAACAAAGTAACTTCCGAGTTACGCGAAGCAAAACAAACATTTAATGTATAAAGCTTTGAGAACATAACAACATCTCTCAATCACTGAAATTTGAAACATCGCCTTAATTATTCGTAGTCCCTAAACTATATGATTCGTCGCCCCGATCCCCATAATCAGTCATCCATACCTGCGATCATAAAACATAGACAAAACACAGAAAGGATCGCACAAATCAGAAAAACTGAGTAAATTCCACCTCAACCTGTAAAATACATTTCAGAACTTATTTGCCTTTAATAAACAGATGCGAAGTTTTTACTGAACAGTTGATGAATTTCCAGAAAACATAACGATTCCGAAACCACAGTAGGGAGCTTCCAACAGGAGGTAACCACAATTCCAAACACGGGGTCACCTAGGGGACCCCAAACAACAATTCCAGGACAGTCACCTATGGGACCGTCAAACACCACCTCACCCTAAGTCCTTAAGTGTGCACACCCCCTATGAGACAGCAGTAACATAGAGTAGATCAGAGGGCTTAACTGCAACAATGTGTGCAGCGCAAATAATAATAACCATGGGGAGCACCTATGGGCTCCCAAACAATAGAATACAACCTGCGAAAGACTCCCAAAATCCAGAACCAAAATCCACAGCACCATTCACTTCCTCAATTCCAAAACGTGGGAAAATCCCCAATTCCAAAACACAACCGAGAACTCATAAAAGCACAACGAAACCTTTTCCAATTGTTTTACAAAACATCGGTCAAAACAATCATTGAGCATAGAATTTACCTGGAACAATCCAAAATCCCTCAAGAGCCCAACTGCTCCAGTCTATCGATAGCGTTCGTCGATGTAATCGGCGTCTAGGTAACCAAAACAACAATCAGAAGAAACCAACAACGCGTACAACAATTATACAACCCTATTAGAATACATTACCCCACAATTTACTAACTGGCACCAGAGAATTTGATTAGACCTCGACGGAACCGGCGTGGAATCACCAAGAATTGAAGAAGGAGAGTGTGAAGAGTTTGAAAAGAGTATGAGTGCAAGAACGGCGTATTGAGGATGAAGATGGATGAGAGAATCGGTGTTTTAAATAGAGAACTAATTGTAAAACAATAAAGAAAACATAAATTTAGTAATTAAAAGTCTAGGTTTTAAGGAGAGAAGATATTAAATATTAGAAGAGAAATCAGTTTTGCCAATATTCAAAAGGGTGTGTAGAACTTATAATTAATTTAATGAATCCCCACTTGAAAATAGAAGAACGTGGGTAACCGTTGTAACAAGATGAGAATGGGAAATAAAATAATTAGGAAGTTAATTAATAAACATCTGCTTGGAAGGAAGTAGTTTAAAAACAAATAGATGATATATTGTAAGTGGTTTCAAAGTTCAACAGGAAGAAAGACAATCACGTTAAAAGAAGGAATCAAAATGCTAATAATATATTTGCTGAGAGAAAAATAAGGAGAGATAATAAATATTATTTTAAGTAGTCAAACGGAAATTGAACTCTTGAAATTAAATAACCACAAGGAGAAAGCCAAATTGAATTCGAACTCCATATATCTAAAGTTAATAAAATTGGGAAGAAGATTCTAGAATAGTATTTTATAGCTTAAATAAATAAAACGAGGTTAAGAGGATAACATAGTATCCAAATAGTATGACATCCGCAATATATCAAAAATCGAATAAGGCCAAAACGTTATGAATAGTTGTAAACACTTTTAAGGAGAATGATTAATTTGGGAGTAGTTGTCATTTAATTCTCTGGGCCAACCTAATACTAACCTCAGCCTCATAAACCGAACTATATACTATATCATTCCCAACCTGCATTTCCCGGGTATTTCATCTCATCCCCCTTAAAAGAAAGCTTCGCCCTCGAAGCTAAAACTCATCCTTACAGCGAAAACTGCTAACTAAGTACTGGCTGAAACGATTACCTGATCGAAGAGTTGTGGGTACTTCTCCTCATCTCCTCCTCCACTTCCCACGTGGCCTCCTCCGTCCCATGATTTGACCATAAGACCTTGACCATGCGGGTGGACTTCGATCTGGTCTCTCTTGTCTTAGTATCCATGACTCTGATGGGATACTCCTCGTAAGAGGGTCCTGCTCTAACTCCAAGACCTCTGGTTGCAACACGTGCGAAGGGTCGGGGACGTACTGCTTCAGCTGGGATACATGGAAGACGTTGTGAACCTTCTCCAGCTCACAAGGAAGTGCCAGGCGGTATGCCACCTCTCCAATCCTCTCTAAGATCTCGTAGGGCCCAACGAATTTGGGACTGAGCTTCCCTTTCTTCCCGAATCTGGTTACCCCTCTCACGGAGATACCTTCAGAAGACTCTGTCTCCCACCTCGAACTCAACTGGTCACGCTTGAGGTCGGCATAGGACTTCTGCCTGTCCTGAGCTGCCTTCATCCGACTCTGGATCACTCGAACCTGCTCCATAGTCTCCTCAATCAACTGTGGCCCCAAAACAACAGTTTCACTAATGTCGCTCCAACACAACGGTGTTCTGCACTTTCTCCCATACAAAGCTTCATAAGGGGCCATCTTGATGCTGGTATGGTAACTGTTGTTGTACGAAAATTCCACCAAGTGCAGCATATCAGCCCATGAACCCTGGAAGTCCATCACACATGCTCGAAGCATGTCCTCCAAGGTCTGGATGGTTCTCTCGGTCTGGCCATCAGTGGCTGGATGAAAAGCAGTGCTCAACTTTAGTTTGGTGCCCATTGCTTTCTGAAATTGCTGCCAGAAATGGGCTAGGAATCTCGAGTCTCTGTCTGATATAATGGTCTCAGGTACTCCATGATATCTCACCACATTCCTGATGTAGGCATCCACCAACTGACTCATGGACCACGTCTTCTTCATGGGTATGAATCGTGCAGACTTAGTGAGGCGGTCCACTATTACCCAAATCTGGTCGACTCCTCCTCTCGCCGGTGGTAAACCCATCACGAAGTCCATGGAAATGGAGTCCCACTTCCACTTTGGGACCTCCAGCGGCTGCAATAAACCTCCCATCCTCTTATGCTCGAATTTGACCTTCTGACAGGTAAGGCACTTTGATACGAACTCCGCCACCTCCCTCTTCATCTTAGGCCACCAAAACATCCTCTTCAAGTCTTTATACAATTTGTCACCACCAGGATGGACCGAATAGGGAGTATTGTGGGCCTCCCTCATCAGTCTCTCCTTTACTTCGGCACACCCCTGAGGCACACACCATCGACCTCTGAATCTCAAGCTGCCATCGCTGTGGATCTCGAACCCTCTGCTTTACCTTCCTTCATCTTTTCTCGGATCCGCCCTAACTTCGCGTCACCAGACTGCCCTTTGAGTATCTCCCCATAGATGTCGGAAGAAATACTCATGTGGTACAACTTCACCTCGCGCTCTACTCCTCCAGCCTCCATCACCTCCAGATTCAGTCTCTGAAAGTCACGAACTAGTTCGTCTGGAAGAACCCACATTGAATTCACAGAATGACTCTTCTTTCTGCTCAGAGCATCGGCCACTAGATTAGACTTCCCTTCATGATACAAAATCTCCAAGTCGTAGTCCTTGATCAATTCCAACCACCGCCTCTGCCTCATATTAAGTTCCTTCTGGGTGAAGATGTATTTGAGGCTCTTGTGGTCGGTGTAGATCTTGCAGGTGACACCGTAGAGGTAGTGCCTCCAGATCTTAAGGGCGAAGACTACTGCTGCAAGCTCTAAGTCATGCGTCGGGTATCGGGTCTCATATTCCTTCAGCTGTCTCGATGCATAGGCTATAACTTTCCCGTGCTGCATCAAGACACACCCAAGCCATACTTAGAAGCGTCACTGAAAACCTCGAATCCGTCTGTCCCTGAGGGTAAGGTTAGCACTGGGGCTGTGGTCAACCTATCCTTCAACATCTGGAACGCCTTCTCGCAATCCTCGTCCCACTGAAACTTGGTTACCTTCTTCATGAGGTTTGTGAGGGGTCTAGCAATCTTCGAGAAATCCTTCACAAATCTTCTGTAGTAACCCGCTAGACCCAGGAAGCTACGAACCTCTGTCAGGTTGTTCGGTCTTGGCCACTCTTTTACTGCTTGGATCTTGGCCGGGTCCACTGAGATTCCTTCTTAGTAACGATGTGGCCCAGGAAGGCCACTCGGTCCAACCAAAAGTCACACTTGGACAGCTTGGCGTAAAGCTGCTGCTCCCTCAGGATCTGTAAGACTGATCTCAGGTGCTCCTCATGCTCTTCCTCATCTTTGGAGTAGATGAGGATATCGTCAATAAATACCACCACAAACCGGTCTAAATAGGGGTTAAAGATCCGGTTCATGAGGTCCATGAAGACTGCCGGCGCATTCGTCAATCCAAAGGGCATCACCAGGAACTCAAAGTGCCCATACCTGGTCCGGAAGGCAGTCTTCGGGATGTCCTTCTCTGCAACACGAAGCTGGTGGTATCCCGACCTCAGGTCTATTTTGGAAAAGACTCCTGCACCCTGTAGCTGATCAAAAAGGTCGTCGATTCTGGGCAAGGGGTACCGGTTCTTCACCGTGATCTGGTTCAACTCCCGGTAGTCTATGCACAGCCTCATGCTCCCATCCTTCTTCTTTACGAACAACACAGGAGCTCCCCAAGGCGATACACTCGGACGAATGTATCCCTTATCCAAGAGGTCCTCCAACTGGACCTTCAGTTCCTTCAACTCTGAGGGCGCCATACGGTATGGGGCCTTAGAAATAGGCGCTGCTCCTGGCACAAGGTCGACACTGAACTCCACCTCCCTGTCTGGCGGCATGCCAGGAATCTCATCTGGAAAGACGTCAGGGAACTCATTCACCACTCGGATCTCTTCTAATGGGTTTGGCTCTCGGCTCAGGTCCTGGACATGGCAAAGGTATGCCTGTTGTCCCTTCCTCACTTGGGAGAGAATCGACATAGCTGAGACTATCTTTACTCCCGGTTTCTTCTCCATGCTACTGTAGGAGACTCTTTGGCCCGATGGTCCTCTCAAGGTGATCTTCTGCTCACCACAATCGATCTTCCCTTTGTACTTGCTTAGCCAGTCCATCCCCAAGATGATGTCGAAGTCGGGGAGGACGAACTGGATCAGGTCAGTTATAAAAGTTTCCCCCTTTATGTCTACCCCCACATCTTTCAATACATAATTACAAGAAATAACCCGCCCTGAGGGTATGGATACTGCTATGGTAGGGGATTTACAAGTTTCTAGACCCAGTCTCTTAACAAAATTCTCAGAAATGAACGAATACAAAGCCCTAGTATCAAACAAAACACGACCAGGAGTACCATGAACAGAAAAGGTACCTGCTAACACCTCTGCTTCGGCCCGACTCATAACATTGATTCTTCCAGGAGCTCGACTGTTGTCTCGGTTCTCCCCTTGACCTCTGTTGCCTCCATTTCCACCCCCGCCATTCCCACGCTGGGGAGCATCCCCGCGCTGGTTCTGGCCCTGGTGCTGATCTCTGCCTCGAGGCTGGGAGTCTGCTGGTCTGTAGGTTCGATCCCCGCCATTACCCCTCTGCTGAGCGCCTCCCTGAGGGTCCTGGAAGCACTCAAAAGCTCTGTGGCCTTTCCTGCCACACCGGAAGCACGCCACCAGGTTTCCTTCACAGTCTTTCCCCGGGTGGTCCTTGTGGCATCTCCTGCAGTGGAAGTGCCTGTCTCTCCCGATCTCCCCTCTGAAACTGCCCCTGGGGTCTATCACTCCTCCTCTGGTCATTCCTCTGGTTCCCATCGAACCTCCTCCTATCCTCTGAGTTAGGCCTCCACCTCTTGTCCTGGTTGGGCCTCTGATGTCGATCATCTCGACTCGGGACTCCTCCACATCCTCTGTCTTCCTCTTTTGGCCCGACTGGACCTCCCTCCTTCTGCTGCACCCTAAACAGGTTAGCAGCCTTACCATACGCGTCCTGGAGGGTAGGTATCGTCAGTACGCTCAAGGCCTCCTGGAGACTCCAGTTGAGTCCCCCTACAAAACTGTACCTTCGACGCCTCGTCAGGGACCATCGTCGGCGCGAACCTCGCCAGCTCTAGAAATTTGGAGTGGTACTCCTTCACACTCCGGGCCTGCTGCTTGAGCTCAGAGAACTCCAGGTATTTCTGCATCCGGACATGCTCAGGATAGAATCGCCTTCGCATGGCCTCCTTCAATGCCTCCCATCCAAAATCAGGTCCCGCCAGGAGAGCGTCCTTGTTGGCAGACCACCAGATGTCTGCCTCGCTCTTGAAGTAGTACACGGCGGCATTGACCCTCCTGTCAGCAGGGCAGTTGACTACCTCAAAGATCTTGTCGAATTCACGCAGCCAATCCTCCAGTAGTACTGGGTCCTCCTCCCCCTTGAATGCAGTCGGCTTCAGGTGGGCAATTCTCTTCGTGTAGTCTTCTGGCACGTTGTCTCGCTGGGCTTGGCGTTGCACAATCTGGCCCAGGTTCAAGGCAAGCTCCTGAAGTTGTCTCATTGGGTCGTTGGCTGCCATGGTAGTGCTCCTGCTTCGACTTCTGGTGTTGTAGGAGGAATTCAGTCGGCCTGCCAGTCTACTCTATCAAGATGGACCCCTGATTATGAGTCACGCATTCAAGGAATTTAATTTCCTACAAATATCCCCTTAAGTCCTACTATGCTCATACTACCCAATCCTCGGGTAGACAGTAGAATGCATAATTAAACAAACATGTTATACCATCATGTAATATACATATGTGTAACCAGTAAGCAATTATTCCCTGTATGACCTTCAAGCACCACATAGAGGTGTCCAATATAACTCAGCAGAACACAATATAGCATATAACTCAACATAACTTTCCCAAGCGGCTTATCCCCACATTTTTAATCCGGTTTACTCAAATCTTATCTTATTTCGAAAACACGGCTCTGATACCACCTTGTAACACCCTGGATTTTTACCTCAAACATAGCTTTGAAAATACAAATCTAACGGCGCAAACGGCATTTAAAACGGACCTCAAACGAGTTCTAAAAGGGCAAAACAGAGTAGGTCCGAACTTGTGTCCGGACATGGAAAGTTCGGACACAAGCCGAAGCGAAATAGACTAAGGAAAACCAAACGTCCGAACTTGTGTCCGGACTTCGATGTTCGGACACAAGTCGAGTTTCAAATCTTCGGAAAAATCCTTACGTGGTCCGAACATTGGTCCGAACTTGCAAGTTCGGACATAGGTCGAGACTTGCAAGCTGAACCCGTCCTCGCATGCTGTCCGAACATAGAAGTTCGGACAGATGTTCGGACACACCAAACAATCAAAGACCTTGAAACTTTCGGGGCCTGTCCGAACATTGATGTCCGGACGGACGTTCGGACAGGTCCTTAAGTGCAGCTTAAAATGCAAACAGAAACCAAAAACCATTAAAACTCTCATGTAAAACTCAATAACAACAGGAGGAACTTTTGAACAGATAAGATCATTATTAATTACTCAGTACAAGCTCAAACTCAAATAAAACCAATTCATAAACGCCAATAAATTCATTTAACCAAAACTCAGATGAACATAACCTCTAACTCAGCAGCGGATCTCAAACGTCCAGGGCATTACCGCCACACCCAATTCCCGTGGGTGCTCAGGCTAATAAACCAATTAACACTTAAAAACAAAGTTAACCAAGTTACGCGAAGCAAAACAAACATTTAATGTATAAAGCTTTGAGATAACAACATCTCTCAATCACTGAAATTTGAAACATCGCCTTAATTATTCGTAGTCCCTAAACTATATGATTCGTCGCCCCGATCCCCATAATCAGTCATCCATACCTGCGATCATAAAACATAGACAAAACACAGAAAGGATCGCACAAATCAGAAAAACTGAGTAAATTCCACCTCAACCTGTAAAATACATTTCAGAACTTATTTGCCTTTAATAAACAGATGCGAAGTTTTTACTGAACAGTTGATGAATTTCCAGAAAACATAACGATTCCGAAACCACAGTAGGGAGCTTTCAACAGGAGGTAACCACAATTCCAAACACGGGGTCACCTAGGGGACCCCAAACAACAATTCCAGGACAGTCACCTATGGGACCGTCAAACACCACCTCACCCTAAGTCCTTAAGTGTGCACACCCCCTATGAGACAGCAGTAACATAGAGTAGATCAGAGGGCTTAACTGCAACAATGTGTGCAGCGCAAATAATAATAACCATGGGGAGCACCTATGGGCTCCCAAACAATAGAATACAACCTGCGAAAGACTCCCAAAATCCAGAACCAAAATCCACAGCACCATTCACTTCCTCAATTCCAAAACGTGGGAACAATCCCCAATTCCAAAACACAACCGAGAACTCATAAAAGCACAACGAAACCTTTTCCAATTGTTTTACAAAACATCGGTCAAACAATCATTGAGCATAGAATTTACCTGGAACAATCCAAAATCCCTCAAGAGCCCAACTGCTCCAGTCTATCGATAGCGTTCGTCGATGTAATCGGCGTCTAGGTAACCAAAACAACAATCAGAAGAAACCAACAACGCGTACAACAATTATACAACCCTATTAGAATACATTACCCCACAATTTACTAACTGGCACCAGAGAATTTGATTAGACCTCGACGGAACCGGCGTGGAATCACCAAGAATTGAAGAAGGAGAGTGTGAAGAGTTTGAAAAGAGTATGAGTGCAAGAACGGCGTATTGAGGATGAAGATGGATGAGAGAATCGGTGTTTTAAATAGAGAACTAATTGTAAAACAATAAAGAAAACATAAATTTAGTAATTAAAAGTCTAGGTTTTAAGGAGAGAAGATATTAAATATTAGAAGAGAAATCAGTTTTGCCAATATTCAAAAGGTGTAGAACTTATAATTAATTTAATGAATCCCCACTTGAAAATAGAAGAACGTGGGTAACCGTTGTAACAAGATGAGAATGGAAATAAAATAATTAGGAAGTTAATTAATAAACATCTGCTTGGAAGGAAGTAGTTTAAAAACAAATAGATGTATATATTGTAAGTGGTTTCAAAGTTCAACAGGAAGAAAGACAATCACGTTAAAAGAAGGAATCAAAATGCTAATAATATATTGCTGAGAGAAAAATAAGGAGAGATAATAAATATTATTTTAAGTAGTCAAACGGAATTGAACTCTTGAAATTAAATAACCACAAGGAGAAAGCCAAATTGAATTCGAACTCCATATATCTAAAGTTAATAAAATTGGGAAGAAGATTCTAGAATAGTATTTTATAGCTTAAATAAATAAAACGAGGTTAAGAGGATAACATAGTATCCAAATAGTATGACATCCGCAATATATCAAAAATCGAATAAGGCCAAAACGTTATGAATAGTTGTAAACACTTTTAAGGAGAATGATTAATTTGGGAGTAGTTGTCATTTAATTCTCTGGGCCAACCTAATACTAACCTCAGCCTCATAAACCGAACTATATACTATATCATTCCCAACCTGCATTTCCCGGGTATTTCACTTGCCGCACATCAATACTACGAACCAGGGCATCAGTAGTGATGAAAACCCTGGAACATCCAGACTGGAACTCCGTCATGATCATGTCCCTTGTTTTCAAGTCCAATTTTTCATGGAAAGCAGAGACTATGTGATCTCTGGCCCGCATCTAGTAGTGAGCCAGTTAACCTGTTCCCTTCTGTTGACGAAGATTACACTCTACCCATATCCAGGTTTCGTGGAGCTCAAAAAGTCGTTCAAGCTTACATTGCTCTCAATATTAACATAAAATTGTTTAATGCCTTCTAGGGTGAGCTCATCTCGCTCCACAAGGATAAAAACAAGCATGTTCATAAAGTTTTGAACAAACTCAACTACCTCGGATGGCATGGTGGTAAAGATGACCCAACTTGAATCTTGGGAGGCAAGAGCGGAAAGATTTTGTGTATCTGTAAAGACTGTACAGAAAGATAACTGTCACACAAAAAGATACAAATGTGGTAAGTGTGGGCTTCCAAATCTGGGCCATATTTTAGGATAAACTGAATCAACAAATGTATACAATAACTTCACAAATTATTACCACAAACAAAGAATCTATACAGCAACGATATTAGGTTTATCTTATAATTGTGTAGATTTTTTGTTTGTTGTAATGACCTGCAGAGTTGATTTACAAATTTGTAGTTATTGTATACTTAAGAACCATACATAAACATTCACTAAGGATGAAACCTTCTCGTACTAAGGAGCTAATTAACATGCAAGTGTCCTGGAACAATGCAGCTGAGAGGTAAAAGCCAAAAGAGAACTTAATGTTGTGTTTCTTGATAATATTTAAGAGGAAACAACCTTCTATTACTCACAAGAATAGAATTACAAGAGTATAACCAACTCTTATACGAAAACCTCTTAAACTAACTCTCTCATGGAGTTACTAACTCTACTGGTTTTTTCTCTGATTTTTTTTATATTTGAGAGCTCTTCCAATGCTCTTATTTATAGCAAAGGTTTGGATCACAACATCCACCTAAGTCAATGAAGTTTGGTGAAGGTTTGGTGAGGGTTTGGTAGGTGGTTCACCTACCATTTGTTTGTCCTTGTACAGCTGGAAATACCCTTCAATTCTCCCCCTCCAGCTGCATCTGAATCGATTGTCATCTAATCCATCCCAATATGTCTCTGCATAACTGTAGCTTCTCTCGAGGAACCATCTTTGTTGACATGTCTGCAGGATTCTCATTCGTGTGGATCTTCACTAGTCTCAATAGTTGTTTGTCCATCACTTCTCGTATCCAATGATAACGAGTGTTGATATGCTTTGTACGGGAATGATACATTGGGTTCTTGCTCAAATCTAGAGCACTCTGACTATCACATGTATCTTGTACTCTTTCTGTTTGATTTCTAATTCTTCTAGAAACCGTTTTAACCATAACATTTCTTTACCCGCTTCTACTATTGCAATATACTCAGCTTCTGTTGTGGATAAAGCAACACACTTTTGTAATCTTGACTGCCATGACACAACTTCCCCTGCAAAAGTGTAAACGAATCCTGATGTAGATTTTCTTCCATCAAGATCTCCAGCCATATCTGAATCTGTATAGCTTTCCAAGACTGGTTCAGCGGCTCCGTAGCATAAGCACACCTTTGATGTACCCTTGAGGTACCTGAGAATCCACTTAACTGCTTCCCAATATTCCTTTCAGGATTTGAAAGGTATCGGCTCACAACTCCAACTGCGTGAGCAAATCTGGCCTTGTACAAACCATAGCAACATTAGACTTCCTACTGCAGAAGAGTATGGTACCTTTGACATCTCCTCTATCTCTTTCTTGGATTAGGGACACAATCTTCTGCTCATCTTGAAATGGTTTCCCAAAGGAATGCTAACTGGTTTGGCTTGGTCCATGTTGAACCTATCGAGTATTCGTTCAACATACTTCTCCTGAGATAACCATAACATGTGATTTATCCTGTGTCGAATTATATGCATCCCCAATATCTGTTGAGTTGGTCCCAAGTCTTTCATATCAAAGTACTTGGAGAGCTCCTTCTTCAGTTGGCTTATTTTTGTTGCATCATGTCCAACGATTAACATGTCATTTACATATAGTAGTAGTGCAACAAAATTTCCATCTCGAAATCTCTGGATGTAAACACACTGGTCTGTAGCAGTTCTCTTGTAGTCTTGACTCTTCATGAATGAGTCAAACTTCTTGTACCACTGCCTGACTCTTCTTTAGCTTGCAAACGAGGTTCTCTTTCCCTGGAACCTGAAAACCTTCTGGCTGTTCCGTGTAGATTTCTTCATGTAAATCACCATGGAGAAATGCTGTTTTTACATCCATCTGCTCAAGCTCTAAATCCAAGTTGGCCACCATCCAAGAATGATATGGATTGAAGCCCATTTTCACAACTGGTGAAAATATCTCGTCAAAGTCAATTCCTTTCTTCTGAAGAAATCCTTTGACCACCAACCGGGCTTTATGTTTCACCACCTTTCCAGCTATCTTTCTTGAGTTTGAATACCCATTTGTTCTTCAGTGCCCTCTTTCCTTTTAGAAGCTCAAACCAACTCGTACGTGTGATTTTTTCAGCAAGGAATCAATCTCATCTTGCATTGCACCCTTCCATTTACTATTATCTTGATGAGATACAGCTTCCTGGAAATTTTCTGGCTCCCCATCTTCCGTAAAGTAGAATATACTTTGAATCTGGATATCTGGTTGACGGAATTTTTCCACGTTCATCTTTGAACCTGTGGACTCGAATTTCAGGAAGTGATTCATCTTCTTCCTCTTGTGATGGTCTCGCAACTTTTGGTGGAGAGGATTGAGTCTCCCCCTGCTCAATATTCTCTTCTTCTTCCTCCTGTTTCTACTTCTGGTACTTCTACTTGCACCTCATCATCCTCCGTGGCTGATTGGATAGGTGTTGGATCAGTGAAAATATCTTGGGCACTAAACTTTGATTGAGTAGACACTGAGGGCTCCTCAATGTCTTTTATCATCTGGTTTTCATGGAACACAACGTCCCTGCTTCTAATAACCTTCTTCGCCTTTAAGAAGTCCCATAACCTGTATCCAAATTCTTCATCCTCATAGCCTATAAGATGCATGGAGTAGTTCTTGCATCTAGCTTCTGCCTGAGCTCCTTGGTACATGTACAAAGGCTAAACATCCAAACACTTTCAAATGTGAATAAAGGATTCTTACTTGACCATACTTTCTCCGGAATCTCAAAATTCAACGGGACTGATGGTGATCTATTGATCAGTAGCAGGCAACACGAACAGCTTCTCCTCGAATGGCTTTGGTAATTTAGACATGCTCATCATACTCCGGACCTTCTCCAACATAGTCATATTCATCCTTTCTGCTACAACACCATTATGTTGTGGGGTGCGAGGAACCGTTTTTCCTGATGTCCAATGTCGTGTCCCTTGCAATAGGTTTTTGAACTCTTTGGATTTGTACTCGCCTCCATTATCTGGGCGAAGACACTTTAGCTTCATTTCCGTTTCACGCTCTACCATAGTGTGAAACTCCTTGAAATAATCCAAAACTTGGTCCTTTCTTTTTAAGAAATACACCCACACCTTTCGGGAAGCATCATCAATAAAGGTTAGGATTATACTTGTTGCCACCAAGAGATCAACCTCCATAGGACCACAAACGTCAGAGTGTACCAGACTCGACAACTCTGATTTCCTTGATGATGATGAATGAAATGAAATGCGATGTTGCTTACCAAATAGACAGTGCCTGCAAGGATCTAATGTAGCATCCTTGGCAATTGTGATAAGCTCTTTTTTTATTAAGGTAGACAAGCCCTTCTCACTCATATGTCCGAGTCTCTGATGCCATAGATTTTGAGACTTCTCACCTTCCACAACATTGAGGTTGCTCTCACATATTTTCATATGTGTCTTGTAAAGAGTACCACATGTATGTCCTCGGGAGACAACCAAGGAACCTCTTGACATCTTCCATGTTCCATTGCTGAAAAAACTGTCATAGTCTTGCTTGTCAAAAGTTGAACCTGAAAGTAGATTGAGCCAAAAATCTGGTACATGTCGCACATCCTTCAGTGTGATAGTACTCCCAACATTCGTTTTTACTTGAATGTCACCAATCCCTTTAATCTCAGAAAAAACTGGTATTTCCCATCTTTACAGTGCCAAAGTCTCACCTTTGTACGTTGTGAAGAAGTCTTTGTGTGGAGTGACATGGTAAGGTGTTGCAGTATCAACAATCCACTCAACATCTTGAGTTGCTGTATGAAGACATACCTCCTCCTTACTTGAGCATAATGCTACTTCCCCTGTGACAGTGACAAGTGTGTCTCCATTCTTCTCCGTTGATTGCTTGATATTCTGCTTCTGTTCTCGTAATAGTTTCCTGCAATTCTTCTTCATGTGGCCTTCTAAGCCACAATGATAACAACTATAAGCGGCCTTTCTTCCATCTGTTGATTTACCTCTGCTCTTCCTTCGGCCTCTCCATTTGCCTTGATTTCTTCCATGTGATCTCCCTCGGTGTTCAGTGACAAGAGCTTCTGTCTGGTCTGAACTTGTATCATTTCTCCTGGCCTCTTCATTGAACAAGGCTTCTTTTACCATTCCTATGGTAAGTGTACTATTAGGAGCTGAATTTCCAAGGGTGATAACAAGTGTTTCCCAGCTGTCAGGGAGTGAACTAAGAAGTATGAGAGCTTGCACTTCATCTCCAAGGTTGAATTCAACTGATGTTAATTGGTTTAACAAGCTTTGAAAATCACTGGCATGCTCGGCAACTGACTTCCCGCTCTGTAGCTTCAGATTTACTAATTGCCTCATTAGTAAAGCTTTGTTCTGAGCTGTCTTGGGGTGATACATATCCTTCAACTTCTTCCGAGTGTATATGCATCAGTCTCCTCAGAAACATGATGGAAGACACTATGATCGATCCACTGACGGATTTGACCGATCGCTTTTCTATTCATTTTCTTCCATTCTTTTTCTTTAGCGGGCTCAGGATTCGTACCTTGAAGCTCAATTAGATCATACAAATCTTTGCAACTAAGGAGATCTTCCATCTGAGGTCTCCAAAGTGTATAGTTTGTAGCGGTCAGTTTGAGCATAGCTCCATGGCTCCAAGATGACGAGTCTTCTACTGTCATTCTGACTTGATTTATACTTTATCGAATTTTAGGAGCAGAATTTGACAAAACGGAGTGCATCGTTGCGTCCGGAACGATCGAAAATGGTAGGATAGACCTTTTATGGACCAAAAACGATGATGTAGAAGGAAGTGACACGTGGCAAAACAAAGAATGCCTACTTGATGACGTGGTGTTATGTGGCAGCAGGGGTCCTGACGTGACAGTGATGTGGCGCTGACGTGGATCCTGACTGGGATGATGATGTGGACTGCTGCGTCACTGTGGGCCCGAAAAAGCTGACGTGGTGATGACGTGTTGCTGACGTGGCGATGACTGGGTTGTCTTCAACCTCCCGACTGGTTTTTTTACTATTCACACAGGTTTGACCTCAACTTTGACCAGCGATTTGAGGACCTTCCCGATGTCAAAAAATTATGGAAAAAATATTTTCAAAATCCTTGAAACGAGACCTTTCCAGTGTTGTGCCCAGAATTCGATTTGGAGACAAAAATGTTTTTGGCTAAAATAAAAATAATTCGAAAATAAATCTTCTGGACACCGCCTCAAGCTCTGATACCACTTGTTGTGTTTCTCACAAACACTTGATAATATTTAAGAGGAAACAATCTTCTATTACTCATAAGAATAGAATTACAAGAGTATAACCAACTCTTATACAAGAACCTCTTAAACTAACTTTCTCATGGAGCTACTAAACTCTACTAGTTTTTCTCTAATTTTTGTTATATTTGAGTGCTCTTCCAATGCTCTTATTTATAGCAAAGGTTTGGCTCACAACATCCACCTAAGTCAATGAAGTTTGGTGAAGGTTTGGTGAAGGTTTGGTGAGGGTTTGGTAGGTGATTCACCTACCATTTGTTTGTCCTTGTACAGCTGGAAATACCCTGCACTTACTCCTTTCAATCACTGAAAAGCATTTCATCAGCATCATCCAAAACAAAAGTTTTAATGTAGGCAGGGCAAAGCGATTGTCTACGCAGCATACAGAAGACCGATCAGGGGTACCAACAACAACATGGACCCTGGCAGATAAGATACACTGGTTCTCATGCACATTGATTCCATCATCACAGGCATATCTTGACACCAAGGTGGTCTCCCAAAGCTAGCATGTACTCCATAATTTGTTGGGCCTTTTCTCTAACAGGTGCAAGAACCATCGCCTGACACTCATTCATAGAGTAATCCAGCTGCTGGAGTATTCCGGTGCAGAAAGTAAGAGTTTTACCACACCCTGATTGGGCCTGTAGAATCACGTTAAGTCCTCTGCAGAAAGGAACAATACCTTTTTGCTGAATTGCCGAGGGCTTCTCAAAACCTGAAGAGAAGATCATTTGAAATCTAGCCTCTAACTTTAGAAACAATAAAAGGAACTATATGCAGCTGCGCCATTGAGCTGAATCAAAAGATGTTACTTCTACGTAAATTCAAGTATTTAAAACACTTGCAAACAGAAGCTCAATTATGATATCTACAAAGAGACGTAAAATTGATCTTGATAAATATCAGTATATATACCATATGCATAAATTCCTCTAAGAATATTATCTTGCAATCCCAATATCCCATAGCATCAAAAGTATGATAAACCTCATCATATGATTTAAAGAATACATCACCGCCTTCGGCTTCGAGTCTGCACATGGAAACAGGAGAAGTTAAATTATCTAGAAGTTTCAAGCAAGAGTTGGTGCAAGCCGGAACAGGTTGAAAGTTTGAACACATTGTTTTACATCTCGTTTATTCTGGAATCATACTGAAGAGCTTCGAACTGAAATCTTTCTGGTGTTACTCCTACCATGGTCGAAGAAAAACAATACGTGAGAAAAAACAAACAAGAGTATAAACCGAGAGATAACACATGTAAGTAGCTGGAAAACATGCCATTACAACAACAATGCTCCATAGATTAGAAAGAACCCCGTGTCCAAAAAAATGTAAATAATATACACGCCAAGAATCAGACAGCGACGTATCCCAACGCTTCACTATTTGGAACTTATTAATCACACTAACTAACTCATGTCAAGCCTGGCAAAGCTCAGTGACACCACCACAAAGAGTATCTCCACCTTTTAGTTTAATAAGAACATGGCTAGAAGTGATATTTAAACAAAAAGTAGTATTAGTTTAGACATTACCAGCAAAACCACAATATCCAGCATGTGTGTGTTCTTTATTAGAAAGGATAAGTTTTTGCATATAGCTGACGAGCTGGTGAAGTTCAGAGACATGTGACTCTAGCTGGTTGCTAGTCTCCACACTCCTTAGCAGCAGTCCTTGGCCTTTTGAAATTTATGTCCAATGGGGTAACCATTCTTTTGTAGCGTCTTATCCTGACAGGTCGAGTTCTATTGCAGTAGCTACATGTTTGATTAATACTCCTTCTGTTAGAATCCCACTTTATGTTTTCATGAGGTATATTTCCATTTCCAGAAGATATATTACTTATGGAGTCCAAAGACACAGGATCAGAAACAGTCTTGCATTGGTTGAGCAGCTGCAGATACTTTTCTTCTTGCATAACAAAGAAATATACTTGTTCTAGAGATGAAGAAGGTGTCGTGGCTAGGATGTTCCCTCGTAATGTACTGTTCATTGAGCCCCATAAGGAACTTCACAATCCTGTCATGTTCCTTTTGCATATTGTAAATGGATAAACCAACACAAGAACTGGCAGGAGAAACTCTAGCAGCATCAAGCTCATCCCAAAGCGTCTTAAGCTTTGTAAAGTAAGTACTTGGACTATCAGATCCTTACTTTAAGTCAGTAATATCTTGCTGAAGGGAATACAATCGTGTCACACTTATCTATTCATAGCGGTGACAAAGATTATCCCACATCTCCTTAGCAGTAGTGCAAAAAAGCACTATATCAGAAATGTCTTGCTCTAGAGCTGAGAGTATCCAACACATAACCATTGCATTTGCCCTCTCCCATGCTGGTAAACTATTATTTCCTTGCTTAGGTTTACTAATTGATCCATCAACAAATCCCATTTTTTTCTTGGCAGACAAAGCCAGGGTCATTGCCCTTTTCCAGTACGGGAATCTAGATCCGCCAAATTTAGTTTCAAAAATAAAACCCGGATGGTCTGACGGGTGAAGATACAATGGATCATGTGAGTCGAAAATGGTTTGGGAGGGAGAAGTATTGTCAACAACTGAGTCTTGGAGAATGAATGATCCTTGAGTCTGCACTGGAGCACCAGGCATCATGAAGCATAAAGGACGTTTTGTAACATTAGGTAGGGTCATCTGAGCAGCCCTAAGAACTACTAGACCTGTCTGGTGCAGGAATGAATAAACAAAATACATTAGAAACAAAAGTAACATCATTAAAAAAATTAATCAGATATATTTTTGGCTAATTCATGAAATGCCATTAAAAAAAGAAAGTCATGAAATGTCTCTATGTTTTTGCAAAAGTCAATGAAATGACACTATGTCATTGACCAGGAGCAAAAAAGTCAATAATCCCGTACTAGTTAACAAATTACTTTTAAAGTTCAAAATATACCCCTAAGTGTTAAAAAATTCACTAAAATTATAAAAAACTCAAAATATAAAAATATAGATAATATAAAAAATATTTAAATTATTATAAAAACTATAAAACTAATTAAAATATAAATATTAAAGTATCATAAAAATTGAAAAAAAGTATTATTTCACAAAATTATTTAGTACCATAAAAAAGAATATAGAGTTTTAAACATATAATTTATACTATTTTTTCTAAAACTTTAGATCAATATAGTACCATAAATTTACCAATTAGTTACTATATGTGGTTACAATAATTACAAAGGTATATGGTCAAACATTTTTTTTAAATTGTATCAAATTCAAAAAAACAATTGTTAAAAATCATAAAAATTAAAAATAATTTTGACAAATGACTAACATTAGACAAAAATATAATTAAAAACACAACAATTAAAATTAAAATTAAAATTAACTCAATAATTAAAAAGTACACAAATATTTTAAAAAGGTTAGATAATTTAAAAACAGTTATACTTTAATAAATAATAAAAACTATTTAATAAGTAAAAAACTATTATGTTTGTAGCAAATGACTTAAAATTATAAATATTTATAAAATCTATACCAAAATTTTAAAAATTATAAAAAAATTTAAAATAAATATAACAAATTCATATATTTTAATTTTATAGACATTATAATTTTTCCATAAACTTGTAATCATTAAGTATTCAACTTTCCTTTAAAATTTTTGTTACTTTTAAAATTATTTAATGTCTTAGTTTTTATAATTTTAGTAATTTATCAATTTTTTTCTATTTTTCATAATTTTTTGAATCTTTATGATTTTAATTATATTGTGTGTGTTTTTTTATAACTTTTAGTCATTTGTTAAAATTATTTTAAATTTATATGATTTTAATTATTTTTTGTGTGTTTTATTTAAATTGATACAATTTTAGAAACCTTCGAAAAGTAAAATTAGAATGTAAAATATGTTATGTAGAATTTGAATGGATGAATATAATTTATAATGAAAATGAAAGCATGGGCATATTATAATAAGTTTTTTAATTCATTATAAAAGCATGGGTGTATTATAATAAGTTTTAAAAGATAGATGTATTTGTTAAACTTAAAAGGGAAATTTGATAAAGTACCACTATATTTTTGGTTAATTCATGAAATATCACTAAAATAAGAAATTCATGAAATGTCACTATATTTAAGTAAAAGTCCATGAAATATCACTATATCATTGACCCAAAGCAAAAAAAAAAACAAAAATACCCCTAATAGTTAACAAAGTAGTTTTAAAGTGTTAAAAAAATCACTAAAATTCACAAAAAATATATATTATAAAAATATAGGTAACTATAAGAATATATTAAAAATATTATAAATAATTATAAAATAAAAAATATTAAAATATCATAAAACATTTTAAAAAAAGTAAATATTTCTTAGAATTTTTTCAAAATTATTTAGTACCATAAAAGAGAATATAGAGTTTTAAACACATACTTTAAACTAATTTTTCTACAATTTTAGACCAATATTGTAACACCCCAACTCATAAACCCTTACTTATCTCATAAACCTCCATTCCCATATATCAACATCACAGCGGAATTTTTACAACAGTTGGCGTTACCGCCGTTAGTCACCCACGTGACTAACTAGGCATACTAAATACTCCAAGATCTAGCTACGGTCTGATGGACCCGAATATACCGAACATTAGCATACTAAAACCTTAACCAATCACATTTTCTTAATCCGAGTATCTCATATCCTAATACATCGTACTAACACCTCATCCATTTACTAAACGAGTGTACATGCACAACTCGTGTAACAAAAGTAAAACAACCCGTAGTAATACTACCCGATCCTACTCTCAGGACGGTCGTCTTCTGACTTTCACCTGTAAAATATAAACAGCAGCCCCCGAGGGGGTCAGCACCTTTGCTGGTACAATTCTCTTATAGCCCCCAAGCTAACGGGACTACGACAACTAATTGTCGATAGCATGGAGTTGATTAGATACACAACATAAATGAGAAGTGCAATAAACAACACATCACACATGAACAAATATAGTTCGAACACAATGAGCGTCCTAATAGCGCTCCTTAAGCAAGTAAGACAGATTCTTAACTCCTTAAGCCAATACCTCTCTTATTTCATATATGCAGACGTATAATCTGAGTGGTTTAAGTGGTGTAATTAAAATTAAAGAAAGAAAAAAACCCAAAAATAAACGTCGGGCTGCAAACAAATCCCGGTCGCAGTAGTATAGTGAAAATGTAAGCGACCGGATATCGAACCACGGGACTAATGTACATATTAAAGTACCTAAGCGTGTCACAGGAGGGGGGATTAATTGACTTGTTTTATAGATAATAAAGGAAAGATAAATGATAAATTAACAGATAAACTAAACGGGACTATGGTTCACATTAATATAATTGTTCTTTCATGCTAGGTCTACTGGTTTAATTAAACGTTTGGCAAGATTCCTGATATTTCTTAAGGTCCGATGAAAACTCATAAGAACTCGTTCACCTGTAAAGCAAGGTCCGATGAAACTCAAAGCAAAAGCCTGCGAACGGCAGAGGAGTGTGAGGGATTACATTTGCAACTGAGTACTAACTAAACGATTGATGAAAATAAGTTTCCCCCAGTTGTACGGCTTAATCAACCCATCTGTTCCAACCGATGAATCAAAAGCAGAGCTTAGTAAGCATTTTAATAAATTCATGAGGTTTATTAAAAAGATGGCGAGAAAACCTTTAACCGTAACAAACTTTATTAAAATTAAAACCAGTAAAACATATTGCATAATTAATACAGAACATAATAATTATTCCCAGAGTATACGTAAACTAGCCTAACATATTAAATAGATAGACAGAGACAAGAGTAATAGAAATCATCCGTAATCACTCCGGCTCACTCTGCTATTTTGTATACGTAGGCTAGAGGTGGATTTGGTGGAATGTAAAATAAATAAAATGGAGAAGGCGGAAGGAGAGAAATGAGATGGTGTGTGAATTGGAACTCCAGAGGAACCACGGAAGGAGCCTCCGGAAGGACACTGGAGAAGGTGTTCGAGCGCTGTATTTATAGAGGAAGAAGAAGCAGTAGAGGAGCAGCTCATTGATTGAGCTCGTGATTGCAGCTCCCCATTGACTGCAGCTATTGATTGCGCAGGGGACAGAGCTGAAACGTGTGCGTGATTTCTGGTAGGCGCCGTCTCAAGTTGCAGAGCGAGTCGCGGAGAAGATAACCGTTGATTTCCTACACATTTACACGTGTCCGCCACTTATCTAGCGGTCTCCTCTATCTCAACCGCCCAATATGGGGCGGTTTCCTCTGTCTTGTCCGCCTGTTTATCAAGCGGTCTCCTCCTTCCTTCTCTTGTCCGCCTCGCGGTTGCATTAGAGTTGTCCGCCTCTTAAGTGGCGGTCTTCTATGTCTCAACCGCCTCGCGGTCTTCTGTCTCTTGTCCGCCAGCTACGGGGCGGTCGCCTCTAAGGCGTGCACACGCCCTTGTCGCGTGACTCTTCCATCTCCCTCTTTTAATCCTTTAAATGTTTGTGTTTAATTGGTGTTTTTCCTACATTTTAACACATATAATACATCAGTTAATAACAACATAATTATAGGAAAAACCCTAGATAAGTGCGAAACATTACTAAAAATGCTGCAATTAATAAGGTGATTAAACCCTAAAAGTCTATATGTTTTGCACTTATCAAACTTCCTCACACTTGACTTTTGCTTGTCCTCAAGCAAATAAGGAATATAATTATCTCTAAGCCAAAATATAAAACAAGATTAAATAAGTGTAGAAGGGAATTTAGACAAAGTGACAATTGAAAGAATAATTCTGCTCTTAGAAGTAGGTTTTTATAAACAGTGAAAAGAACAATTTAATAAAAGCATAGAAAACTAGACTGCAGAAAACAAGTTAGATTAACCTGGGATTTCCAACCAATTTCATTCACTAACCCGGGATGACAAGGGGTGTGAAGTAATGCCTTATTCCGCAATACCTTTCAACACCACGTACTCATGTTCATAAATATAAATTGCAATTTATATCATTTTTTTTGAATGTGCAAATTGTATACAAAGCACATATTATTTTATATATATTTTTTTGAATTGCATTATTTTTCTGTACCCCAGACTTTTCTCTCTATCCTTGTAGCGGTGTTGGGTCTTCTATCCCAGATCACGAGACCTTAGGTAGATAGGTGTTAAAGCACCCCAAAGAACTTAATAACCGGATAGACGAGGCCTGTTTTGGTTAGAAAAATTCATAAACAGCGGAGTACCTTGTCTTTATCCTTTTCTTTCCTTGACTTTCCACATATTTCCACAATCCCAAGCTAAACTAAATTGGTTTTTACAATCAGCAGATCTATCATTTTTGAGTAAAAATAGAGTATTTTGAAGGAAAATAATTTTATACAAACTCCTTGAAATAAAACTACCTTTCAGTTGTCACTTGACATAATTTCAGACACTTCTACAATTATTTATCTCATTTTTATCAATTTTTTTATATAGGCAGTTTAGAGTAGCAAAAAGTGAGTGTGGCATTATCGAACTACTGTCATAATTTCAGGGAAAGGTCTCTCCTTCCTCACACTTAAGAGGAGCAATGTCCTCATTGTTCAGAATTAAAATCAAGAATGACCTTTCAAATTATGACAGACTCATAAAGGATTAAATGCATGTAGGTTGAACATTAATATAAATAAGGAAGAATTGAAACTCCCCTTGTATTGTAGATTGAGGAAGGTATCCTTCCTCACACTTAGAGCTTTGGCAGGGGTGAGACGTTCCTCACACTTGAGTTTGCGCAAGTGTTCAACCCAAGATATTGAAATTCCAAAGCAACTGAGGTTGCTTTCCATAGGTGAGTTCAGCTATATTTTCGACATAGAATTTGTTCTGAAAAGAAAATCATATATAGCCAGCAGAACTCCAATTGAACCAAAAGAAAATCATAAAATGAAAAACATAAATAAAAATTCATAAAATAAAAACATAAAGTAAACCACACTGTTACCTTCCTGAATATATCAAATGTTAGCACAAGGTTTAAACAGTAATAGTCTACAAAAAGTCAGAGAAATATAAAATGAAATAAAATAACAATAAAATAAAATAAAATCACTGTGGTGGTGGTGGAGGCTGTGCAGGTCCCTGGCCTGTCTGAGCGAGAAGACGCTCTAGGAGCTGAGCGGTCTACGCATTCTGCTGCGCTGTCTGTGCATGCATCTCATCACTCCGGTCCAAGCGCTGTATCACCCTCTGCTCAAAGCTCTCAAACCTCTGATGGAAGGTCTGGAACTGAGCCTGTAGATCTGTCGAGTAAGGTACAGGAGCAGGGGTCTGCATCATGTCAGTAGGCGGCACATAGGGCTCCTCTCCCTGTGCAGTGTCAGCGGACGGTGGGTCAGGATCAGCTGAGTGTGTAGCTCCTGTAGAGGGCCCCGCTGCTGTAGATGATGCAGTGGAAGACCGAGCAGCGGCACTCCTAACCCAAGTACCGTCATCTGAGCGCATAAAGCCCCAGCTCCGCACAGTCAGCAGTGACACTGAGCGCTTCGCTGGACGGAGCTCTAAAGCTTCCCTGAACTCTGCTGAGAATGGGACAGAACCGATAATGTGGAGACTGAGGAAGAAGGGAAAAATGGGAGTGATCTTCTTCTTCTTCGTCCTCATGTAGGAGACCACCTTATAGAGCTGGCTGAACATGACGTGGCTGAAGGAGATGCGCTGAGCGGGTGGAATTGGACCTAGGAAGTAGTCCAGTAAGGCACAATCCTCATCAGTAGCATCATGCGCCCCAGATGGGCGAATCTGATGACTGAGGATCTCCAGGAGAAGCCTCTGAGTCAGCGTGGGGAAGCTCGCGAACGGGAGGACATCCTTCTCCTCCTCCCCTCTACGTCGGGTCCTCCGACCTACAGCCTGAAGCCACCTGGACTTCGACCTCTGCAAGTACTCCTCTGTGAATCCTCGGATATCACCAGGACCATCCGGGATGGCAGGAGAGAAGTGAATGACGAGGGAGTGATCTCCACGGGGCGATGGCGTATATAAGAAGTAATGCTCATATCGCCCGCCCGGGCATTAGCATAAAACTCTCGAACTAGTCCGGAGCAAAGACTCCCTGCCCTAACCTTAGGACCTCTGAAAGTCCTAGCCTGGCAAATAGAGTATCCACCCCTGCAGCCTCTAGCACCGCAGGCTCAAATTTCCTCTCCACAATAAAGTCCTTGCCCTGATCGAACCAGGCACGAGCCTCTACTGAGACAAAGCCATCGTCCTGAAGACGAGGTGCAGAAGAAGATGATGCTCCAGGGCAGTCACCACCACGTGTACGAGACATACTAATATATATTTAAAATTAAAAGCAAACAACATTAACAGCATAACAATAAAATATTAAATATCAAACAAAGTAATAATAACATGAGAATCAATAGAAATTAACAGCATAAAAATTAACAAACAAAAACAGCATAAAAATAAAATAGAGAATAACAACAAAAACGTTAATAAACAACATAGAAATTAATATCAAATAGAACATTAATATAAACAACTCCGTAAATTAAAATAATAGAAAACAAGTTGAACAAAGAATGAAACATAAACAGAATAATTATACAACATAAATTCTGTCGAAATTTCGACAGAGTCTCCCCTAAAATTCTTCGTTTCTCCACAAAAAATTCAGTCAGATTTCAAGGTTTTTAGTACCGTCACCAATCAAATCTATAATAATAACCTATAATCATAATCTATACTCGTTTAATAATCAAGGCTAAAAAAACTGAAAAATGCTAGTTTTAACAATGGATTTTCGTAACTATCATTCTTCAATTTTCGAATTCAACAAAAACACCCAAACTAAGTGTAATAAGTGAAGATTTAACCTTGTGTATGTAGATTGATTAATAGAGGACAAATTCGAGACAAATCTAGCAATTAGAATTCGAAATTTTCGAATTTAAGGAATTAGGGATTCGAAACTTCAGTCCTTAATTTCTCCTAATGTAGTTCATCATTTACAGATTTGAAGCTATAGAAACGTAGAGAATTGAAAAACGAAGATTTCGGTACTAACCTTGAGATTTGGTGAAGAAATGAGGAAGAAATGTCGATTTGAGGGGAGGGCGATTCGCGCGGCGTGTTCGTCTTCTCTATCGGGTTCGCTCGAGCTCGAAATGAATTGGGGAAGAACAGCTCTGAGTGAAACGCGCGTTTAGCCATTTTTTTTTATTCTGAAGCGTGACCGCGAGGCGGTCTCTTGTGTGGCGTCCGCACGATATCTGGCGGACAAGAGTGAGCGTCCGCGAGGCGGTCGCGTGGGTGGAGTCCGCGTGGTAAGTGGCGGACAAGAGTGGAGACGTCCGCTACATACGAGGCGGTTGGTTCCTTCGTTTTTTTTTTTTTTATTTAACTTGTAACATACGAATAAGAAATAAACAGATAAACATTAGTACACATAAAATAATAATTAGTAGTTAGATTACATAAATTATAAGTTAGCGGGTTATTACATAAAATTAAATGTTAAGGACAATGGAAATTAAATGTTAAGGACAATGGAAATAAAATGTTAGAGACAATGGAAATTAAATGTTAGAGACAATGGAAATTAAATGTTAAAGACAATGGAAATTAAATGTTAATAAGAGTTAGAAGTTAGATGTCAGAAGTTAGATGTCCGGAGTTAGATGGCCAAAGTCAGGTGTCCAATTGTCCAAAATCAGGTGCCCAATTAATATTAACAGATTATTAGATAATTAATATTAACAAAATATAGTAGATAATTAATATTAACAACAAACAAAATATTATAGACAAAATATTAACAGAAATAAGAGAACAAAATATTTATAATTAAACAGGTGAATAATCCGGGGCTTAGGAACTAGAATAAATCTAGTCCCCGGCAACGGCGCCATTTTGCAGACGTTGTATTTGTGAGTGGTTTAAGTGGTGTAATTAAAATTAAAGAAAAGAAATTAAAACCCAAAAATAACCGTCGGGCTGAAAACAAATCCCGGTCGCTGTTGTATAGTGAAAATGTAAGCGACCGGATATCGAACCACGGGACTAATGTACATATTAAAGTACCTAAGCGTGTCACAGGAGGGGGATTAATTGACTTGTTTATATAAATAAAAGGAAAGATAAAATGACTAAATTAACAGATAAACTAAACGGGACTCTGGTTCACATTAATATAATATCTGTTCTTTCATGCTAGGTCTACTGGTTTAATTATAACTGTTTGGCAAGATTCCTGATATTTTCTTAAGGTCCGATGAAAACTCATAAGAACTCGTTCACCTGTAAAGCAAGGTCCGATGAAAACTCAAGCAAAAGCCTGCGAACGGCAGAGGAGTGTTGAGGGATTACATTTGCAACTGAGTACTAACTTAAACGATGAAAATAAGTTTCCCCCAGTTTTACGGCTTAATCAACCCATCTGTTTCCAACCGATGAAATCAAAAGCAGACTTAGTAAAGCATTTTAATAAATTCATGAGGTTTATTAAAAAGATGGCGAGAAAACCTTTAACCGTAACAAACTTTATTAAAATTAAAACCAGTAAAACATATTGCATAATTAATACAGAAACATAATAATTATTCCCAGAGTATACGTAAACTAGCCTAACATATTAAATAGATAGACAGAGACAAGAGTAATAGAAATCATCCGTAATCACTCCGGCTCACTCTGCTATTTGTATACGTAGGCTAGAGGTGGATTTGGGAATGTAAAATAAATAAAATGGAGAAGGCGGAAGGAGAGAAATGAGATGGTGTGTGAATTGGAACTCCAGAGGAACCACGGAAGGAGCCTCCGGAAGGACACTGGAGAAGGTGTTCGAGCGCTGTATTTATAGAGGAAGAAGAAGCAGTAGAGGAGCAGCTCATTGATTGAGCTCGTTGATTGCAGCTCCCCATTGATTGCAGCTATTGATTGCGCAGGGGACAGAGCTGAAACGCGTGCGTGATTTCTGGTAGGCGCCGTCTCAAGTTGCAGAGCGAGTCGACGTGGAAGATAACCCGTTGATTTCCTACACATTTACACGTGTCCGCCACTTATCTAGCGGTCTCCTCTATCTCAACCGCCCAATATGGGGCGGTTTCCTCTGTCTTGTCCGCCTGTTTATCAAGCGGTCTCCTCTGCTTCCTTCTCTTGTCCGCCTCGCGGTTGCATTAGAGTTGTCCGCCTCTTAAGTGGCGGTCTTCTATGTCTCAACCGCCTCGCGGTCTTCTGTCTCTTGTCCGCCAGCTACGGGGCGGTCGCCTCTAAGGCGTGCACACGCCCTTGTCGCGTGACTCTTCCATCTCCCTCTTTTAATCCTTTATAATGTTTGTGTTTAATTGGTGTTTTTCCTACATTTTAACACATATAATACATCAGTTAATAAACATAATTATAGGAAAACCCTAGATAAGTGCGAAACATTACTAAAAATGCTGCAATTAATAAGGTGATTAAACCCTAAAAAGTCTATATGTTTTGCACTTATCAATATACACTCTTAACACAAGGTACCAACCATTCTTTAACTAGAATTGGTTGTTCCTTATCACAAATCATATCTCAAACAAGACAACCGTTCTTTAATTAGAAAGGGTTATATCTTAACTCAATGTTTATTTTTGTCGGGTCAAAAGCGACCCTAGCCAATGAGCTATTAACTCCATTGGTTGAATAAACAACTTATCTTAATTTTAGGATTTAGGTGATCCTACCGCACCATCTTAATCTGCCTCCTACCTTGGACTGAAAATCCAATGTAGCTGAGTTGACATTCGACCCTAGGCAACAAGTCCGAAGACAAGTCCTCAAGAGGAAGTCAGATCTGATTCAGATACCGACCCCCTTTCCTTAACATGCATGACCGGAGTCAGTCCCGGATTCCTCACTCCCCTCAAGTTCCAGTTAGTAGAAAGTCTTATAGACGAAGTGTTGGCTAGACCTTTCTCGGGTATTAACCAACCAACAATTTTGGGAGTGAATTCCTTATCTCAAAGCAATGTTACTAAGCAATGTTAGTAACTAACCTCAAATCCAAGTGTGTTAGTACAATGCAAACACACAAGAAGATAAACAGTCCGGTTGCATGCTTTATCTTGTTTTAGTCATAGCAATTAAACAGATAGCACACAAGCCGATGGACACCTCGTTAGCAAGCAGGCTACAAGAAAACCATACCGTACACCGGTTGTTCGGTTGCTTACTCTCCTCCGTCTCCTCCGGAGTCCAAATTCCCAAGTCCTAAAACATTGGCCCAATTTAGGTTATTAATTTCATCCCTGTTACTTAACTTACTTAACCCCTAATTATCCCCTTCTAACACTTCTTAAGCTCTTACAAACTTAACCTTAAACACTTATAATCATTTACTTAGCTTAATCCCTTAAGTCTTTATATGCTTGTTTATCTAATCATCATTACCCTCTTAATGGCATACCACTAATACCATTTAACATTCTTAAAATTGAAAGTTTTTTTTAAAAGTATGGGCCGACCGACCCACCGACCGACCCAACCCCTAGGTCGGTCCATTCCAGTAACATTCTGGTTTGAAAAATTTTGCCTGACCGACCCAAGCTCAGCCCGACCGACCCAAAACCCTCTAGGTTGGTCCATTCCAGAAAGATTTCGTCTAGCTTAATACAATCCGACCGACCCAGACAGGGTCGGTCCCCTGGGTCGATCCACTGCAGATTCTTCACAAAAATTTCTATTTTGTTCCCAAACTCTTCCACAAGTTCCTCAATATGTCCTAACATGTACTAACACCATTTGGTACCTTATTCCCACCTTAAAACATCCACTAAAACCACCTTAACCATTTACTCAATTCTTACAAGAAATTCCTAACACTTGTTACTTAATTCCTTATATTTCCAATAAGTAATTCACCTAAGACTTCAACTAACAAAAATATTTCCTTTCCATCAATGTAACCACTCCTTCCCATTTCCTTTACACAAACTTCTCAAACTTCTTCAAGGTTACTTACTCTAGCTCATGCTTAAATCTTCACAAGACAACATACCTTATTTTCCTTCAAACTTGCATATGTTTCCTAACTCCTCTTATCATGGTTTTGGTGCCTAAAATTCACCATTATAACCCCTAGTTTCTCCTAAACATCCCTAGGTCATCCTTTTACTCAAGAACACCTTAGTTTATCCATTTCCACCTAAACAACTCTTAATGTTTACTAATACTTCTTAGCTCATAAAATCTCCTTAAAACATGTTAAACACTTAGTTTCCTACACTCCAAGTCCTCTCATTACCATCAAGGTTATACTCACTAGTTCACATCTAAACCTCTCATAACATTTTTACAACATTCCCCTACTAAATTTTGCTCCATCCAATACATACCTTATATCTCAATCATGGTGTGTTTAGTCCACCCATTAAACCTCAAACTCCTCCTAATAAGCACTAAGTCATCCTAAGCCTCAAGGTCACCTTAATTCCTTCACTTCCACCAATTTACCTCTTAATGATCCCTAGTACAACCTAGGTCATAAAAACTCACAACAACCACTAAATCACTTTGTTTTCTACTCAAATTTCGTCATAGCTTCTCTAGTATACTATCACTCCCAAACACATAGTTTTTCTCATTCAATCATCTCACACACATCAAATCTTTTTCTCATCATATTTCTCACCCAAATCAACCCATTCATAACAACCTCAATATAGTGCAATAATCTCAAATTGCATAGCACTAAGGCTCTTAAATGACATGGCTCTTAGGCCCTTAAATGACTTAAACTTAAACACTGAATTTCCCACATAGAAAAAGCTTTCAACCTGTAAATACACACAATAATCCTCCCATAGCAATATAAGTGTTCTCATAACTCACCTCATACTTATCTTACTAACTCATTTCCATTGGCTCCTTAATCACAAGTTCACAAGCTTGTTCAAATCCTTTTTCCTAGGTTATTTAATGTAAGCTATAAGCTACATTTGGTACTTATCAAAATACCATACCCTTAAAACAATAAATCCCTTAAGGTAAGGCATTTACCTCTTTCTCAAGCTTTTCCCCTAAATTTCCTCCTTAGGTTTCCTTGATGGAAAATCGGCCAAGGCTTTAATTTCTCTTGCCAATGTTCTAATACACATCCAAATAATCTAATGAGTATCAAGCAACATGCCTAAACCCCTTGAATTCAACCTTAGGTTAAAAATATGTTTTAAGGCATAAAATGAATGTTTACCTTTGAAGTCTTAAAATAGGCTTGGATATAAATCAAGGAGGACCTCCTCTAGCCCTTGGAGAATGAAAACCAGCTAGTTCAAGGGATAAAACAAGATCCCATGAGAAGATGATTTTCGGTCATGAAGGAAAAATGATGGAAAGATGATTTTTCTTGCATTTTCCTTACCTTGAATGAATGGAGAAGCTAATGAACTCTTCAAGCTAATTTTTGTTCCTCTAATGGCAGTTTCCCTTGGCACCAAAATGAAGCTTTTGGAGATTTGAAAGGATAGAAAGCAAGAGCTTGCTCTAACTAAGAACAATATGTGTTTAGTTTTTGATTTGGAGCTAAAATGGAGATTTGGTGGGCAACGTAAGGGAGGCAACAATGGGGCTGTTATTATGTGAATGGAGAAGGGAAGAAGGAGGTGAAACCGGTGGGAAAATAAGAGAATGAAGAAGTAAGGAGAGAGGTAGTCTAAAATGAGATATTTGTCAAAAAGGAAAATAGTACTATTCTAACTTATCCCTCTTTTTTCCTTAATATGCTGGCTCATGTGGTGACTCACAACTTCAAAAACCGGTCCCCTTGTTAAATAAGGCCAGTTATGGTCTTTGTTGACCAATTAGCTAAACTAAATTAACTTAAGACTAAACTAGGTACTATTTGGGCACTATTCACAAATTAGTGCACATATTTGTGAAAATTTTGGTTTCCCCTTGATTTAGGCTTCCTAATGTGACAATAAGTAGTACACGAGTTGATTAAGGTGTTATTATGGGCATTTAGCCACTCAAAACCTCCTTCTATGACATTTTTAAAAATGTGCTTTAAGAGTCCTTAAAGTATAATTTGTGTTTTAACTCTTTTTTGAGCTTGGTTTTCTTTGGTAATTGATTAACATGTTCATTAGCATGTTAATAAGGTCTTAGAATGATATTTGGGTGCTAATCCAAGTTACTCCAAGCTTAAAGCATGTTTTTGCTTAAATTGCCCTTATGGCATTTCCTTGTGTTTTCTTTGGTTTAGATTGTCTACCAGTGTTTCTAAGGCATGTTCTAGCATTATTACATCATAAATTGATGTTTAATTAACATACTTAGGTTTGGTGTATTTCAATATACCCCCCTTAAAATAACTTTGTCCCCAAAGTTCCCATTCATCTTATCTCATTAGAACACACGGTTCATCTCATATCATGGATCATATAGATCATGCTTATATGTACTTAAACTTATTGACTCATTAGGTCTGACATATACTTATACTCAAATATCACACAACATGCTTATGCATGTATAACGCTCAAAATTCCCTTTGATCCTTTTGAAGATTAAAACAATCACATAATTTTCATCGTATTCTCCCATGTCACCGGTACAAAGACAAAGGTACATTCGTCTTCGCCTTCATGGGATAGAATACAAAACTACTCTGTTCTCCCCATGTCACCGGTCCGAAGACAAAGGCTCATGCGTCCTCGGCTTCATGGGCGAGACTCAGTAAAAAGGAAATCCTTTTTACGAGGTCAAGTGAGGAATAATTCCTCTAATTGAAAATACAATCAACTCCGATTCCACTTTTGCTAATGCATCTATTCTTAGCGTGATTAATTGTGACCACTTGTAGGGAGTGTCAGGAATCATCCGACCCTGATGTGATCAGCATCAATGTTGAACTATCTTTCCACCCCAATTTGTGTTTGGTTTCCCTTGATCCCTGGAAAATCAAGTTCATACCGACTCATATCTCATGTATTCCTTAAGTCTCTTTAATTCTCTTCACTAATTCTCTTAACTTGTACTCACATCGGAGTTAACAAGATAGGTACTTAATACGTATGGTATTCGCATCTTCTGTGCGCAATAACCATAATTAATCTCAAAATGTTTATGTAAAACAAATTCTCAAACTCTTTTGTGCTATGCACATCGTAGTTTACGTACTCAGTACATAAGCATACGCTAAGCGGTTTTGCTCTACCCCCCTTAAAATGGATTACGCCCACGTAATCAACATGTTACCATCCTTGAATTTAGGTTCAAGATGTTATAATTCTCACTAAGCATTCTAGCTTCCATGTCATCTATCTCACTTATGATTCGATCAGAGGGTCTCGACCATGCTACTGGCTTAGTCTCTGTATCGAGGATCCTTAATGGTACTTATACCATTTCCTTAACTTAGTTTGGTCTAACCTCAAGGTTCCAAGGCATTCGGTTGATAAGTCGTATATTTATCCAACTGGAAGATGTGTGGTACATCGTTCCTTTCTCATCCATTAGGTATATGAAACCTTTAAGGTATCGGTCTGCTAGCTTCCGCTGCGCGACTCTGATAACCTTAGGCTTAGTTTGTCTTTCTTATCCTTTTATAGTATTGTATATCCTTCTCCTGCATGCTTATAATTTAGTACTAAAGGTCTCTCAATGGACACGTGTTATCTTTATATATACACGGCTTTAATGAGTTGTAGCTCGTCTATCCAGTCTCTCTGGAGATCTAACGTTCATACTCTTGGTGTTCTCTCAAGTGTCTAAATCGTTCTTTCCAACTGACCTTTGGTCTGAGGATGATGCTTAATCTGAAACTATTGTTTAGTACTTATTGCGCTTTACAGTTTTATCTCTGACGTCTTAAGACATGTCCTATGTTTGCACTTAATAATTCGTGCTCATCGCACTTCATAATTCTTAATTATTTTCTGTCTGAAATAAGTTCTATGATTCCTTTGTGTCGTTAGTTCAACTGAGTTTCTTATCTTCAACTGTTTGTGGTAGTAGCTTCTCTTATCTGATCTTGCGTCGTTGATTGTGGTACGGAGTCGACTACTTCCCGTGTTCCTTACACTACTCGTTTACATACATGGGGTACCTTATTGGTACATTACTACTTACCTGACTAACTCATAAATGAGTCTGTCAGGCCTGCAAGCCCCTGTGGGGTGTAGTCGTCCCACATCTCGTTTTAGTAACTCGTAGTGTCCGTCACAGGCTTAGTTATTGCTAATTATGGAGTATTCTGTTGCCGATCTCCTATTTCATCGTTCCATGATAACACTTATGGTTCTTATTGAACTTAATCAAGGGAAAATCTATTTACTGTGTTCGTTGATATGATATGTTCTAGCTTTTTTTGGTCTTTAGTACGGACTTGATCCTTTAGTAACTGAGGTCTCTTTCCATAGAGCCTCTTATCTTGTTTCTCATATTGGTCTACTAGGAACGCACTTCCTTTCCTTAAGGAATGGACAGTGTGATTCTGTGAAATCTTTCACCGCATGGTCTAAATTACTGGCGTTAATGCACAGTTCGTCTTCCCTCTTATTTCCTCGCCTACAATGGTCTTAGCTCATAAATTCAATTACCTTTGTGTCAACATTTGACTGTTTATACATGATGGTCGCTCTTTTTGCGCACCATGACTTAATCCACTTATATAGGTATTGTCCTCACGACCTCTGCTACCGTGGTAGCTGGCCTTTACTTTGTTGCCCATTGATGGTGCAACTACTTAATCATTTATTCTAATGTCTTATCTTATATTCAATCCCTTCTTGGTGTAAACACATTGGGAGCTCTCTAATTCCGGGTGTATGGTGGTTGTCGTACCATGTTGTAATATTATTATCTCTTAATATGAAGGTGTTCTGCTCCAATTTCGGGTTCGCAAGTAGGTTAATCTCTCTCACATTCTTCCATCCTTTACGATGTTATTTACCAAGTGATTTACCGCTTACTGAAAAAATTATCCATTGAGTCACAAGCTCTTCTGAGTGTTGGTCACTTGACGTGCCATATTGTGCACTCACAACTTTTATCTCTAACTATTACTGATTCCTAAATTTTGGGTGTCGGATATAAGGTCTGTCTATGCAGCCTTCCTTATGATTTATGTGTAACTGGAATATTCTAAGGTAATTTCAGGGTTTACGGTTTCTATTCTCTAATAAAAGACTATTCTATCTCTAATAAGTGGAAGCCCTTTTTGAGGGGTTTATTCCCACTCAAAGGCCTCACATCAAGGAGAGGTATCCCCACCCTAAAAGGAATGGTTTGTTCTCCGCCCCTGTCAATAGTATTATCTCAATATTCTCATTGGTGCCCTTTCCGGGCAATTCTTCCATAATCTAAGTTATAGGTTTTGTAACCGTTCGTATTTACGAATTATAGTTCGTTCATGGCTTAAATAAGTCCTCTTATGCCTTCCTGCGCCTCGGGCTCTGATGTGGTTAACATCCTTGGCTCGTAGGCTCTTAGTGCTTAATGTCATTGAGTGAGAGCCGGTGCTCAGTTCACTGTTGTTCTCCACCGTTAGGTTACATATTAAATGTAGCACCAGGTTTCATGCTAAGTTGTTGCATCCTGCTTCCCACTATAGAAGTTAGTTCAGGTGATCTGACGTCACTTAGTATTTGAAAATATTTCCGCTTTTAAAGACTTGAGGCTTTTAGCGATTAAGTTTTGGTTCTTGTTAGGCACCTGCCTTACGGTGTCTAAGTTGGATAATTATCCTGGTTATCATGTGCTTCCATCTCAATGCTTCTTTCAACATTTGTTGACTACACCACCCGCCGATGATTAATCATACTTGGGTGTTAATGAGTTAGGCAACAATGCTAGCTGTCGTTTATGAGTTTGTCCGGCTCGACTATGCCAGCTATGTGGGGGTAGTCCTCTGAGCTTTTCTCTTTAGGGGTTGTAAATCTTTGATCCTTGGTAGATTACTACTTAATTTATTCCCTCTATCCCTGTTTCCGGGGTTTACTAACATATTCAATGAAGAATGTTGTTATTGGTATTCTTAGTGGTCATCTCGGGAGTTCTATCCCGTTCCTGTTGAAAGTCGTTTCATCAACTGTCTTCATTCCATCTCGTAACGCATTTCCTTGTAGGTTATTACTTACATAGTGTTTTGCTCGGATTACTGAGAAATCTCTTAGGTTCTTCTCTTCGAGGTTCGGGATGGGTGTTCTTACCCGTACTGTCGGTTGTTGTTGTAGTAGGTTGTACTGTTGTGAAAATTATATCGTTTAGTATTCCGTCCAAGTTTAGCTCCCTGCTGACTGGTGTGTCGTCTCATCTCATCATGGTCTGGCCGTCAGGCCTTTCCAAGGTCTCATTCTCTGGTTCTTATGGATTTGCAATCTGGTACTAATAAGTGTTACAGCTGTAGCATTCTACTATGTTGCCATGATGGCTTCCCGTATAGCTTTATCGTGGTAGCACTTGTTATGGCAAGTGCGCCATGCAGGATGGGATATCGGTACTGTGTACATCGGTAGTGGTACTTCCTCCTAATCTCCATGTAATTGGTAGTCCTTGGGACTCCTTCGAAGTTCTCTTGTTTTGGATAACTGACCTTACGACAGTTTCCTAGTTGTTTTGACAGTACTGTCACTTATCAGGGTGTTCCTCATTCTGAGGGAACCCCATGTTATTTACTTATGTCTTAATCCTTGCTCCCTTTTCCACGCGTTTGTCGTGGTTACTAAGTACTAATTCTCCTCTAGGCACTACTTCGTAGTCCTGTTCCAGTATACAGTTTGTACGCGTTTTTACCGTCGTCTGCGCTATGTCGGTCAGGTTTGGTAACCTTTCTCATTGTATGGGGTTTGGAGATCCCGTTTCATAATGGACTTTCCGGTAGTCTTTGTTCTCATTTGCGGTATCGTCCCGCTGTTATGCTCCTCCGGACTACTATCCGGTATCCCTGTCACTTCTCTTTTTCTCTCCATTGCACTCTAGTGCTTTTCTTATCATTGGTATGGCGGGGTATCTTGACTGCGTAGTATGTCGACCCATGTTGCCGGTAATTACCGTTCCCTTGTTGGTAGAATCCCGTTGGCAGCGCCTGTTTCATCATTGCGCTCCAATTAAAACCTCCAAATTTTCCGTAACTGCTGTACAACGAGGTGTTTCTCGTATAGCTTAATGTTAACTAACTACCAGATCGGATTTCCCCCCGTAGTCAAGAGAAGGCTTCTCTCTCGGTTTGTTGCCCATATTCAAAGTTAGGGTAGTGGAGGGCGGGTTTAGGTACTATAGTTATCCAGTAAAACACCAGGAAGTCCGAACTAACGCAACTCGCGTTTCTCTCAACCCTTAACCCATAACTCTACTCAACTCAGTATCCTTCTAAGTTTGGTAATGCTGTCACCCCAACTTAAACCCATACTTATCTCATAAACCTCCATCTTCCATATATCAACATCACAACGGAATTTTTAAACAGTTGGTGTTACCGCCGTTAGTCACCCGCGTGACTAACTAGGCATACAAATACTCCAAGATCTAGACGGTTGATGGACCCGAATACCGAACATTAGCATACTAAAACCTTAACCAATCACATTTTCTTAATCCGAGTATCTCATATCCTAATAAATCATTACTAACACTCATCCATTTACAAAACAAGTGTACATGCACAACTCGGTGTAACAAAGTAAAAAACCCGTAGTAACTTCTAACCGATCCTACTCTCAGGACGGTCTCTTCTAACATTCACCTGTAAAATATAAACAGCAACCCCCGAGGGGGTCAGCACCTTTGCTGGTACGATTCTCTTATAGCCCCCAAGCTAACGGGGCTATGACGACTAATTGTCGATAACATGGAGTTGATTAGATACATAACATAAATGAGAAGTGCAATAAACAACACATCACACATGAACAAATATAGTTTGAACACAATGAGCGTCCTAATAGCGCTCCTTAAGCAAGTGAGACAAATTCTTAACTCCTTCAGCCAATACCTCTCTTATTCTCATATCCACTCTTAACTCAAGGTACCAACCATTCTTTAACTAGAATTGGTTGTTCCTTATCTCAAACCTTATCACAAATCTTATCTCAAACAAGACAACCGTTCTTTAATTAGAACGGGTTGTATCTTAACTCAATGTTTATTTTTGTCGGGTCAAAAGCGACCCTAGCCAATGAGCTATTAACTCCATTGGTTGAATAAACAACTTATCTTAATTTTAGGATTTAGGTGATCCTACCGCACCATCTTAATCTGCCTCCTACCTTGGACTGAAAATCCAATGTAGCTGAGTCGACATTCGACCCTAGGCAACAAGTCCGAAGACAAGTCCTCAAGTGGAAGTCGGATCTGATTCAGATACCGACCCCCTTTCCTTAACATGCATGACCGAAGTCAATCCCGGATTCCTCACTCCCCCAAGTTCCAGTTAGTAGAAAGTCTTATAGACGAAGTGTTGGTTAAACCTTTCTCGGGTATTAACCAGCCAACAATTTTAGGAGTGAATTCCTTATCTCAAAGCAATGTTACTAAGCAATGTTAGTAACTAACCTCAAAGCCAAGTGTGTTAGTACAATGCAAACACACAAGAAGATAAACAGTCTGGTTGCATGCTTTATCTTGTTTTAGTCATAGCAATTAAACAGATAGCACACAAGCCGAGGGACACCTCGTTAGCAAGCAGGCTATAAGGAAACCATACCGTACACCGTCGGTTGTTCGGTTGCTTACTCTCCTCCGGAGTCCAAATTCCCAAGTCCTAAAACATTGACCCAATTTAGGTTATTAATTTCTTCCATGTTACTTAACTTACTTAACCCCTAATTATCCCCTTCTAACACTTCTTAAGCTCTTACAAACTTAACCTTAAACACTTATAATCATTTACTTAGCTTAATCCCTTAAGTCCTTATATGCTTGTTTATCTAATCATCATTACCCTCTTAATGGCATACCACTAATACCATTTAACATTCTTAAAATTGAAAGTTTTTTTAAATAAGTATGGGACGACCGACCAAACCCCCTGGGTCAGTCCATTCCAGTAACATTCTGGTTCGAAAAATTTTGCCCGACCAACCCAAAACCCTCTGGGTCGGTCCATTCCAGAAAGATTTCATCTGGCTTAATACAGTCCGACCGACCCAGACAGGGTCGGTCCCCTGGGTCGGTCCACTGCAGATTCTTCACAAAAATTTCTATTTTGTTCCCAAACTCTTCCACAAGTTCCCCAATATGTCCTAACATGTTCTAACACCATTTGGTACCTAATTCCCACCTTAAAACATCCACTAAAACCTCCTTAACCATTTACTCAATTCTTACAAGAAATTCCTAACACTTGTTACTTAATTCCTTATATTTCCAACAAGTAATTCACCTAAGACTTCAACTAACAAAAATATTTCCTTTCCATCAATGTAACCACTCCTTCCCATTTCCTTTACACAAACTTCTCAAACTTCTTCAAGGTTACTTACTCTAGCTCATGCTTAAATCTTCACAAGACAACATACCTTATTTTCCTTCAAACTTGCATAAGTTTCCTAACTCCTCTTATCATGGTTTTGGTGCCTAAAATTCACCATTATAACCCCTAGTTTCTCCTAAACATCCCTAGGTCATCTTTTTACTCAAGAACACCTTAGTTTATCCATTTCTACCTAAACAACTCTTAATGTTTACTGATACTTCTTAGCTCATAAAATCTCCTTAAAACATGTTAAACACTTAGTTTCCTACATTCCAAGTCCTCTCATTACCATCAAGGTTATACTCACTAGTTCACATGTAAACCTCTCATAACATTTTTACAACATTCCCCTACTAAATTTTGCTCCATCCAATACATACCTTATATCTCAATCATGGTGTGTTTAGTCCACCCATTAAACCTCAAACTCCTCCTAATAAGCACTAAGTCATCCTAAGCCTCAAGGTCACCTTAATTCCTTCACTCCACCAAGAAAGGAGTACCCGAGACAACCGAGGCAGAAAAACGCACAACAACCACGAAGCACGTGTTTTCGTACGCACAGGCGGCATAGCTGCGCGAGGAGACGAGCACGCCCAAACCAGAGGGCGCAGGCAAGCATCTCACACACATCAAATCTTCTCATCAGAGGGCCACCCAAATCAACCCATTCATAACCAACCTCAATATAGTGCAATAATCTCAAATTGCATAGCACTAAGGCTCTTAAATGACATGGCTCTTAGGCCCTTAAATGACTTAAACTTAAACACTGAATTTCCCATATAGAAAAAGCTTTCAACCTGTAAATACACACAATAATGCTCCCATAGCAATATAAGTGTTCTCATAACTCACCTTATACTTATCTTACTAACTCATTTCCATTGGCTCCTTAATCACAAGTTCACAAGCTTGTTCAAATCCTTTTTCCTAGGTTATATAATGTAAGCTCTAAGCTACATTTGGTACTTATCTAAATACCATACCCTTAAAACAATAAATCCCTTAAGGTAAGGCATTTACCTCTTTCTCAAGCTTTTTCCCTCAATTTCCTCCTTAGGTTTCCTTGATGGAAAATCGGCCAAGGCTTTAATTTCTCTTGCCAATGTTCTAATACACGTCCAAATAATCTAATGAGTATTAAGCAACATGCCTAAACCCCTAGAATTCAACCTTAGGTTAAAAATATGTTTTTAGGCATAAAATGAATGTTTACCTTTGAAGTCTTAAAATAGGCTTGGATATGAATCAAGGAGGACCTCCTCTAGCCCTTGGAGAATGAAAACCAGCTAGTTCAAGGGATAAAACAAGATCCCATGAGAAGATGATTTTCGGTCATGAAGGAAAAATGATGGAAATATGATTTTTCTTGCATTTTTCTTACCTTGAATGAATGGAGAAGCTAATGAACTCTTCAAGCTAATTTTTCCTCCTCTAATGGCGGTTTCCCTTGGCACCAAAATGAAGCTTTTGGAGATTTGAAAGGATAGAAAGCAAGAGCTTGCTCTAACTAAGAAAAATATGTGTTTAGTTTTTGATTTGGAGCTAAAATGGAGATTTAGTGGGCAAAGCAAGGTGAGGCAACAATGGGGATGTTCTTATGTGAATGGAGAAGGGAAGAAAGAGGTGAAACCAGTGGGAAAAGAAGAGAATGAAGAAGTGAGGAGAGAGGTAGTCTAAAATGAGATATTTGTCTTAAAAGGTAAATAGTACTATTCTAACTTATCCCTCTCTTTTCCTTAATATGCTGGCTCATGTGGTGACTCACCACTTCAAAAACCGGCCCCCTTGTTAAATAAGGCTAGTTATGGTCTTTGTTGACCAATTAGCTAAACTAAATTGACTTAAGACTAAACTAGGTACTATTTGGGCACTATTCACAAATTAGTGCACATATTTGTGAATTTTTTGGTTTCCCCATGATTTAGGCTTCCTAATGTGATACTAAGTAGTACACAAGTTGATTAAGGTGTTATTATGGGCATTTAGTGTAACACCCTACTCGGTAATCACGCCATAATCACTTACGTAGCATTAATTAATATCGTCTCACAGCGGAAGTCTCACACTAAAAATATCTCACTCGGGTGTCACATGCCATTACTCGCCCATGCGAGTAAAGAAGCAGAAATAGAAATAATGAAACAACACTGTCAAAACATACACAACCGCAGTGATAACGAGATACTAACCTTTACATCATTCTACATCCATAATCAAACTCTATGACAAGTGAGCATCTAATATCCCGACTGTATACTTCATCCATAGTATAGTAAACTAACAACTGTCCTGTTACAAAATGAACTTCCGTGCAGTAAAATAAAACTCTACTACCCGGCCCTCGCACTTCGGTTTCAACGGAAATCGTCACCTGTAGCAATGCCATAAAGGCTCAGCGATAAACGCTGAGTATGCCGAGCCTGGACCCTATTGGTCACTTAATAGTCATGGTCGCCATTATTAAGTTCGTTACATGCTTTACCGGTGTACAGGTATGATAAGCAGTAAACTCATGAATGGCTGTAATTTAAACAATTAAAGCAACCACTACAATCCACGCCCAACAGTCATTTCAATTATACAAGCTCCATAACAATACAACAAACAATTCCACAAAGGCGTTAACTCACGCACGTTATTAATTATCTCATACCACATCGGTCGGCCCCCCGGGCCCCCACATAACTCTTTAATTGGTTAGCATTGTCGGACGTCAGTTAGGACAACCCGAAATAAACTCACTTGGACTGTAGTCCCATATGCACACGAGGTACCCATTCACTTTGCCTTTTTAAAAGTGTCCATATTTTGCCTTTTTAAAGGCGCCCATGTTATCACCATACCTGTCGATCTATCTAGGCTCGATCAGGTTAAACCAGAGTAAGCCCGATCCGGGTTAACTCAAGAGATCTCAACGCGCGACCAGTAGCCAATGACTAATTGAATTAAGGTAAACCATCCACTCATACACTCTCCAACATTTGACTTAGTCAGTCAGTTACCCAGTTACAGTTTTAGGTATGGAGAATATGATTTATTTGTTGGTTGCCCTATAGAAGTCATTTAGGTAGTGTTCATGTTAGAGCCGTGCTCTAGAGACCGACAATGTCGTGTCCCATACCTAAATAATCTACTTAGGTTAATACATATATATCCCATCCTAATATTTGGTGTGTTATATCAATTAACCACAATCACATCACGTTAAACGTATGTGTTTATATAAGTCGATCTATAGTCGACGTAGTATTAGTCCCGAAGGACGTTCACGGCACAATTAATGATGCGGGAATTTAAACAATTACCATCACATAACACACATCCATACATGCATCATACTCGTTATACAGCACACATATCCAAGCCCGAGGAAGTCCTCAGGACATCTCGGATCAGACCCCTTTACATACCGTTCACCAAAGACCTAGGTTGCGTAGTAGACCACTAGCTCGTCGAGCGCCGTCGTCGGTGATACGATCTAGATATCAAACACACTATATGTCAATCCACATGACTCATTTAGGTTCGGTAAATCCGAACAGCACAAGTAATCCCGACATTACATCCCCAGATATCAACAGTTAATTGTTAAAGCATCGTTTTACGAACTCGTCAGTCGTAATACATATTAAATACCAACGCCCGGGTTTATTTAAAAGAGTCGGTTATAAAAACGTCTTAGCTGTAGCGTTCCCAGACGTTAGGATTTATTCCTTGTTTTTATGAGTATATGAATATATATTCATACTCACGCTTAGGTTTTCAGTTAGACCGTATCGGTTAAGTATACGAATACACAATTATAATATATGGTTGCATGTGTGCATGCAACGTTAATTGTCATCGCATATTCTGCTCATGCAATAATGTTTTATGGCATTATTATTTAACCATTTAATATTGTACCATAAGTTATACATCTCATATCATATGTTACATTATTATCATCTTATGTAAGATGATTATTCCATTTATTGCATTATATGATGCAATTTATATTAAGGACTTTATCTTAATATATGTAACATTTCATGACATATACTTATAATTCCTAAGGTTTATTTTAATACTAACCTTAATTTATAAATTCTATTTCTCCATTAATTGTCACATTATTTCATGTGAATATTATTAATGATAACTGTTTCATTTAATCACATTAATACTATATAATATCTATAGTATTATATCATTGTAAACCATAGTTTATAAATTCATTTCTTGCATGTTATACATGCGGTTTTAGTATATAGTTTTATAAACTATGTTTTGACCACATAAAATCATACAATGTTACTCTCATATCTTATACTATATGATACGATGTTTTACATCTCATTTAACATTACAATATATAGTTTTTAAACTATAATTAATTGCCGCAAGGCATATATATATATATCTTACACTTACTATTTCTTTATCCACATAGTTTTCATTAATTACAATATAACCACACATTATTATTCCATGTTATAAATATCATATTTTATAACATTAAAACCTTGTAACAAGATACAACCTATGGTTTTATAAAAATTCCTTTATAATTGCCGAGAAGGCCCTTGAGTTATTTTTCATTTCATTTTCAATCCCCACACTTTTTACTTATTACAACTTCACCACATATTTTATAACATGTTGTATACACCATACATTATATCTTCCAAACATTATAATAGTTATATTATATAGTTTTATAAATTCAAGAATTCCGAACAGACCTATAGTATGTTCTATTTCATTTTTTTCCAGCACATTACAACTTCTTATAATTACAATGTTGCCACATATATTATACAATGTTACGCATCCTACACATTATAGTATTTTATTTCATAAACCATTATAACCTATGGTTATTTATTTCCCCATAATTACCGAGCAGCCCTCTCTTGTTTTGGTTTTTTTTCCCAACAATATATAATTTCTATATTTGCACATTTAACCCATGTATTATATAATGTTACATATAGGTTATATTATATTGTTTTAACATTTATAATTTGTATAACCTATTGTTTTATTCCACATTAATTCCAAACAGACCCAAGGTCTGTTTTAATTCCTTTTTTCGCCCCAAGTATCTTTTCTTATTTACACATTGACCACACTTTATATAATATACTTTCCATGTGTCATAAAACTATATATTATGCACTTTTCTTTATAAAATCATTTATATAACACCAAAATTTCCCAAACTTTATAATTAGGATATAAATTATCATATTAACCCATTACTTTCGAAAATTACCATTTATACCCCATAAATTTTATAACTTTCATTTCTAACTTATGATATTAATATATAACCATAGTTTAATTACTTATGTCATTACATTCGATCAAGGCACCTAATATGGTTCTTGTTGACCCATTGACCACCAGTTTGACCATAGATTTACCTAATTACGGTCTTGACCCAACTTCTCTAAAAATTGTATTTTTGACCCCAAATTTTGTAAAACTTTAGAAAATTCATTTAATAGCCTTTTAAGATATAGTTTTTGACTTTATTCATTATTTAGCCCCTAAATTTTATTTAATTACAATCTAACCCCAAAACCTCATACAGTAATATTTCCTTTTATTTTAAATTCATTTTAAACTTAATATACATAAAATAAAATAGCCTAAAATATATGGCTTTAGTACAAATCTTAACTTATAATATAAATCACATAAATATGTCATAAAGGACATAGTGGCTCACGTTTTAGTATATATATTTGTACAATATTTTATAAATTGTATTCTAACTATTTAATTACTTCCATGACATTATATGTCACATAAACCTTAGGTTAGTTTACCAAACATGTTATATAATCTTATAACACATAATTTGGCCATAAAATTTCTTGTAGCTCACGGTTTTCATTTGATACGTATCAGAATGATATACAAAACTTTATACTATATATATTTGACATACTTACTTGATTTTTGGGCACTTAAACTAGCCAAACAGCCACCCAAGCTCACGGTTTGCCAAGCCTCTTTACAACCTTGTTCCTCACCATTTTGGGCAGAATGTCCCCATGCTTATAACACTCATTCGGCAACAACTTTTACAGGGAAATATACATGTGTTAATCTAGTAGCATTAACCATTAATTAGGGTATATTATAAGCTTAATCTAAGCATGACTTACCTTAATATTATAGACTATTTGAGGGTTGTTTCACGCCTGAAAAATTGGGCATAATCAAGGTGTTAAAAACACCATAAATAACAACATAAATTACCGGTATGGATGAGGTGGAAAAAGGAACATCATTTACCATGTTAAACCACCATAAATGACATGTATGACATGGGTCTTGATGGATCTTCCATGTGTGGTTATATGTACCAAATGATTACACAAAAAGAAGAAGCAAGATGAGCCGGAGAAATGAAGGAGAAAAACCGGTAAGGAATTTAAGAAAAGATAAGTTAGTTTAGTGTATGATTTTACCAAAGAAATAACTTTAGGCTTCCTTCATTCTTCTTGTTGATATCCAGCCGTGAATCCCCCTTGGTTTAAACACCATCTCGGACTAGGGTAATGCATGAAAGTGAACATGGTTTAGCTGAGTGGAAAGAGGGAAAGAGGGGGAAGAAAATGAACACATTAATGGCTTAAGAGCTCACCCATGTCAAGTTGTGTTCTCCATTGAAGCTGGATGTTCTTATCGGTTTGAGAGAAATAAAAGAGAGGGTTGGAGACGGCTGGGTGGAAGGGATGAAGAGGAGAGTTCCAACTTGAGTTACCATGTGCCATACGGTCATAAAAGGGCTAATAATGGTGAGTCACTTGTGACATATTTTGGAGGGTTTCTTAATGAAGAGGAAGGCCACATGGGCTGCCGGCTATGCAGGAGTAACGTGAGGAGTAGTTTATTTTAGCTTAAATAGACTTAGGTGTAGACATGTAACAAGGCTTATATTTTATGCATGATAACCGATGACTCTTTAGTAGCTCTGTTAACTTACTAATGGATAAGGCTGACACAAGGAGGCGGAAAGGATTAGTCAAGGTGGGAAAAGTTATTGGAATAGTAGTAGTGGGCTTAGTTTTACTAACCCAATTACTTAGGCCCATATCACTTACTTTGCTTATTATTATTAGAATGATAAGTAAAGATCAATTTTGATAGTTTGTTTTTTATCTTCTTAGATTTTCTGTTTTATCAAATTGTAAATCTAGAGTGTATATATACATTCTCGGTACAGTGCATATGTAAGTTTTACATACAGCATCAATAAAAATTCTATACATCTCGTATTCCTCCTTTACATATAACCACATAATTCCACTAATTCTAATATGGTATCTAGAGCATAGGAGAGATCCTTTTTCACATAGTCGACTTCAACAATGGATGACCCCGGTGGCAAAAAGAAGGTATCCGAAACTGGCAACAGCAGCAACAACGTAATTGATGTCAATGACCCCCTTTACGTTCATGCGGCTGAAAATCCCGGTCTGAGTCTTGTTCCAAGATTCACCGGTGTTGGTTTTCTGGGCTGGAAGTTGGACATGGCCACCGCCCTGAAATCAAAAAACAAGTACGCCTTTGTTACAGGCAAGATAGAAAAACCGGCAGAGATGCAGTTCGGAGCGTCGCATGGGTGAGAGCCAATTCTTTGGTGACTTCTTGGCTCAAAACGGCACTCGATCCAGTTGTTTTAGAGGGAGTTAGATATCTTGATGATCCGCTGAAATTTGGGATGCGCTCTGTAAAAGGTATGAGCGTAGCAATTTAGCGGTCATTCACAACTTAAAGCGGCAACTATCAGAAACAAGGCAGGGCGACGACTCAATCGTGGTCTACTACAAACAAACTCAAGAACATTTGGGGCGAGTTAGATTCAGCATGTCCCCCGGAGCATTGCAAATGTTCCGGTTGTTCTTGTGGTATTAGCAAAGCTATCAAGAAAGCTAGAGACAGAGATAAACTAGTTCAATTCCTTATGGGGTTGAATCGCGACTATTTGGCTATCAGAGGGCAAATTCTCGCGATGGAGGAAATTCCTGCTTTAGAAAAGGCTTTTTCGATAATAATACAAGAAGAGGAACAAAGGCAAGGATTTTACCAGAGAAGATGCTATGTCGTTTTATTCCCATAGCAGCGGCGAAACAACGAGAAACCCTAGAAGAACAGAAGGGGAAAAGAGGGTTACCTGCTCCTTTTGCAAGAAGAATGGCCACAACGCTGAAGAATGTTACCAGAAGTAAATGTCACCATTGTAAAAGGACAGGCCACCTTGCTTCAGAATGCTACCAGCTCCATGGTAGGGATGCTGTCCTTGCTCGGAAGAAGAAGGCGTATGCCAACGCTGCAAAAGAACAAGAGACAGCTGGTGAGACCGAGAAAGAAGATGACGGAGGCTTGACATCGAAGCAACTCCAGCAAATCTCAGAACTCATTCGCAGTACAGTCGCCGCTTCAAAATCAGAAACAAATCACTGCAACTTTGCAGGTAAACACGCTCTCAGTATTTTTCACAATCGATGTCTTTTGAGTGAGGATTCATGCGATAGTATAGATGGAAAATGGGTGATTGATTCGGGAGCCACCGATCACATGTCGGGGGCTAGGTTTTTGTTTCAAAATTGGAGAAACCTAGAGCAGAATCGGACTGTGGTTTTGCCAGACGGGAGTCCGCAAATTGTTGACATGGTAGGAGATATCAGAATCGGGAAAGAAATTTGTCTCGATGATGTTTTGTATGTTCCGAATTTCAAGTTTAATTTGATTTCGGTGGGGAAGATTACACGGCAGTATGGATGTTCTGCGATTTTTGATTCTCGGTATTGTTTTCTCCAGGTCCCTACAACAGGGATGACTAGAAAGATCGGGCTAAATCAAACTGGGCTCTATGTTTTGGACAAGAACGGAGCAGATAGCTGGGTTAAGGAGAGAAACCGATGCGGAGCAGAAGGAATGGGCCAACAGGTTATGGATCGTGGTTTAAGTACAATAGTGGATCAAAGAAATGGATTTTCGGTTACGGGAGTTAATCCAAAGGCCGAGGAAATCCATATTCGTTTAGGCCATGTACCATATACTAAACTTGTCCAGATGGGATTAATAAAAACATCAGATTTTCCTTCTAGTTTTGCGTGCGACGTGTGTTTACAAAGCAAGAGCTCAGCGACTATCTTTTGATAAATCGAATAGTAAAAGCAAGAGAGTTTTTGAAATGTTACATATAGATGTTTGGGGTCCGTTCAGTGCAGATACTCATAACGGGTATAAGTTTTTCGTGTGCTTTGTTGATGACTACACCCGAACAACTTGGGTCCATCTCATTAAACAGAAGAGTGAGTCTTGGGAGGCCATCGTTAATTTTCTCAAGATGGTAGAACGACAATTTGAGGCTAAAGTCAAAGTGGTTAGAACAGATAATGCAAAGGAACTTGGAAGTTCTAACGAAGGGAAATCGTTTTATGCCAAGGAAGGGATAATACATCAGACAACATGTGCCTATACTCCACAACAGAATGCAATTGTGGAACGGAAGCATAAATATCTGCTTGAAACAGCCAGGGCAATATTTTTTCAGTCTAACGTGCCTCTTCTGTATTGGGGTGAATGCATATTGTATGCAACCTTCTTAATCAACAGGTTGCCCACAAAGGTTTTGAATGGTCAGACGCCATTTGAAAGCTTACACGGTCACAGGCCATCATACGAAGAGATTAAACCCTTTGGATGTTTTGTTATAAAACTATTGTTCACCATAAGGGTGGAAAGTTTCAACCGAGGGTGAAGCATGTGTTTATTTGGGGATAGATCCAAGGAAAAAGGGTTGGAAAGTCATGAGTCTTGTCAGCAAAAAATTGAGGTTAGCCGTGATATCAAATTTCATGTTCATACCTTTCCTTTTCAACAAGGTATTGAGCGATATACACATTTTGATCACGAAGAATTTCATGCAAGCGGAGGATCATCTACATACATAGACGATGACGTGACCCCTGCCACTGGTCCAGAAGAATCCACTGCGATTAGACAAACCGTTGAGCAACATGACTCAGTCACTAGTCCGAGTGAGCCAGTCACAAATGTCCAAGACGTTGTACAGGACGGCCTTCGTCGTTCTAGTCGAGAAACACATAGACCAGATTATCTCAAGGATTATGTTTGTCATGCAACTTTTCAGGAAGTCTTGGATGAGAGAGTATATGGAAACAAAAAGCAACACTCAGGCTTTATAACAGATTGTGCAAGCTTAACTGATATCAAGCCTTCTACTTCCATTGCTCTCTTGACCACCGAACACACAGGCATTATGAACATGTGTGAGCCGTATAGTTACAAGGAAGCCATCCTCATGATCATTGGAGAATGGCCATGCAAAATGAACTGCGAGCCCTAGAAGACAATGACACGTGGGAAGTTGTCGATCTACCAAAGGGAAAGAAAGTTGTCGGTTGTAAATGGGTTTATAAAGTTAAACTCAAGTCGATGGAACTCTGGAAAGATACAAGGCAAGGTTAGTAGCAAAAGGTTTTACTCAACGTCATGGGTTGGATTATACAGAAACGTTTTCTCCTGTTGTTAAGTTGACTACAATACGTGCTCTCATTGTTGTTGCGCTTCACAATGGGTGGATAATCAATCAACTTGACGTGAACAACGCCTTTTTGCATGGAGACCTAGATGAAGAGGTTTACATGAAAGTTCCTCTCGGTTTGGAAGTTGTTGGTCGAAATAAAGCTTGTCGTTTAAAGAAGTCCTTGTATGGTCTTAAACAGGCTTCCCGGCAGTGGTTCTCTAAGCTAGCACATTTTCTCAAGACTCTTGCCTTCACACAATCTAAAAACGATTATTCCTTGTTCTATAAGGAAAGTGATCATGGAATGATTTTCGTTGCTGTTTATGTAGATGATATGCTAGTGGTGGGAGCAAACCAGAAGGATATAGACTCCATTAAAGATGCCTTGCATTTGAATTTCAAGATCAAAGACTTAGGCAGTCTACATTACTTCCTCGGTATTGAGTTTATTCAAACGAATAATGGATATATTTTGTCACAACGGAAATTCTGCAACGATTTAATTGAAGAGTATGATTGTTCACATGCTAAAGTTGTGCAAGGGCCAATGATTGTCGGGAAACAACTTCTCCACGGTGATGGTACTAGTCTGGAAGATCCTACCATGTATCGGCGACTGGTAGGAAAGCTGAATTATTTGTCTAACACAAGACCCGACATTAGTTTCACAGTACAAGTACTGAGCCAGTTCATGCAACAACCCACTGATGTTCACATGCAAGCAGCTTTGCATGCTTTATGTTACATCAAGGGGACTATGAACTATGGAATTGTCCTACGTAAGAAGCAAGAGGGTAGCCTAAACCTTCTAGCTTATTGTGATTCCGACTGGGCCGCCTGTCCAAATACGCGCAAGTCTGTTTCCGGTTACTATATTTTCCTCGGTGACAGCCCTATTTCCTGGAAGACTAAGAAGCAAGGTTCGGTTTCTCTTTCTAGCGCAGAAGCAGAATATCGATCTTTACGACGTGTCACAGCTGAACTTACTTGGTTGACACGGCTTCTTCATGAACTTGGAGTTACTAACATAACTCCGATTCCAGTAAAGTGTGACAATCAATCGGCGATTCATATTGCTCGGAACCCAGTTCTCCATGAACGAACAAAACATATCGAGATAGATTGTCATTTTGTTCGTGATCAAATACAACAAGGTCTAGTAGAAGTGGTTTATACACACACTTCAACACAATTGGCGAACATGATGACTAAAGTTCTTCCGGGCATCAGATACAGGGATCAGATACAACACATGGGAATGAGTCATCACACACATACAAGCCTAGGTAACCTAGCTTCCCTACGGCTTGAGGGGGGTATTGGAATAGTAGTAGTGGGCTTAGTTTTACTAACCCAATTACTTAGGCCCATATCACTTACTTTGCTTATTATTATTAGAATGATAAGTAAAGATCAATTTTGATAGTTTGTTTTTATCTTCTTAGATTTTCTGTTTTATCAAATTGTAAATCTAGAGTGTATATATATACATTCTCGGTACAGTGTAATATGTACAGTTTTACATACAGCATCAATAAAAGTTCTATACATCTCGTATTCCTCCTTTACACATAACCACATAATTCCACTAATTCTAATAAAAGTAAGTGTGATTAGTTTATATTTAATAGTAGTAATCTTACTTTTAGTAAAGTGTAACTTTTGAGTCATATAAATACATAAGTATGGCCGGCTAAATGATGAGGGAAAAAGCCTTAATTGGCTGCAACAATGGGCAAGGGGGAAGATGGAAGAATTGTTTAATTAATGGTATAAATGATACTTATCTCCACCTTATAAAAGTAGCTTTTTGTAAGCTTGTTCTTTTAATTGGGGCCGGATAACATATACAGGGGAGAGCCATTTAATTGACGGTATTGTGTGGTCAAGGTCAAGGGATGACCATTGACCATAACTTAGCTTAGGAGTTTACATGTTATTTTGGGTACTATTCACCCAAAATCACCCATTTTGATTTTTATTTGTAAACTTTGATTTAGACCTTGTAATATGGTATATCATGACACATTAATGTTATAAAGAATGTAATATGGTCCTTAAAGTGGTATAAAACCGATACTTTTGAAGTTATACACAAAAACGTGCTTTGAGGTGTTTTAGTGCACATCTTGTGTTAAAGCTTGTTTTCGAGCCTAGTTTTCTTTAGTAATAGTTTTATTATATCCATTAAATGATTACTAAACTTAGAAATTTTATTTGGAATCAAACGGAGGTCACATGACCTTTTAAACTTCTTAGAGCACATTTTTGCCCTAAGTGACTTTTAAGCATGTTAATGCTGGTTCCTTATGTTGGAGTGCTGTCCAACAGCTTCATCACGTTTATTAATGTGTTAATATGCTTAGGAAAAAAAATTTAGGTCCTTCGAAGTTCATTTGGGTATTTATTTACCCTTAACGGTCAAAGGGTGTAATATCTACTTTATGTTGACCATTGTTGTTTTTAAATTGATTTTTAAGGCATGTTTAGGCCTTAATTTAATTGATTAAATGTTTAATCAATTTTTAATTAATTAGGGGTATTTCATTTAGCCACTCAAAACCTTCTTCCAAGACAATTTTTCAAAAATGTGCTTTAAGAGTCCTTAAAGCATAATTTGTGTTTTAACTTGTTTTGAGCTTGATTTTCTTTGGTAATTGATTTAACATGTTCATTAGCATGTTAATAAGGTCTTAGAAAGATATTTGGGTGCTAATCCAAGTTACTCCAAGCTTAAAGCATGTTTTTGCTTAAATTGCCCTATGACGTTTCCTTGTGTTTTCTTTGGTTTAGATTGTCTACCAGTGTTTTAAGGCATGTTCTAGCCTTATTACATCATAAATTGATGTTTAATTAACATACTTAGGTTTGGGGTATTTCAAATATAGTATGATAATTTATACCAATTAATTACCATAATTTATGTAAATTAATTACCATATTTTCTATACATTTTTTTAAAAAAATTTATACCAATTTAAATTATTTATTCAAAATAATATTTTTATTTTTTTTAATTAAAATTTGAATTTTTTAAAATTTATATTCTATTTTGCATATGACTTTATGGGATAATATATTTTATTTCGAATAAACAATTTAAATTGATAAAAAATTGAAAATCTGTGGTACAAATTATGGTAATTAATTTGTACTAGTTAGACCTGGCAATTTGGGTCACTCGGTTTGGGTTTGGGTTCGGGTTCGGTTCGGTTCGGGTCAATTTGTAGATATTCACTTTTCGGTTCGGTTCGGATCGAGTCGGGTTATCTGGTTAAAATTAGATTCGGGTGACTTCGGTTCGGTTGATTTCGGGTTCGGGTTAGTCTCTGCATTTTTTGGTTTTTTCAGGTTATAGGTCAAATTCGGGTGACTTACCACGTTATGCTTAATTGACAAAAATTTTAAAGTACAAATTTAAGCAACCTTTGTAACTTGTATTGATTTTTATATTTGGATCCAAATTCTCTTAATATAGTGTTACTCTAATGAAGATTGCTATTGTAACCGCATATGGTAACTAATTGGTTTAAATTATGGTACTATATTAGTCTAAATTTGTAGAAAAATTAGTATAAATTATGTGTTTAAAACACTATATTTCTTTATGGTACTAAATAATTTTGTGAAATAATACTTTTTCAATTTTTATGATATTTTAATATTTATATGTTAATTAGTTTTATAGTTTTTTATAATATTTATTATATTTTTATAGTATTTTTAATTTTTATGAATTTTAGTGAATTTTTTTACATGTAGAGGCATATTGTGAATTTTAAAACTACTTTATTAACTAGTAGGAATATTTTTGTTTTTTAACTTGTAGTTAATGTCATAGTGATATTTTATGGTTTTGTATAAATATAGTGACATTTCACGAATTTCTTTTTTTTAGTGACATTTGATGAATTTGCAAAAAATATAGTGTCAATCTTATGAAATTTCCAAACTTAAAATGAACGAAAAAAAACCCATCCAGATGAACGAAAAAAAACCCATCCAGATACGCATCACGACTGTAGGGTCGAAGAAATAAATAAAAATGGCGAGTGCAGGAAATGCACAATATATGAAAGAACAGAGAATCGAGAGAAGCGAAAACCGGACAAAAATATGAAAGAACAGAGGAATCGAGTCCTCGCCTCAGATCCTGTGTTCCCTTTCCCTATGGGTTCTGCATGAGCTCTTGCTCTGCTCTGCATCCTGTCGCTCTCTCATCCTCTTCTGTCGTTCGTCTCTTAGGAGTTAGACCAGCCCACCTTTCTCTCTCTACTGCAAACCGTCCATTTCTCTGTATTTCTTTCACCGCCATATATTCCCCCTCTTGTCCTCTTGCTATTGACCTGCCCTTCAATTCATCCAAATCTTTTCCTGGGGATATCTCCATCAGGATTTGAGATCTTTATCCCTATATTTTTCCTTCCCCTTCCGTCCATGGCGCTGAGTGGTTCGCCCGGAGCCGGAGGAGTTGCTGCTGCATCGGCGACGGTGGCGGACGACCAATTACACGATTTAGATCCCAGCTCCGGCATTCGGCGGAGGCCTACCGCCGCTGCACGTGACCGAGCCGCGCCTGGTTCTGCGGAATCCCAGAATTGTATGGAGAAGGAAGATCGAAACAGGATCGTCAGCAAGGAAGATGGAGATAGCGGTCGGAATAACACGGGTCATTGCGGAGGCGTTGGTGATGGGAAGATTGATAGCGATATTGCTGCCACAACTACCTCTGGTGGAGTTCAGGAGACGGAACCCTCGATCAAGTACGCGTATCGCCCGTCTACTCCTGCTCATAGGAGAGTCAAGGAGAGCCCATTGAGCTCTGATGCCATTTTCAAGCAGGTATGGTTAGAGATTCCACTTTGTTCAGCGAGGTTTTACTGTTTTTTTTTTCTAGTTTTCGGTGAGTCTGCTTGACTCGAGGGGAAGATGAAAACTTCTTGAACCGAAGATAGATCTTCTGCTATTGCATGCTTTGGGTTTCTGTTTTATCTATGCGTTCAAGAACGAATTATCTCGTCTATATATAGATATGTGGAAGGAAGATTCCTTTACCAGTCCCTAGGGGTTTTATGTTAGAGTCTTGTTAATTTGCTTGGTGGTCTCCACTAATTGTTTTTATTGCTTGTCCATTTTGTTGCTGGACTGTATATACTATCCACCTAACTTCTTGCCCATTTGGTGGGGGTAAACTTTCCGTTTTATGACAAATGAACTGTGTTGTCCTCTTATTTCTTGCTTTTCTGATTATGTATGATCTTTGCGCTTGTTGGACAGCGGAACAAATTTATTTGCGCATTTAGTTTCTAGGCGGTGGAACAAATTTTCTTGCCTTCCTTGCCTCTCTGATTATGGCCTGTTTGTTTTAGGCAGTAGTCACTGCTTCTGCTGAGCAGTGAACGTACTGATTTGCTAGGTGTGAGCCTTTCTAGCGAGAGTGTTGTTGGATACTTCACGTGATGATTATTGATATAGCTTAGAGTAAATCAAGACGGTTTACCTTTTCTGGGGCGTAAACTACCGCCTTTTTTGTTGGTTGCCTGGGCTTGATGATTTGAATCATTGGTTGAGCAAATTCAGGGTTCTTTAGGTTCCAAACGCTCCTAAGAAATAGAAGAGTAATATTATGGGTGAGTATAACTTATGCGTCCTATCACTCAGTGGTAACCTTGAAGGTGATTGTTATAGGCGAGCAGAGATAACCTTCAAGTTGACTGTGTTTATTTATGGTGTAAAGAAAGGGAATTGTGGTTGTGCGACCTTTCAGTCAATAGAAACAGGTGAGTGTAACTTGGTGAAAACCAATTAATTATTATTGAAGCAGATGTTATGTACCTGATTGACTGGAATTTTTAGGAATCCTGAATGAATCGGGGAACCTGAGTCCAATGTAGTACATATTTATAAAGATTAACTAGAGGCTTTTACACGCATGGAAAGCAATGGTTGTGATATTATGTTTTATCACCTTATATACCTCAATATGATGTAATTTACATGTTTGGGTAATTCATACACAATGTTGAATCAAGTGATTGGTATCCTTATATCATTACTTTAGGCATCTGGTCTGTGCTTGAGAGCAACCACTTTTGAGGTATATGGAAACCGCCTCTAGCGTTGTAGGTATCATGCTAAACATGCCACTAGAGCAAAAAAAAAGTGGAAGTACTTGTTGCCAGTTTTCTCTATTACTATGTACTTGGTATGATGTTGACCTAAGTGATTGGCGTGTTATTCTACATCACCAACTAATATTTTGCGCCAGTCATCAAGGATGGGTGGAATGGTAATATTCATGATTTTCAAATTTTTGTTTGAGTGAACATAACTTATATGTCATCTGTGGCTCATGTGCTCTGTTCAACATTACATCGCCTCTTTTCTTGCTCTGGTACTTTGATCTAATTATGTGTTCTTGGTTGCTGCTTGTGTGTACCTGCTGTTACGGTAAAAAAAATTCTGATCACTAGCTGTTGATGTGGTGGTACTTGCCTTTTTCTATTTTTCCGAATCTCTGCTTCCTTTTTCTTCCTACAATCAAGTTCATATTCATTTATCTATTATCACTTGAAAATTTTAAATTTCAGAGCCATGCAGGTCTCTTCAACCTCTGTATAGTAGTTTTGGTTGCTGTAAACAGCAGGCTCATCATTGAAAATCTAATGAAGGTTAGTGTTACTGTGGTTTTGGCTATTTCTCTTTGCACTGGGTTTGACATTGTTCTTAATCATTGTGTATTTTTCTCTCTCTCCCTTCCTGTTGTGGCTGGATCTGACATCTATGACTATGATCATGCAGTATGGTTTGCTAATCAGAGCAGGCTTTTGGTTTAGCTCAAGACCCTTAAGAGATTGGCCTCTTTTCATGTGCTGGTAATCATTTTCGTGCCATCATTGGTGAAGAGATTTTCTTTACAATCATAATTACCTTGAAGGATATATGTTAATTACAAGTATATTTAACATCAAAATCTTCTCTCACCTGCAGTCTCAGTCTTCCGATCTTTCCATTTGCCGCGTTCTTAGTAGAAAAAGCAGCACGAAGGAGTTCTATATCTGATTTGGTAGGCTGTTCAATCATATATGCAAATGATTGTGGTGGTTGTCTCAGGCCTGTCATGTGTATTATTTCATGTGCTGCCTGTTGCATCTGTTGTACACTTTTAAACTTGAGAAGGCTTTATCTGGATTCGGTAGTCAAGTGGGTTCTGTGTTGCTATTTTTTATAATTATGGGTATGTTACTGATTTCTGCTTAGTTTACTATGATTATTTTCCACGTTTGGTACAGCCTTGTGGCTATCTGTTGTACAGTAGCATTGAACGCTGGTGATGATGAGTGTAAGATTTTTCTTTTTCCATATGTATGGCAAACATGGCTACATCTGCTTTAGCTGGAACAAACTTCATTGATATGCATTATAATTTGGTTCTGGGGTTCTCATTGGATGTCTACTTGAATTTTATTTGTTTTTGCTTTTTTTTTTCAATAGTTAATGTTGCCTTCTTTAACTTTATACCAGTACTAGTAAAGATGTGCTTCACAATTTCTTTTTCCTACTTTGGAAACGATTGATTATATGTTCTTGTTGTTGGATATGATATGCTTCAAAGCCTCAAAAGTTCTGAAGTTTTGAAAGATGTCAATACTCAATTGATGGAATAGTGTGCCAGTGCATGCTATGATAGTACCTATATATGTTGGCTTCTTTGCTGAATATTGTAAAAGAGAATTGTAATTTTCCCCTATGGATTTTGTGCTGGTTTTGAGTTCTATGTGGCACACTGGCTGTAATCTTGTTTCAGTTTAGTATTGAGCAATAAAGTTACTTGCTTTTGCAGGTTGTTGTCTCTCTTCATGTAATCATTACTACAACATCACTTTTGTATCCAGTTCTAGTAATCCTCAGGTTGGATTCTTTTCCTTGTAGACCTGCGTATATTTTCTAATTTTGTATTCACTGATGCTATACAGGCCCGCTGAATATTTGTTATTTAGTACACTTAATTTCCGACACTCTTGTGGTGGGACCCTTCCCTGGGCCCTCACTTTGCGGGGATGCCAATGTGCACCGGGCTGCCCTTTTTAGTACACTTAATTTTCTTGATCATTGAATAGTTCTAAATGGTGGTAAGGTTAGTTAGGGGATATGAAGAATTTGTAGTGAGAAACTCATTATCTCAGTGATATACTTCTTCTAGCTATTGTCCTCAGTTTATCCCTCATGGAAGTTCACATTATCCTTCCATGAAGACGAATGTCTGTGCTCCTGGTTCGGGCAGAATTTATTTACCATGGAATTTAGCATCTTTGCAGGTGCGACTCTGCTGTCCTTTCAGGAGTCACTCTAATGCTCTGTGCTTGTGTCGTGTGGTTGAAACTGGTCTCTTATGCTCACACGAATTATGACATGAGAATGCTTGCAAGGACTTCCATTCTGGTAATTGCTAATACATTTTACCACACATTTGTCTGTATATCAGTTAACTTAACCGTGTGGGCCTAGAGTTGATGAATGCGTGATAACTTACGGTTATCTCTCATGGCACTGAATCATACTGTTGCCTATGAAATGAGTGATGTATTTTATGTTCTTGCGTCAAGTCTAGGTTGCTGAGTTGGAGGATGATTCTCTGATAAGTCTTTTTCTGATATCCTGAGATTAAAATTTATTTTAGTTTAAAAGTCCATAAGTTTTATTATACTGCATGACAATTAACTAGAATCGTCAGATTGGCAGATGGAGTAAAGACTCTGTACACAGATCTGCTCAAGTTAGTTTGTTAATATATCTGATTACAAGATGTTTTACAGGAAGATCCATCCCAATCAGTCAAGGACTTACCTTATGAAGTCGATTTCAAGAAGTTGGTATACTTCGTGGTTGCACCCACTTTATGTTACCAGGTAGTGGGATATCATGTTGAGCTTTTGGTTCAGAAGTTATGTGTTTCATCTCCTAAATGTTTGCATTCCTGGTGTTTTTTATTGGGTTCTTTCTTGTTGCTAGTGTAAACAATTTGCTTTTGGCAAGTTCTTTTTTTTTAATGTAGATTAACTTAGTGTACCACATTACTGTCACACCTTGGGACAAAGCTGATAACATGTTGGAGGTTCTATATTCTGTTGGATTTAACATGCTTATTACTTGAACACTTAACTTAATACAGTTTCTAAAAGCGTCACATCATATCTGTTGGAAGTGATGCTTACAAATTCTGGATGCTGCCTTGATTTTGCAGCCAGATTATCCTCGTACTGATAGCATTCGAAAGGGTTGGGTGGCTCGTCAGCTTATCAAGCTGGTAGTATTTACCGGAGTAATGGGTTTCATCATTGAACAAGTTAGTATGTTGTACATTCTAGATATCCTCAAATTGTCCTGAAAACTGGAATTTGTTTTGACCTGAGTCTACTTTGTTTGTTCTTCAGTATATCAACCCCATTGTGCAAAACTCACAACATCCTCTGAAAGCCAATCTTCTCTATGCAATCGAGAGGGTTCTTAAGCTTTCTGTCCCAAATTTATACGTGTGGCTATGCATGTTCTACTGCTTTTTCCACCTCTGGTTCGTTTTCTTATCTGTTGCTATATTGCTTACTTTCTTCCTTGCTGCCAATGAGTACCTCCTGATTGAGTATTGTCTATTTTGTTGTTCAAATTCTTGGGCATTATCTGTCCTTTGTTGACCCGTGTTTCTAAATTTATGTACCTTGTAAGAATTCTTTCCCATAAATTATATCTTAGTCAACAAAAATGAAATGATTTATACTTTACCCATCATCCAAGCTTTCGTTCTGTAGCTTTGTCTACTTATTTGGCATTATGTTTGCCCTATTTGAGTATGTGTGAACCATGTAATGATTTGGGAACTGATGTAGAAAAATATGTGGTTTCTTTGTACTGTTGACCATTTTTGGGGTAAGATTGACTAGACCACTATGGATGAAGGTGACAAAATTCCAGATACAATATATAATTTTATCTTACCAAGAAACAAAAATAAAAGTAATTGTATCATGCATAGATCTACTTTAGAGTCACTCATCTGCTGATAATCCGTCGATCCTTCAATGGGTCCGAGTCACAAATGCCTGTTTTAGGGAAATTAGTGTTGACAAAGGATGGTTATGTTAAAGGAGGGAAAAATACATTAAGGAAATGGCTAAATCAAATTGTTATTAGTGAGGTTATTTGCATGCGACATATATAATTTCACTTGATATAATGGAAATGGCTAAACCAAATTGTCTTTAAATGAAAGGTGCTTTATTTGGGTTTTATTTGTTTGAGGTTTTGTCAGTATTTTTGAATGTCTTTTTGTGGTGACCCTGTAGGAGTAAGATGTGTATGATGACACTAATAAGATGCCATGTGGCAGGTTGAATATATTGGCTGAGCTTCTTCAATTTGGCGATCGTGAATTTTATAAAGATTGGTGGAATGCGAGGACGTTTGAGGAGGTATGCCCTGACAAGTCAGCCAATATCTTATTGTCCTCCATTGTTGCTCAGTTGATACTAAATTGCATCCTCATTTTTCTAATATTTTGCTTCTGCCCTTGCCTTTTGCCCTTTGGCCACTTGCAGTACTGGAGAATGTGGAATATGGTATGTTTCATAACTGAACATATTGAGTTTGCACAAAGTTTTTAGTTATTCTATAGTTCCTTTTGGCTGAGTAATCTTTAATTGTTAGTTTATGAATGCTCGGAACTAGTATAATCTGTTTTAGTCTTTAGCCACATTAATGACAGACACATGTAAATTGTTCATCAATATGTGCAGTATTCTCCATTTTTTGCTGCTATTATGCCTTTGTGCAACTTTTGTTAGAGATGGTATCTGCTTTGAATCCTGATCCCTTGTCATTATTTCATCCTCTGCAATATTCTTTTTTTGGATTCTGAATTTTCTGATTTGAATATTGTCCATTAATTATGTGTCTATTTGACAATGCAAGTGGAATGGGTTATCTGACTTCTTGTTTCTTTGTTGTAGCCTGTACACAAATGGATGGTTCGACACGTATATTTTCCGTGCTTGAGACATGGAATACCCAAGGTAATATCATTTGAGCTGTTTGCTATTACGTTGACATTGTATGAAATGATTATGAATATGGTTATCATCACATGTGTGGGTTGTTGGTAATCTTCCCTTCTATGCTTTCCCGTGGATCTTTGATAGCAAGTTTATTTTCTGTTAGTTCTTCTATAAATAGTCACTTCCTATTCAGCATGCCAAAAATGTTATGATAAGTTTCGTTAGAAAGATGCATCATGTTTCTTCTGTAACTTTGAATACTATGCCGCTCAGCTCCTTCCACTTAAGGTTGAGTAAACTGGATAAATTATATGGGAAAATTACATCCTGCACCCATGTGGTTTGATGTATTTTCACAAATCACCCATGTAGTTTGGGAAATTACTTTCCCCACCCACCAACTTTCCTCCGTTTTACATCCGTCAATATTTTTACTATTTCCGTTAGTTATTGCCATGTGGCCTCCTTTTATTTGTTGTTGTTGCTGATGTGTCACCCATTTACTAATCCCATCCCTAATACTCATGTCTCACCCGGTTTAAAAATCCCACCCCTAATTTTTTTTGATAGCTGAATTTATAGTCGGTTTTTCTTTCCCCTGCGAATTCGAGCTCCTCTTCTTCCTCTTCCCATTCTCAATAGGCAATGCCATGGCAACATCATTGTTTTCCTCGCCTTCTCTGCTGCCCATATTCTTGTCCTCCTGAACTACTTCTCCATCCATTTCATCCTTCTGTTGCTTCTGCGGCCTTCCCCTTTTCTTCTGGACGGGAATCTTCTCTTCCTCCCCGCTTCCACTGTCCTCGTGACTGACAGCAGTTAACTTCTTCCCCCTTTCCCTTCCTCTCCCCATCTCTGTTCGCCAAGTTGTACAAACTCAAGAATGTATCGCAGTTTTGGTTTAGAGTGAAGATGACCGTAAGCGTAGAGAATGAAGAAGACGCAGATAACTTTCCTTGTTCGCCAGTTAGGGTAGCAAAGTTAGGGTTGTAAAATTACAGTGAGTGATGAGATGAAGAGAATGAAGATGCGTAGAATGAATATGTATGTTCCTTTTCTTGTTCGCTAATTAGGGTTGCAAAATTACAGTGAGTGATGAGATGAAGACACCGTGAGTGAAGATGAAGCCGCGTTGACATGGCTCATGAGTAAAGGGAGCTGCGTTGAATTTTTTTTCCTCAGTTTGAGAAGACAACCGTGGAAGATTTTGAGAGGGAATGAAGACGAGCTTGAAATTTTTCCCCCAATTTGAGAAGACGTCCGTGAAATTTTTCCCCCAATTTGAGAAGACGACTGAAATTTTTTGCTCAATTCCCCTCTCTGGTTCACATTCTATCACCACAGTGGCATATTGTCTTTAGGGTTGCAAAATTACAGGGAGTGAAGGAATGAAGAAGATGTTGAATTTCCTCTCTGGTTCACAATCTATCACCTCAGCGGCATATTTGTTGCGAAATGACAGTGAGTGAAGGAATGAAGACGACCGTGGAATATTTGCTGTCTCTCTTTTTTTGGTTTTCCAGTCAAACAGACACGTGGACAAGATTAGACGGGAATTTTAAAAATATTGACGAATGTAAAACGGAGGAAAGTTGGTGGGTGGGGAAAGTAATTTCCCAAACTACATGGGTGGTTTATGAAAATACATCAAACTACATGGGTGTGGGATGTAATTTTCTCATTAATTTTCCTCCTATGCCTTGCTCACAGTGGCAGCTTCCTATTTTGATTTTTGGTGTGTCATGCAACTTCAATCATTTTGCATCATTTATCCCAAGTTGTATTGAAAATGCACTACCAAACGTATTGGTGGCACACATATTTCTGTTGCAAAGGCCCACAAATTCAACCTGTCCTTAGTCGTTTTCCTGGCTTGTTTAAATAGGTTACTGATAAGTGCTTGTTGACCTTAGCTACCCCAATAACTTCTACATGTTCTGTCTATGAGGATCCTGAGAATTGAGTAGCCTCACTAACACTAAACTATATCGTGCTGTTCAAATCTGCTTTAATGGCCCGCAAGTATCTGCATGGGGCAATCTGGATGAATTCTGATGCACTTTGCTATAATATAAGTAAAAGAAATTGATTTGCTGCCCGCGGCATTACTATATTTGGTATCTGCCAACGCCCCAGGTGCCGTGCTCTTCTAGATATATGAAGTTATTATAGGAA
>CM041778.1:85163349-85179284 GCA_023374045.1 Limonium bicolor
AACATGAAACATTTGAAGAGTATTCTGTATGCAATTTGAGGTATAAAATGATCTTGTGTCAAAGAAAAAGGAAGGTACCAATTGTTCTTATATTCAATTGTTAACCTTTTGATTCAGGGAGTTGCTGTTCTTATCGCGTTTCTCATATCTGGCATATTTCATGAGGTATGTTGTGAGTTCTATTTAGTTTTTGGTAAATGGAATGAAGTATAATGCAAAATTTCCCTGAAGAGATGTTAGAGGTTTGCAAGTGCATAGTTAGAGATAATAAACATGGGTTGTCACGTCTCTAGATTGTGCTTTTATATGTTGGTTTACCTATTAATTAAGTTTGTTTGTAACTAGAATAGATTCTTTATGCATTCTCAGTTTGCAGATCATCGTGCCTATGATTATGATCCTTCTAAAATGATTATCTGGGCTGAATTGAATTTGCAGCTGTGCATTGCTGTACCTTGCCACATGTTCAAACTTTGGGCTTTCCTTGGCATTATGTTTCAGGTAACTGAACAATACTATAATCATTACTCTGTCGGTAAGCAACCTGTTGGACATGGGGACTTGTTGACATTTTATAGATCTGTCTTGTGTGTTACTTAAAGATGTATGATTTCTGCAATATTAGGTTCCGCTGGTTTTGCTGACAAACTTCATTCAACATAAGTTCAACAATTCGATGGTGCGCTTTTTGGATCCCTGTTCTTTTTCTTGTCAATATCTCGTCTTGTATAAAATTTGTATGGCTTAGTTCAGAAGTCAGGGAATAAAGTTCATGTTGGAAACAATAAAAGGGTGGTAAAAATAGTGTATTTGATTGTGATAATTAATTATTGTTGGCAGGTGGGCAACATGATATTCTGGTTCATATTCAGCATATTTGGGCAACCAATGTGTGTTCTGCTGTACTACCACGATCTCATGAACCGGAAAGCCAAATCCTCGTAAACTCGTAATGATGATGAAAAGTACAATCGTATATTAGTATATTGTGAGTTGCACAGGTCCTTGGATGAGGATCCCCTAATGCTTTTCCTCAGGTCCTTGGATGAGGATCCACTAATGCTTTACCTCTGAGGTTGATTTGCCAATCTTTAAAGGATAATTGGTAGTCTGTAAAGTTCAAATTTTGATCTGAATGTCTATATTTGATCTTTGTCTAGGTGTTGGGTTTCAGTGTGAAACGTCCGAACTGGAATGGCTGGTTGAAATTGTAAATGATGGAGCCTCCGTTTAGATTCGCGTCGTCTCATTGAGTGTGAAATAATTGCCACATGCCACGACTTTTATGGTCTAGACTAGTGCAACTGGATTCGCATTGTCAAAGCTGTGAAATGCCATACCATATGAGGAATTTATGCGAAATCACGTAGATCAAGTTTCATTCATATACAAAATTATGAGAGTATATTATAAAGATGGTGATAATGGCTGTGAGTCCACCAGTTAAATCGAAATATTTGAGGCATCTCATTCCCGGTGCTAACAGTTTACACGTTCGTATCACGGATAATAAGTGGACAAGCAAAAACGGGTTTAATCTCTAAAAAGAGACCTGGCAATTTTGACCCAACCCGAAACCAACCCGAAACCCAACCCATATTTTTACGGTTAGGGTCTGATTATTGAACCCATTTATTTTTGGGTTGGGTTAGGGTAATAGCTAATTTTATGGGTTGGGTAGGGTAGAGGATCATAACCCATGACCCACACCGGAAACCCGAAAATATATTTGTTAAAATTAATTCACAATTATATATATATTATTTCAGATGAAACTATACCTAGCCTTAAGCAAGTGTAGTTGGACTATCCCACCTGATTATATCACATACTTTTAACTAAACAAACGGCCTACCAGCTGCATATCAAACAAAGGGCCCCCAGATTTAACATAATGTTGAAAACTCAAATACTCTCGTCTTGTAGACTCACATCCATTTTTTCTTCTCTACGTCGTGTCATGTCTATTCGCTCTTCATCTCTGCCTAAGGTTGTTTTTCTTATCTCACTGCCATAGTTGTTCTTGAGAACATTGTATGTTTAGATTTCTAGAATGGGGAAACAAAAGTTAGGTGATAGTATTTTTGTAAGTAGGATCTTGATTATAGATCTCTTAGTGAATTCTGAAGCCAAAATACGGATAGCGTGCTGCATAGAGTTCCTCAACTGTGGTAACGATTACGGATTGTGAGTTACTTTTCTCAGGCATGAGCACCTTCATTTTAAACAGTGTTAATTATTTTAAAACTTTAGTCATAGTTTGAGGCTTGAGCTCTTAGTTGATAAATTATTTCTAACTTTAGAAGATTTGTCTTTAGTATATTTCTCTAATGCATAATGAAGATTTTATGTTCATGCCTCTTTATTAAGAGCATAGGTCATGGCATATCTAGATAGGATCTCCCCAACAGTGGTAGAGCTTTATGCTCAGATTGATAAATATAAACTTATGGAAAAATACGTGTTATTCTATTCATGGGAAATTGGTGTAGTACTTTTACATTCTTTGACATGAAATTCATTTAAAGTTGGGTCGATCAAGCAAGATTACTTCACTTCCTTTTTTCATCCTAATTAGTTATCACTGAATGTTTTTGGATTTTTTTATTAAAGTTACTCCTAATCCGTCTAAATTATTGTATGTAAAAGGTGGGTGGGTTGGGTAGGGTTTGAAGATTTTAAACGGGTTGGGTTAGGGTCATGATTTTCTGACCCATCAATTTTGGGTTGGGCATGGGTTGATGATATTTTAAATGAGTTGGGTTAGGGTTGATATCAACCCGACCCAGCGACCCAAATTGCCAGGTCTATCTAAAACCAACCTGTTAATTAAAGGTGACCAACGTAATTGAATAGAATCAAAACCGTGAGATTGGAATCGGAACTAGAACCGGTTTGGAACTGAATGCATGTGAAGTGAATTCTAATACATCTTTGGAGATTGAGATTGAATTGGAATCAGAATTGGTACATTTGGTATAGGGCTCTGTTTGGTATGACTGTTTTGGCAGCATAAATATAGTATATTTGCTGGCAGGTTTGTGCTGGCATAAATGTAGTATATTTGCTGTTAGGAATGTGCTGACATATTTGTAGCTGTTTTGAAAACTGATGTTTGGCAGTGTGGTATATATGCAACATGTTTGGTTAAATTAGTTACATGTAGTATATTACCGATTTTGTATTACAATTACAATTTATTATATTACACTACGTAACTTTATTTCGTTAGAAAAAATAAGAGGAAAATTCATGAACAATATATTACTATGAGTATTTAATGTACAATAAAAAAATCTAAGAAACCAAAGAAAATAAAAATATTTATATAACTAATAAAATTTAACTTTTATTATTTAAGTAAAAATTATAACTTCTCAACAATATATTGTTATTTCCTTAATTTTATAATTCTTACAAATATAAAAGCGTAAAAAAAGAGAACAAACGTTTCAAATTTTCTGATAATGTTGTGTGAATTTTTTAGTGAAATTGTAAATTAATAATTTATAATATTTTTGTAACTTTGTATGTTAATAAATTTATATACATTCATATTTTTATATACTTTTTAATATTTTAATTCATATATCAACAAGTTAAAGCGCGAAAATAAAAAAGTAGCATTTGTTATCAGCATTTATGCTCTTTTAACCGAAACAACAAAAATAAATAAAAGAGTCCAAAATAGCATATGCTGGTGCATTTGTGTTGCCATTTATGCGGAAATTTTTTTAGCCGAACGCTCCCTAAGATGCATACGAAGAACCAGAACCGGTGGAACCGCTCTGGAATCGGTCAAAATAACTCTTAATTCTCGCCTCCCCTTAGAAATGTTAAAAAAATAGAAAGTTTTGAAAAAATTAAAAATTAAATAAATTTCAAATTTGGAACTGAATCTGGATCTGAACTGAACCGGAACTGGATGGAACCGATTTTTGAGTGAATCTAGAGCGAATACAGCATTCGGAACCAAAACCAAAATGGCTTCGGAACCGCCACTGACTGGTTCTGAATTCGGATACAAATGTTCTGAAACCAGAACCGGTCAGAACCAGAACCTTTACGTTTATTGTGACTTGGTTTACTTTTCAATGTGTTTAATAAGTGGATTATGTTCAAATTGAAGAATTATAGCGGTTCACATCTGTATATTTTAGTTTTTTATGTTTATAATTAACTAATTTTAAAATTTCATTAAATCACATAATGTCATTTATCTGTATATTGTATTAATTTGTATTAAGTAGTATTTTTTATGTTATAAAAGATTATTTATTTATATAAAATTTTCAAGGAGTTATCCATGGATTAATTCACGGGTTGATAGTTTTTAAAGCGTTAGAGTGAGCATAATTTGATCTGTCAACTTGTTTTGCGATGTCTAATTATAACTTGGGTGAATAGTTAAAAATTACAAGTAATTGCCTCGAATAGCTCAATCACAACTTTTTTTTACTATATTCTGTAACTTTTTAACATTTACGGGTCTCATTTTGGAAAAAAACACAGTTGTGTTGGGCATCAATTTTTTGGTAGTTTTGTGGTTGTTTTAGTCTGTTGTTGGTTGGTTGTTTTGTGGTAGTTTTGTGGTTGTTTTAGTTGGTTGTTTTGTGGTAGTTTTGCTGGTTGTTTTGTGGTTGTTTGAAAACTAGTGTTCGACAGGCGGCGGTTTTCGTCTGCCTGTTTTGAATAAGTTAGTTTTATGCAATGTGTTTACCGTTTTCGTTGTTACAATTAAAAATTTTATATTACATTTTAAAATATTTTTTATTAATAAAGTTAAAATATATGTAGATATTCAATTATAGCCTTTAATAATTAATATTCTTTATTAATATTTTAGTGACAATTAATTTATAATATGTATACATATTAATTTATAAATAAATTTTTTACATATATTTAAAAAATAAAGAAATAAACCATTGTATTTAGAACAAATATATTAGATGTTTATATAAAAATATAATTTTATGGATAAAAAAAAGTATTTAATATATAACATTTCAAATGTATTAATACTTAAGATTATTTTAATTTTTAATGGAATAAATAATATCATTGAAATGAAAAGGCAATTCTTTCTAATAATAAAATAATGACTGTAAGCGAATATATATATACAGATATCACTTATTATTTATTATTATATATTGTTTAATTGTTGATAAAATATTTATTTAAAACATATATTTGTAGTTAAAACAATATATTATATTCAATTAAATATTACTTAAGGAAATTCAAAATCATAAATTTAAATTTAATACTGGATATGCCAAGAAATGGAAAATAACGTATATTAGCATATAAAATTATTTTTTAAATTAAGCATGGTATAAAACATATAATAACTTTGATATACTAACAAACCATAATAGTTTGTACAATAGTTTTGTAATTAATCATTACAAAGTAAGTTGAATACTATAATTGATATTTCTGAAATATACTACAAATATTTTGTACTCTAATGATTTTGATATAATTGAAAGTTTACATCGTAATTATTATTAGTTTGCTCTTTTCCTTGTAGAATATTTTATTAGAATTGATAGATAGTAATAGTTTTAAGAGACTATTTATCCGTATCTAAATAAACAATTTAGAAAAACACTACTAGTTTAAAACTATTATTTGATATATTTTCATTAATTTATAATTTATATACCAATATTATAAAAAAAAACTAATAATAAAAAAGGGAAAATAAACTAATTTATAATATATTAATCTATATATTTCAATTTTAATTTAATTTTGTGTCAAATTTAATAAAAATAACTCCAACTCAAATTATAACTAGTCCGGTCCGAAAAATAAAAATTCTGGCTTGGACATTAGAATTAAGCCCGATGGACCTAAAATCTTTCCACGCCCAACTCAAACCCGGCTTGTCCGTCCATTTCACCTCTACTACCAGGGAAGTATTAATTGCTTATATTCCTTGCATCTGGTGCAGCAACCTTAAACAAATTAAGTAAATATTGCCTTGGCATAAACCAACTATGATATCGCTTGTATAAAGGAAGTGGAAGAATATATAGCACCTAGATTCTTGACCACTACAGGGCAACATTCACCACTCACAGAAGGAGCCCACTTATCACCTTTTCCTTAATAGCTAACTTATCTTTACTAGCAAACCACCAAATTAAGTTTTTGTGCAATGTAATCCTATTGTGTTATATGACTTTCAAGATCACAAATCAAAGCATATATGTCATACCATGGTATGGCTTCCACCTCAGATTTTTCATCACCATTTAATTTTTGACCTTCATACAAGCCTCGCACGACTAGATCTGGGTATACTTGCTCTACTCTCCCATAAAATTTGCACTTCCTTTATCAAATCAAAGGTAAACAATTATTGGCCTTCGGTTGCACTAACAACTTTTGAAAGGGAACTTCCTTTATCCCCCAACCACCATTAGAAAAATGAATCCGCCAAAAAATGTAGAACATTATCAAAAACGCAATTGAGCTAGCCCCAAGTCATTATGGGTGAAAACTAGCCACTTTAAGTCCTTTGTCCTCACTTGGTCTTAAAAATGGAAGACCTTGTTTGTTGTCGTAGTCATCCCATATGTGCATCATTATAAACCACCTACTTTACTACTCATATTTCAATGTGGGATGAAGGTATTATATACTCCTCACTCAAAGAACGCGAAGTCCTCAACACAAACCTAACATCCATGGACCTCCTCGATAGGTTTTCGGGTAACACATCCTGACATGGTCTTAAGTCAGCTCTAATATCATTTATAACAACCCATACGGGTAACTGTCGATAGGTTTCGGGGTAACACATCCTGACATGGTCTTAAGTCAGCTCTAATATCATTTATAACACCCCATATGGGTAACTGTCTGACAAGCTAGCTTCCAAGTCATTCTAGTTTGAAAATTAGCCATTTTAAGCCCTTTGTCCTCACTTAATCTTAAAAGTGAATGTTTTGTTGTTGTATTCAACCCATGTATATCATTATAAACCACTCACTTTACTACTCATATTCCAGTGCGGGATGGAGGTATTATAAGCATAACTCAAATGCTTCATGCACCGATGATGGATTTTGCTCAACATATGATACTTTAGAGGAATATTATCACCAATAGGAAAAACTGAGAGAAAAAATAGGTAGGAGAAAGAATAAAAATTTGGTAAGACGTATAAAGAGAAAAAAAATATGTTGCTAAGATAAACTCATTCTCATAAACCAACAAAAAGATGGAGCCTATATAGATTGTTAAGTTTATTGTAAGACTATTTGGTCAAAACTTAAAAAAAAGTTAGAAGCAATTACCACCAAAGAAAACCGTGAACCTCCTTAAACTAATACTTAGACCATAAACTTTAGAGAAATTATCAAGAGCTACTCTAATCAACTTTTGTTTGATGTCGGTTGTTTTGTCAATTGCCTAAATATAGTAGAGAAGAAAATGATAGAACCGACACTGATATTGATGACAAACATACACAATAGTGTGGATTTACAAAGAGCTACTCTAATAGACTTTTGTTTGATCCCGGTTGTTTTGTCAATTGTCTAAATATAACAGCAAAAAAAAATGATAGTGTTAGACACTGATATTGATGACAAACATACACAATAGTGTGGATTTAGAAAGGAACCGTTTATTGGTAGCTATCTATGACTAACTCCCACCCACAAGAAGTTATCATCAGAGGCTTACGCCTCTGGAACCCTAGTTATCGCTCTTATGAGGCGATTTTAGAGACGACTTTTGTCGCTCTCTCATTTTTCTCATCTGTTAATTCAGTGAGATTGGCTCTCGCCTCCTCTATCCCCTTCTCCGGCAGTTTTCCTTGCTTCCCCTTGTCCTTCCTGCGAGAAGTGGTTTCCTTTTTAGTGCTCGTTGATCAGTGTGGGCTGGGTTTGGGGCTCTTTAGTTACCGTTGTCCTCCAGGTTTTGGGAGCAGGCGCCCCTTTTCGTCCCAGCTGTGGTCCTCTTTGTGGTGCCAAAATCCCGAGATTTCCTTCCCAGATTTTGGGTCTTCACGCCTGGAGTCGAGGCGAGGTCCAGTTGTTTTGGGTGTTGGTGTCGATTGCGTCAGTCTTCAGGGTGGCGAAGGTGAGCAACAAGGGTGCGATTTGGTAGGTAAGCTTAGGTTTTTGTAGCGTGATCTTGTATTCAAGTTCTGGGTATTTAGGTATGACTTTGCATCTTCCTTGCTTAGTGAAGAATATGGGAGAGTAAGTTTCATTTAGCTAGTAGTTAAATTAGTTGGTATGTTGGTTGCATTCTTTACGATTTGGTGCTAGTAAGATTTCGGTATGACAGATGATAGTGGAAAGGTAGCAGAGGGTTTTAGAAGCAAGTGTTACGAGAATATCCCTAATGGTCAAAAGAAAAGGAGAGTCATTAATCTGAATCCATCTATAGCTCAAAGGTCTTACTGCTGGGGAGTGGGTCTCCTTTTAGCTATGCTGCAAGAGTTGAACCTGATGTTTCGGTTCACTCTGGAGGGTGATGGTATGCTTGAATGTCCAGTGCTGGTGGAGACTTGTTGTGCAAGTTTTTGTGGGAGGGCAAAACTGTTGTGTCCCGTACTAGTAAAAGAGGTAGCAAGAAATCTAATGCTGCTTTTGCTAGATAGAGAAAGAAAATTTTCAAGTGGCTGTTTGGTCTAAAGATTCTTCTGTTGGTGTATATGGGGAGATTCTATACTGGGTATGGGTCTCCGAGCATCAAAGGAAAATGGTTGGTGGAACAAAATGTGATGAAGGATGAAGTTACTTACGTGTTTGAGGCGTCGCGTCTGACTTCCAAGAGTATCTCAAGCACTAATATTGTGCAGTTAGTTAGTTTCATAGCAATTCAAAAAGCTCTGGAGCTTGTCCTTTAGGTGGGTAGCCTTAGCTCTTGTTGTGATCTTACAGTGGGTTCGATTAGGAAAATATGACGGATACTATCAAGCTCATTGGTTCTTCCAACTTTCTATATAGTTTTAAGTGTAATGGTTGTAATAGTAGTTTGAATCTTGTCAGCTCTCTTTTAGAATATGTTTATGTTGTGTTTAAGACTAGGAATGGTAGTCCTAGGGTTTTAAATCCTATCTGTATTTTGATCAAGTTGAACTTGGAATTTAGATTCCAATGTACAAACTTCTCTAGATATTGGGCACTTGTTGTAGTCCCATTATTCTGACTTTTGGCTCTGATTAATGATAATGGTTCCAGTTTATTTTAAAAAATAGAAAGGAACATTACTATCAGAACAATCAGAGAAATTGCAAAACAAATTAGAGAAAGAAAAAACAAAAGTTTGTGAAAACAAACGCATGAAATTATTATATTAGTGATTAAAAGTACTATAACATTCTGTCTGAAAAAAGATTATCCATTGATCAAAAAAACTGGCTTAAAATTACTATCTCGTTTTTGTTTTACGCGTTTTCTTAGCTACATGTAACTGTAGCCATCTTGGCTACAGTTGAGGGTATATTTGTCATTTAATCTCAATTTTTTTTGTTTCCCCTAACCTCCCCGTCTCAGACTACTACTTCTCACGCGCACCACTGTCACAACACATGTTTGTTTTTTTTTCATTTATTACGGGTGACGCGCGCCAGAAAGAAACAAACAATGTGGCTTTGTTGTTTTTTTTTTTAAATTCTTTTATTATTTTATTATTTTATTATAAAACTTTAAATTATTATAACTTTTAATATATAAGTCCAAAATGAAAAAAAATTATATCATTTTTCATCTAAATTTAAGCTCTTTAAAACAAGACCAGTCATGGATATGTTTTGACAACTTTAAAAAAAATTATTTTTACATGTATAGCGCACAAAACGTTAAAAAAACTTGTACAAATGGTCATATAAACCTGTACAAATGTTCATTAAAATATGTACATCCCACATAAAAACTTGTACATCATCGCATTAACTCGACAGATTTTTAGGGTTTGTGGTAGCGGGTTTAGGGTCGTTAGACCCTAAACCCGCCACTGCAAACCCTAAAATGCCTTCGACGTTTTTAGCTATCCTAGGGTGGTTTTGGGGTGTTTTGGGGGTAGGGAATCTATTTGGAATTTATTTCGTATTTTATATTGTAGCAACTAACTCGACAGATTTTTAGGGTTTATGGTAGCGGGTTTAGGTCCCGCAACTACAAACCCTAAAAATGTCTTCGACGTTTTTAGCTATCCTAGGGTGGTTTTGGGGGGGTAGGGTAATCTATTTGGAAACCGTTCTTATACTTTATATGTAGCAACTAACTCGACAGGTTTTTAGGGTTTGTGGTCGCGGGTTTAGGGTCGTTAGACCCTAAACCCGCCACTACATACCCTAAAAATGCCTTTGACGTTTTTTAGCTTTCCTAGGGTGTGGGGGTTAGGCTAGGGGTTAGGAGTTATATTTGAAAGCCGTTATATACTTTAATGTGAGAATGTACATATTTAATGTGAGAATGTACATGTTTTAATGTGATGATGTACATGTTCAAATGTGAGAATGTACATGTTCAATTATGAGAATGTATATGTTTTAATGTACATGTTTGTATGACCGTCTGTACATGTTTGTATGACTGTATGTACATGTTTGTATGGCTGTATGTACAAGTGTTCTTTCTTATATGTACAGGTTTTAATCTAAGAGTATACATATTAGTGATTCGTACAGGTTTATGTGACCTTCTGTATGTTTTTAATGTACATGTTTTTACGTGATGATGTACATGTTTTAGTGAACATTTGTACAGGTTTGTATGACCATCTGTACAAAGTTTTTTTTATGTTCAGTGCACTATACATGTAAAAATATTTTTTTTAATGTTGTCAAAATATATCCATGATTGGTCTTGTTTTGAAGAGCTTGAATTTAGGTAAATAATGATATAATTTTTTTCATTTTGGACTTATATATTAAAAGTTACAATAATTTAAATTTTTGGTTAAAAAAAAAAAAAAAAAAGAAAGAAGCGCGCGTGTGTCTGGAGGATGAGGATTTAGCTAGATATAGCTAAGAACGACTGTTGTTTTAAATCAGTTGTATATACCTAAGACCAGAGTATGGATATTGTCGTATCTTTTAAAACTCCATTATTACCCTCTTATTACTTTTTCTAAGTGCAGTAAAGAAGCAGTGACACCTCACCGTTCTTTCCCGCTTCCGCATTTCCCTCCTGAACTTGTAGCGTTTCTCCGTCTTTTTTCCTCAAATCATACGCGATTCGAGCATCTGGACTTCATGAGCCAGATGTTGGTACTTGTTTATGAATAGTTGTTGCTAGTTCAAGTAGCACAGTTGCAGTGCAATCCTTCGTCGGCGTCTGCAGTTATCTATCTCGATCCCGCAGGCCGATTCTTCTAAAGCTTAAACCCTGAGACTGCGCATCAAGCAAAGAATCCGTCAGCAGATTGATCTAGCATGGGTAAACCTTTTACATTCTATTGTCGATGCTCTTACCTCGCTTTTTTTTTTCTGTGTTCTTCTACAGTCTTGTGTTTTGGACTTCTTGTCAATCCATCTATCTACTTTGGCATACTATTTCAAGTTTCTGAATTAAATTGTTCAAAATTTTAAGAATACTATGATTTTTCGTTTGAAGTGTAGTAGAACGACTAGATAATTTCATTTTGCAAGGCCACGTTTCGAACTGTGTAGAAGTGGTTGAGGAAGCTTGGAATTCAGTAAAAGAAGCTTTAACTCTGTCAGACTATGCTTGACGAATCCTTAATTATATTGTGCATTCTCCATCCGTCGTGAATTTAGATCGAGGTAACTCGCGTTGAAGATTATAGGACTGCAACAAGTTGCTGAAGTAATTTAATTTAGGAAAAACACCGAACTTCGTTTTTTATCAGATTCGGTTCATTCGAAGTTTTTCAGTTGGTCCTGTTTATTTACATTCGTCGTCTTGATCAGATTTGATTCATTCGAATAGCAGAACTAATTCGATGTGTTGTAATTGTACTTTTGGAATTCTGTTCGTAAAATGCTTACCAATTGAAAAGAATATGAGTCGAGGGATCATCCAATTTCTATTTGATTTTTCTTTGTGCAGGTGGAGGTGGTGGGGTTTGTATGATGAGTGTCAAGTGGAGAGACGAGCAGCACCCTTCGTTGATCAACTTCATCAAAGCCTTCTTGAGTTCAAATCTTTTCCGGCTTAACTTCGTCCCAGTATCACCTGTATATCCGTCTTATCCATCTATTCAACTCTTTCTATTTGCGTCTCATGCCGTATTTGTCTGTCCCATGATCCAATTCACTGACATGAAATCATCTTCTAGTTATTTGCAGGACTTCATTTTCAACTGTGGTGGTGTGTTCAGTTGCGTTTATGTTTGTGACAACTTGGAAGCCAAGGTGATGATGAAGATATCTACTTGATTTTTAGCAGGTAACCAATTAGTGTCTGTGGACTTGAGTTTTTCCCCATTGTCTGAAATCGTATGAATACTGTGATCTGATTGATTTCCTGGGTAGAGCTCTGAAAACTAAGGGAACAGTTTGCACATTTCTATGTTGTTGTCACGCTACCCACCAAGGAGCAGAATGACGCATTCGTCCGATCATATACTTCAAGTAGGTTTGTTTGTCGAATAGTACCAGATATGATGTTTTGAGTAATTCTTCATATAAGGTGTACATGGTGGTCTCTGGGAGAAGTGATTGTTTCTTGGGTTTTTCTCTGAAGGTCTGGTGTTGAGATAGGAAGACCACAATCATTCAGGTTTTAGACGAGATGGGATTTGAGAAGATAGTGAGAGTTGCTCATTCTCTGGGGGTACATTTCTATTCCACACAATACTATAAACTTAGATTTCATGTTATGGCTATCTTATTCTCAATTTTAAAATTTTATCAGTAATGAAGCAACAGGATGTGTGAACAAGATGAAAGAGGAGGTTAGTTGTTATCTGGTGGTGCGTCGTGCATCTTTGTATACAATGTTTTCAAGTGTTTTTTTTTTCCGGTTCTAATGTAATTACTATCTGATAATGAAGAGAAGGCGTGAGGTGCAGACTATGGATGCATTTCTCAGGATTGTCACTTCCATACCAGCTTGGACCACCATGATGCTAACTCGGTAATCTATACTTGTGACATTTTGCATTGGGTCAACATGCTCTATGAAAAACCTCTAAATTCAATGCATCACATGACGAAAGAACTGCTTGTCACAGGTGTCTTTTGTTGTTTGTTTGTTTGCTTGCCAGCTCTATCAGGTCGGATCTATTGCAGATATAGCCAATTCATCGAAGGAGTATCTTCTGAAGAACACTGACTATCGGCTGATAAGGCAGAGATAGTGACAAGGTTTTTAGAGACCCAAGTTGTATCTCAGTCCAAAACCCAAATGATCTCTTACTACAGTATAGTGTATTCTCTTATATAAGCAAACTATTTTCTCTATGGAAAATTTCTGTCGCGCATCATATACAGTCTAAGGCGTTGACCCTGAGAATAAATTAGAGCTGCTTCAGAAAAAGAGCTCCCAATTGGAGTGTAATTTTTAGCACTGGGAGGATTGAACAATACTTATGTTTTTGGAGGGTTTTCGAAGCTGTAAGTTTATTTTGTGTCATACTGCAAATCTTTTAGTAACTACTAAGAGTATATTCGACAAAGTGAAATTCATATATTCTCTTCTATATAACCCATCCGGCCATCTTCTTTCTTTTAATTTATTTTGATTTTTTCGTATATCTTTATGAGTATATTCTATTGTGAATACTCCAAATTCTATCTTCACATTCTAAATCAGTAAGGATGTGTTCTCACTTCTCATTTTTTATAGCACGATAGTGTAGAAAGCGTTAGATTAATTTAAAATGAAGAAACGAATTTCACAGACTGCTGTGCTGTCTTCCAAAAAGAACAGCACAAACGCACTTCAGACCATAGTCCCCGGCTGGGTCAGACGTGTCTGTGCACGAAATTTATTACGTACTGGTCAGTCCGTGAACCGCCGAAACTTATGATGAAAAGCTTATGTAACTAATGCTTTTGTCTCGACTTTGGTCAACGATTTTTTCTTTTTCTTTCCTTTTTTTAGGAAGAGGAAATCGGAGTCATAATAATTTCGCTTTGGTTTTGGGTTAAGAAAAGAAACACCACCTTTTCCATTTCGCTTTCCCATCTTCTCTTATTGATTTACCCAACGCGAAACTTCTTGACAAGCCCGTCCGTGAGACATTTCTGCGAGGGGAGAAAAAAGAAAACACACGGCAACAAAAGCAGAGAAAAAAAAAGAAAAGTGAGGTTTCCAATTTCTCTACTGTGGGCGTGTGGTGGTGGGTATGGATGATGATCTGAGATCCGTGTCTTATGGTGGTAAATAATGGGAGGACTCAACCGGAGCTCTACTACGAGGGAAGTGGTTATAAAGCTGCTGCGGGGTAGCAACATCGATACTATTACTAATGGGTTTGGGTGAGGAAAGACCACCAACACATCCAAATAACTGCACGATCTGAGGTGTCACAGTGCATCATATGCAACTGGTTCAGCTAGTACAGACCTACCCCACCACAATTCACTACCACCACCCAAAGGAGCTAAAGAAGGGTAAAAGCAAACGGTGCCGTGTCTCGAGCTTGGTGTTTAGCGACCCTGAAATGAAGAGGAAGAGGAGAGTTGCGAGTTACAAAGTTTAACACTGCTGAAGGGAAGATGAAAGGGTCTTTTAGGAAGAGCTTTAGGGGGTTAAGGAGAGGTATTCAGATATTATTCACGGATGGCGGTGATAAATTGAATTGAGACTGAAATTATTTTCTGTCGAAAATGTATAATTATTAATTGTCTTATGTGTTGGTTTTCTGCTGTAGTCCATCTCTCTGTCATATATTTGATGTATAACTAGTCTGTCTGATCGACATCCTCAAGACCAGTATTTTTTTTTTTGCCCCTTCTGATGAATCCCCCTTTATATATAATTTGATGATTAATTGTGGCTGGCTTGCTGTCCGCAAATGGGTTCAGTTCAGTTGTTTTGCGTTCTATTGCTTAATCAACTGTTGCATGTGAAAGTTGATGCCCTTTGGCATGATGATATTGATTGAATAGTATCGCTATCAAAGTAAGTGTCCTCAATTTGAGACCTAAAATAGAATCTTGTAAAAAAACTAACAGGTGTCAGTCAAGTATTTAGAATTTAGAGCATTTGTGGGGATATATTGGGTATGTTTCTTTCTCTGCTGCTAAAGAATGAAGTGTTTATATATTGTGGTATATGTAAATGGATCCCCCCCCATTTCATATTTTGGTGGTTATTTCTTGGTTGTCTATTATTGAATGACTTACCTACATCTGGTACTTCGGAATATATATCATCTGTTGATATTCAGAAAATCTCAGTTAAAGTTTCATAATGTCCTTTTGATTTTGGTCGACAAGTGTTGCTTGCTGATGTGAGTTGAGGTGGTGAATGCTCTCTTATGCGTACAATGGAATGTTTGAAGTAACTTTCCCGTCGTCATCGTTTTTAAAGCAGAATATGATTGGAAAGCTATGATTATAAATTGTCAGTTTCTTTCTAGAGTGATTATTGCTACATTTACTAGGGGAGGATTCGTTCGTACTAGCTGATTGTTAGTTATTGTTCCTCTCTATTATTAGATAGTAGTAGTGATCAATTACTGCTAAACTATATTCGTTGATATTCGCTCGGTCTGAAAAGACATAGTGGTATATGGAGAGATAATCATGTGTTAGAAGATTATGTAGGGTGTGATCTTCCTCCGCTTGTGGCTTTGACATCAAAAGAGTAAAATAAACTGGCTCTCGTTTCTGACTGACAGATTTTAATTATGGAGCTATCTTCTTCTTCTTTTTAATAAAAAAAAAACATATATGTACTATGAAGTTATTTGAAACTCCTTTACAATGTACTAGTATTGATTACGGTCGAGTCTTTACGCCTGACAAACTCGAACAATCGTGA
>CM041778.1:85179784-85301485 GCA_023374045.1 Limonium bicolor
GACAAAGTCAAAATGACGCACGCTTCATGCTCTTCCATTTTATTCCTCTTCTACGGTCTACATCTCCAAAATTTCAACAACCCACCACATTCACTGTCTACATAACTTGAGTGGAAATGTGGAATGAGTCCTTGTGATCAACGGTTTTAAATATTTGCAAACTTAATGTTCCAAATAAAAGAAAATAAATTATTTGAGAAAGGCCGTGTTGTCTCTTTTGTGGTATAGGTGTGGATTTTTGAGTTTGGTATTTTGATAAAAAATGTCAACTCGTCACTGCCGAAACAACAAACAATTTTCAAAAAACAGCACAAATATACCGCATAAAACCAAACACAAAAAAGCCAATAATTTATGCTGCAAAGAGAATGAATACCGTAAACAGAGGCGGGGCCAAAAAACTGTAATAAGGGGTGAGAGTATGTTAATAATATAAATTAATATTTAAAAATTAATTGTAATAAATTAATTTGAACTTTCAATATTTATAATTTATTTTAAAATAATCTTATATATAAATTTGACACAAAAGATAAATTAAAATTGAAATATATAAATTAATATATAAAAAAGTATTTTTTCCCTTTTGATTTTTAGTTTATTTATAAAGATTGGTTATACTAAATTATAAGTTAATGACAATAAATAGAACAATAATTTTAAACTTGTAGCGTTTTTTAGAAAACTTATACTTTAAAATTATTTTGAGTAATTAAAAAATTAAAAACAAAATTGTATTAGGATAGAAGGGTTACATTACTAAGAAGAATGACCATAATGATCATTTACTTTTGACTATATTGCTAAAACAAGGTATAAATCTGAATATTTAATTATATCTACATAGAAATATATAAGTCATATTTTTAACAACTAATTATTTATTTGGGGAAATTCACGATATACCCTATTTCTTTCATAATTCACAATATACCTGTTGATTTTCGTAATTCAACTTTAAACATGTTTATAATGTTGTCCAAAATTGATGAAACTTTACATGGATGATGCTAAAGTGTTATATTTGGTCCAATATCAAATTTGAAGTTTTTTAAACTCATATGTGACATGTGGGACCCAATAAACATGTCATAATTTTCATTGGGTCCCACAGATCACATGTGAGCTTAAAATACTTCAAATTTGATATTGGACCAAAATATAACACTTTAGTATCGTCCATGTAAAGTTTCATCAATTTTGGACAACATTTAAGCATGTTTAAAGTTGAATTACGAAAATCAACAGGGGTATATTGTGAATACGAAAGAAAATAGGGATATATATGAATTTTCCCTTTATTTTTTATAAATGATGTAAACATTATTATGTTCACTAATTAATTATTATATTTTCCTTTTATTCAAATGTGAACAAGTAGTCTGGTGTTTAAACCATGTATAGTTACAAGTGTTGTTATCCATTGATAGAATTGTGGTTGATAATAGTGAAGTTATTTATATAGACCTTAATATAATTGTTAACAAAATTGATTGTAATAAAAATTTGTTTTCGTAATTAAGAAATTATGTATATACTAATCCCTATATTTGTTAGTAGTTTCTTTATTTCATCTTAACAAAAAGTTGTTTTAAAATGTAATACAAAACTTTTAATTGTAACACAGAAAATGATAAACGCACTGCATGTAATTAACTTATTCAAATACGCCAGACGAAACCGCCACATGCTGAACACCATTTTTCAAAACAACCACAAAACAGCCAACACAAAACACCACAAACAACCAACCAAAACAACCAGACCAAAACAGCTATAAAACAACCACAAAAAGCCATACCGAACAGGGCCAAAATGTAGGTAAACTCTCAGGTGGAGCTAATACCGAAATGCTTAGATCTGACAATTTTGATTCAACCCGAAACTCAATCCGAACCCAATCCATAGTTTTGTGAGTTAGGCTCTTAATTGTTGACCCATCTATTGTTTGGGTTGGATTATGGTAATAAGCTAAGTTATGGTAGAGATCGGTACTCATGACCCAACCTGAAACCCGAAAATATTTTGTTAGTAATACAAAAATGATATATTGATGTACACATATATATTTTTTTCAAACCCAACTATGCATTAGCCTTAAGTAGAAAATATTTTACTAATCAGCCAAGTCCAGTTCAACTATCCAACCTTTAAAATATCTTACACTTCATTATGTTAATCAAACAAATGACCCAACCAGCTCTGCATATCAAACAATTATTTTGAGAGTTTTGACTTCACATCTTATTTGTTTAGTTGACTCAATTAACTATGTAGTTGCTGATGTGAAGATAACTACCTCAAGATATTGTTTTTTGTGAATGATATCTTATTATGGCTTTTTCTCTAAATGATACAACATAACTGGTATGTTTAGATGATACAGAAGGCTGAACAAAAGTAGAAGATATATATTTTTGTGAACGATCTTATAGCAGGATAAATATAGTACTTAATGTCTATTAAGTTCTAGCAATAGTTATTGTATTTGAAAAGTGGTCTATCAAACGCTATCCAAAGGATGTGAATATATCAATTAAATATATTATGTAATGCTATCCAGGGGCTGTGAAAAGTAGCTTCTATACTTTGAAAGTGGTCTATCAAGGTAGTTATTACACTAAATATATACAATTTAATCTCATTTAGTGTGACTTAGGACTGTGTTAAGTAGTATGGGGTATTGTATGTTAAAAAAATGGGTTGGGTGGGTTGGTTATACTTAGTCCATTGCTTATTTTTCTCGGGTCAAAAGTAACCCTATCCGATGAGCTATCAACTCCATTGGTTTAAATAAGACAATATTTCTTAATTGGGATTTAGGTGATCCCACTGCACCCTCTTAATATGCCTTCCACCACGAACAAAAAGTCAAGGTGGCCGAGTCTATTTGTCGACTCTAGGCGACGAGTCCGAAGACAAGTCTCAATGGAAACTGGATCTGATATAGATGCCGACCTCCTCCTTCAAACACAAGTGACCGGACCGTCCCGGATTCCTCACCCCTAAGTTCAGTTAGTAGAAGTCTCGAAGACATGATTGTTAGTTAAACCTTTTCCGGTATTAACCAACCAATATTAGGGAGTGTGACATGTTCTCATACAAATGTTTACTAAGCATAGTTAGTAAGTCCACAAGGCAAGTTGTGTTAGTGCAATACAAACACACAACAAAATACGGTAAATCGGTTGTATGCTTTATCTTATTTTAGTCGAAGCAATTAAACAAAAAAGCACACAAGCCGAAGGACACCTCGTTAGCAAGCAAGCTACAAGAAAACCATACCATTCACCGTTAGTCGTTCGGTTGTCTATTCTCCTCCGGAGTCTGAATTTTCAAATCCTATAACATTCATCCAATTGGTGGTTAATTACTTTTAATAAACATAGCTTAATTATTCACTAATTATTTCCGGTTAATAACCACTAAGTCATAGTAGTTTAGTCTTAATCACATAAGTGAATCATTTCTCCTTATATCTTATACTTATACTTATTCACCCTTCTAATGACCATAAAATGTCACCAAACAAGCCTTAACCATCATATAATAACATTACTAATCATTCACATCCTTTTCCCCACTTAAAACAACTCACGACTGAATTTTTTGGTTGGTCAGGGTCTTGGTCCGGACCTATAGACCCGGACCAAGCTGTTTGTGTAACTCTCAGGTGGAAAAATGTACTGGTCCGGGTCTTTGTACCGACCCTGGGTCCCGGACCAGTACTGAAGCATAATTTTGGCAGTTTTTATGTGTTGGTCCGGGACTTTATACTGGACCTAGGTCCCGGACCAACCTAAACATGGATTTTCGGCAGGTTTTTAGTGCTGGTTCGGGACTTTATCCAAGGACCAAGTCCCAGACCATACATTAAACTGTTAAATTTTACAGCTTTGAATATCATTCCACACTTGTTCTTTTGTCCAATTTTCTTCTAATCTTTCCTCATGTATACCTACATGTTCTAACATCATTTTAGCACTTTAAACCTTCATAATTCATTAATCAACTAAACACTTAATTCTTGATCTTTTACTCAATTCTTACTAAATTCCTAACACTTGTAACTTAATTCCTTAGGATTCTAAGAGGTAAATTTTCCTTACAACCTTAACTAACCCAATTGTTTCCACACAACCATTAAACCACACCTAATGCATTATTAACCATCTTCAACTCCTCTACTCAAGCTCCTCAAGGTTATATCCTTTAGTTCACACCTAAGTCATCACAAGACATAATACATCATTTCCTATAGTTTTTGCACTAGTCTTAACATTTCTTATACCATGATTTTGGTGAGTTTAACTCACCCATTTAATCTCTAAATCCTCCAAGACAATCCTAGGTCATTCTAATCCTCAAGAACACCTTAGTTTAGTCATTTCCACCAACTTAATTCTTAAAGACTCCTAGTAAGTCCTAGTCATAGTAATTCACTAGAACACCTAAAATACTTAGTTTCTCAACCAAATTTTGACATAGCTTCCCTAGTATATTAACATGCCCATATGCATAGTTTTTCATCCTTAAACCACCCAAGACATTCAAATCCTCAATGGATGTTCTCTACACACAAATTACACTCAAACTACACCAATTCACAATATAGTGCATAAACTTAAATTGCTTGGCACTTAGGCCTTAAATGACATGGCTCTTAGGCCCTTAAATGACATAAACTAAACACTGAATTTCCAACATATATAGCTTTCAACCTGCATTTACACAACAACAATCCCATGACAAATATAAATGCTCTTGTAATCCACCTTATGCTTATTTACCTAACTCATTTACCATTGGCTCTTTAGTCACAAGTTCACTAATATGATCATGTTATTTCCTAGGTTATATAATCCATAATATAATGTAAACTCTAGGCTACATTAGGTACCTATCTAAAAACCATTCCTTAAAACATTAAACCACCTTAAGGTAAGTCATCTACCTTTATTTTTCCAAATCTTTCCTTTCTCTTCTCTTGCATTTTCTGATTGAAAACCGGCCAAGTACTTTTGTTCACTTGCTACTCTTCTAATCAATAACCAAATAGAGTAATGAGTGCTAAGTAATGTAGCAAGACTCATGGAATCATTCCTAGGTTACAAAGAAGTGTTTAGTGCATTAAAATGAATGATTACCTTTGGAGTCTTAAGATGGACTTTGGTAAGGAATCAAAGGAAGACCTCCACTAGTCTCTTGGAGATTGAAACAAAGCTAATTCAAGGAGTAAAACAAGGCCCCATGAGAACTCAATTTCGGCCATGAACAAAATAGAGGAAACCTTGAATTTTCAAGCTTTTCTTACCTAGAATCAAAGGGGGGTAATAAAGCTCTAGAAACTAAACTTTCCTCTTCAAATGAAGCTCCTTCAATGGATTAAACTTGAGCTTTGAGAGTTTTGAAAGGATCAAAAGCAAGGCCTTGCTCTAACTAGCAATAATCTATGCTTGGTTTTTTCTTTGGAGCTATATAGCAACTTCGGTGAGCAAGACAAGATGGAGAAGAATGAGAGCTGGAACTTAAGTGAATGAAGAAGAAGAGAATGAAGAAAACCGGTGGAGGGAAGTGAAATGAGAAGAAGAGAGGAGAGAGGTAAGCTAAGGTAAGTTAGATTTTTTGTAAAAAAGGTGAATAGTTCTTTTACTTTCCTTCCCTCTCTTGTAAAAGTGGTGGCAAAGGTGGTGACTCATCCCCCTCTAAAACCAGCCCCGCTCCCCCTTCTTAAGATATTTATGGGCTAGTTTGACCATTTAACTAATTAAGTTGACTAAAGTCTTAATGGGCACTATTTGGTCACTATTCACAATTAGTGCACAAATTTGTGAAATTTTTGGTTTCTCATTGCTTTAGGCTTCCTAATGTGATACTAAATAGTACACATGTTTATTAAGGTATAATCTTGGTCATTTAGCCGCTCAAAACCTATTTCTAAGACAATTTTTCAAAAATGTGCTTTAAAAAGTCTTAAAGTACAATTGTCTTTTAACTTGTTTTTGAGCTTGGTTTTATTTGGTAATTGATTTAACATGTTCATTAGCATGTTAATAAGGTCTAAGAATGCTCTTTGGGTCCTAATCAAGGTTGCACCAAGTCTAGAGCAAGTATTTGCTTAAATTGTCCTTATGGTGTATTCTTGTGTTTTATATGGTTTAAATTGTTTACCAATGTTTCTAAGGCATGATTAAGCCTTTTTATATCATAATTTAACATTTAATTACCATAACTAGGTTTGGGGTATTTCACATTGGTGAATGGGAATTGAAGGATCCCTTAGGAAGAATGTTTTCATTATAGTTGTCCTCCTTTTTATAATGTTTGTCGTATGCTGGTTTCAGTAGCTCGTTTGGTTATTGATGAAACATGTTGCTTCCTATTATATTGATTCTCAGGACCAGGATATATTTTCTTCTGAGCCTTATTCTTGAACAATTGATTGATTGTGGCAGTGCACATATGGTTCTGTTGCTTTCTTTGGCATACAAGTAGTAGTAGGCATAAATTTCAGCACCAAGTGATTTGTTTTATGTCAAATTTAATTTCCATGGTGTGCATCTTTGCAATGTTATGCAAGTAGCAAATTATGTCTTTGGCGAAATGATACCCTGGTTTCTCAATACATGTCATGGTCAAGGGGGATGCTCAAGTCATATGGACATGAGTACTTGTATGACGTGGTAATGGAGGTTGATAGCAATATGGGGTTGAGAATGAGATTTATGTGATCAAGATAATATATTTGTCTAGCAACGTGCAGACGTTATGCAGCATGTTGTTGGTTTGGGGTGAAGCTCACCTTACCAAGAATTTCCAGATGTTTTTATCCTTATTAAGTGACACAGTTAAGGAAGGTATGGATGTCTTTGGTATAATGATTTACTCTAGGAAGAAAGGAATATGTTGATTTTTTTGAAGAAAAGACTCGATGTGGACAGAGATCATGAGTAGAATCTAAGGACTTGGGTATGGGCAAGCACCTTGTGGAAAACGGGTCAGTTAAATCTACTTATTATATCACGGGGAATGTGAAATGATTCATTTCGGTTTTGCTCTGAGGAGATTGTGTATGGGCTGAATGAAATATAACAATAAAGACTCTAGTGTGTTGAAGGTCAAAATTGTATACTTGAGGTGATTATAAGCCTATAGCTTCTGCACTAAGAGGGGACAAAGGAAAACTATACATGTGGCCTCTAAATCAAGCTTATTGGTCTTTTTTGAAATATGCTTGCTTGCTGGTCTTTTTTTAAACTATGCATGCTTATTGTCTTGAATTATGCAAGTAGTAGACTAGTATTATCCCGGTTATGGTGTAATGCTGTTGTTGGCGATGTGGAGGTTTATGAGGTGATGCATAAGGATTGAGATTATTAAGTCATTAACCCATTGATGTTGATTTATGTACATATATTTATAATCTACAGTAATAGTGGCCAACGGTTCCAAAAGAACCGGAACCGCTAGGACCGAACTGGAACCGATTGAACCGGTTCGGAACTAGAACCGAGGCTAAACGAAGTGAATGCGAATATAATTTTAAAGATTCAAGATAGACTCGAGCCGGAACCGGAACCGCCCAGAACCGGCCATGGATTCGGAACCGCCAGAACTGGAACCGGTGAAACCACCCTGGACCGGTCAAAGTAGCCGCTGACCAACATCAAAACGACGTTGTTTTTGGCCCAAAGGCGCGTGCCCTTCTGAGAAAAGAGCCGTTGGAACCGGAACCAGCCAGAAAGCCTAACAACTCTTTTTTCCTTATAGTAATGACTATAAATGGCTATTTGTCCCAAAATCCCTATAAATACATCCATTTATGATCATTCTCACCACCAACTCATTATACTCTTCCTATCTATTACTACTAATATTCTTGTGCAATTAAGTTATTAAGCATTTTAGCTACTAAAAGTTCATTCTCACATTAGCTCCAATTCCCATTTCCACATTCTAGCAAAATATCTAGAAGAACCGGAAAGGAAGTGTGCCTTGTTCAACCTCCATATCGATCCAAATTTTTAAGTTGATGATCAAGACCAAAATTGATGAGATGCAATTCGAGTATCATCAATAACAACATTATTCGCCATCAATCGTAGAAGTGGAGGTGGAGGTTATACAATTTCCCAACATGGATTTACTAACATGGGACCAACACAACATCAATGTCCCCATTTGGTAAGTTTTAGTATTAGTTACAATTTTTATACAAACTTTAATTTTAATTACATTTTTATCTTAATTATAGTCTAAATCAATATTTTTACAATTAAAGTACATCCTGTACCCATCTGATGCCCACAATCTTGGTTAAGAAGAATATGATCAAGATGATGATGTCGACAACACCATTCCATCAAGAAAGAACCTAACTTCTTGGGTGTGGTCATACTTCACAAAGAAAGAAAATCTGAAGAAGGCCGGACGTACAAGCATATTGTAATATTTGCAACAGAGGATGTGCATGGCGCGCGGGCATGAAATACCCCAAACACTAATTACCTTACTTATAAGGAATTAAATTAAGAGAGACTAGATGGTCAACAATTATCCATATAATGATCACTACTCATTGACGAGTGTCTAAATGAGCATGTTTTAGGGGAGTATTTCATATGTTTAATCAACACTTTTCATGCTCATTTCTCCACTCTGGTTTGTTTCCTCTAGTTTTGTGTTTCATTGGTGTCTTACGCATTATTGTTTAAAACAGGAGGAATAACATGAATAGGAGTAAAGTAGATGAAGAGAGGAACGTGTGGGCGCAAAACAGATCCAAAAATCGGAGCTGAAACGAAGAAGAGATACAGCATTTCGAAGTTAGCCTACTGGAATCGACCGACCCATAGGTCTGGGTCGGTCGTGGGTCGGTGGACTTTTAAAAGAATGCGATTTTTTGTCCCCGAGCTACTGGAATCGACCGACCCATAGTCTGGGTCGGTTGGTCGGGACTAAAAAAAACGCGTTTTCGGGCCCCGAAATTGCTCCTGCACGCGACCGACCCACGGGACCAACCCAGGGTGGGTCGGTGGTCGGAAAATTAGCCTAGATCTGCATTTAAAACTGGGAAGGAATTTTAGGGAAAACTTCCCCATTCTTAATCAGCTCCGGTCCCCCCAAAAACAGAGAAGAAGGGCGATTCTAAGGGAGAAAAGAAGAGAGGAGAAGAGAAGAAGAGAAAAGAAGGGAGGAGAAGGAGAGAGAAGCTCACCTCTTCCAAGCCCATTAATGGCACTTCTATCCCTTGCTCTTTTATTTTCTTCCTATGGCTGTGTAGAATCATTTTGTAGCTAGGGATTGGGGATTTTGTCCCAAAATCCCTAAACTCCATTGTAGATTCTTGAACTCATTTATGGTTTTATTTTAGTCTTTGAGCTTAATGAAGATGATTATTGAGTGTTTAGACTTCTAAACTTGTTGCTCTTGATTTGGGGATTTGTTAAGGGTTTTGCTCAATTTGTCTTCTATGTGTTAAATTGGTTGGTTTGGCCTACCGATTAGTTTAGCATTATTGTGGGATTCTATCAAAATGTTATTCAGAGATAGAAACCTAAACTGTTAGAGACTAAAAACGGTGTACTCTGATTTCGATGATTTTGAGATTAGACTACATTGCAACTTTAGTGGAACTTGAGCTTAGTGCTTTCGATTGACCCGGGCTTAGCTAAATGAGAAGTCTCGATTAAATTGGTTAGGATTAGTAGGCCTAGATTAGGTTGCTAATTAATTAAGCGTTCCCGTGTGGTTTAGCTATGAGTTCGAGGTTCGACAATCGGTAGTAAGGGGAGGTCGGGTGCAAATATCCATCCCGGGCTACACCTATCCTAGATAGTTAGTTTAGTGTTTATTGCTTTTCTTTATTTCTCCAATTACAACCCAAAACCCAAAACCCCTAAATTACATTTATGCACTTTTGTATATATCCCCTTGCACATTTACTAAGCTTATAATTAGCTAGATAGTTACGAAGTCCCTGTGGATACGACCTTGTTGTACTACAATGATTGGGTTCACTGCCCATAGTTAGCAAGATAGTTTAACTACTATTTTAGTCAACACTCATCATAAATAATAGTATATAAATACATAGTTCAATATGAACACCAAGTCATACATGTAACCTCTAAGCAATGAGGGAACAACATTAAGGAGAAAATTACTCCTAAAACTAATACTATATGTAATATTCTAATACATATATCAAGGTCAAGTAAAGTGATAAAGTTACGTGGAAGAGTTACATAGTTAAACCGAGATTTCAAGGACAACAATCACTCATTTATACACATTAAAACGAGGAATATATATACTATCATCCAACATATTAAGGACACATTATGCACCATTAATATGTGTTATTAATGCACTAAATTTAAAAGGGGAAAACCTTTCCCAAGTGTGCAACCGTATACTAATGTTACAAAGGAGAAAAGAAAGCTAGAAAAACAAAGATTGAAAGCAAAAGGAAATACAATACAAGTACTACCTAGAATTAAAGAAACAACCTATTTCCTACCAACTAGCACCAACTCCTCCTACACCTTCTTTACCATTTTGGCTGCAACCAAGAAGAGAAAATAAGGTTACATTAAAATAACAAACAAGTACAAAGATGACATAAAGCTAGAGAAAGGACTAGTGTACCTCTATCTATCTTCTCTTCCATCTCTTCTATTCCTCTATTCTCAGCTGACAACCACCTTCAGCCCCACCATTTTCATCGGTTACAAACAAGAAGAGAAGATAAAGAAGTAATTATCAAGTACGAGTCATGATAAAAAGGGACATACTTTTACCAAACTAGCAAACCACCTTACCTCCTTTCTCCACACCCGACTGACAGGAGCTTCAATCCCCCATATTAGCATCAGTTACCCCTGCAAAAAGAAGGAACAAATGAACACTCTAAGAAGGAGAGAGAACTAGCTAAGTACTCTTAGCAGCCTACTCTAAGTCCTTTTTCTTTTCACTTCTTAAAACCATTCCAACACCCATTTTTTTCTTCTCTGCCCATGTTCCTTCTCGTACCCTTCTCCTCTCAGCCAAGTAACACAGCACCAACACCCTCTTTTTTCTCTTACCGCTAGCAACAAAAACCAGCCTTATCACTTCACCATTGTTACTGCGTTTCAAACCTTAAACCATATGAACCCAAGATGAATTTCTACTAGGTGATTGAACAAATCAGATCTCCTCCCCTCGGTCAGCCACAGCCACTAGCTCTCACGATCACTTCATTTAGAGGTTTGAGAAACTGATTCTCAACTACTCATTACCTCAGAAAAACCTCACTATTTTTCCATCCACACTCAAACCAAGTAAAACGTGAACATGGGCCAAGCTACTGTAAGTTGAATAAAGGTAAGCAAGAGCTGGGGACACTCATTTTCCTTCTCGGTTTCAGGCTGAGAAATGCCGTTTGACATTGTCTCTTCTCCCTCTCTTTACACTAGTTGAGGGAGTCCTTTTTTCCAGTTTTTCCTTGAACAATTGTAAACCGCCATGGATAAGCCAACGTCTCCAAGGTGAAATCTGGTAAGAAAAAAACTGACGTGGACTCCATAGTTTTCCTCCTCTGTTCTGTCCGAGAAAATGTACTACTGCTTCAAACCATGTTTTAACCTCCTCTTGCGCTAGCTAAAGGAACTCCCAGCTCTTTTTTGAGATGAAAACTTCCACTTCAAACCTGCAACAACAGGCAGGAAACACCAATCAAGTAAGTTGAAAATACACAAAAAATGCCATCTTTTCCCTCTGTCTGTTCGAATAAACACATTACCTCCAACCTTGTTTTAAACCCTTTTGCTGCATCAGTTGGGAAGACATTCTCAGCCCCTCCTTGAACCAGAGACAACCACCGAGAAACTGCAACATCATGATGGAATCACCAAGTAAAAATCTGGTAAGCAAAATAACATTTCTCCCTCCATTTTACCCGATGAACATACCAACTTCTAACCTTGTTTTCTTCCTCTCATCTTCTGTCCGAAAACAGCCACTATCAACGCTCCATTTGCACCATATTGTACATACTTTTAGAGGGGTTCAGGCCCTCCTTCGATGGGCACAAACTCAGTCGTGAACCCACCAAGAAACTCCCTCAAACTAAAGAAAAAATCGGTAATGTTAACAGTATTTTTTCCAGCTCTTTTCTTCCTTGTTTTGCCATCTATACTGAGCCATCTTCTTTCCCTCGAGGTAGCCAAGGATAATAGCTAAGCCCCATAGATTTTACAAGGTAAAAGCCTTGCTTTAAACTGCAAAAAAAATCCTTGTTGAACTTCCTTGAACAACCACCGTAAGAGTAGCATTAATTGGTTGTGTTTCATGCATGTGCGGTGAGCAAACTGGTGTGCTCTCACCCCTAGACTACAACGGCAACATGGGACATACCACAGGAGGGGAAATCAAGATTAATAAGGTGAGTAGTGGCTAAGCATATGGATTTACGTGGGCTTTAAACAAAAACATATATCAAACAAAACTAACTTAAACTATGCACTATGTAGTGCCGAGGAGACAAGAGTGCTGGGAGGATTTATTAGTGACCAAAAACAAGGTAAGTTAATGTGTAGACCATGCCTTGAGGTTTTAAGGTTCATAATTAAATACTCAAGTACTGAGGAGTATAGGTATATGATTTTTGTGATTTAACGGTAAACATGCATTGGAACAGAGGTATATGGGTTTATAGTTCACCAAAGTAAAAAAAAAGTTATACGTTATAAGATAGATAAGAAATGAATTAAATCAAGGTAGGGATAACAAAAATAGAACCGTGGGGTTTTAGTGAGTTTTGAGAATTTTTTATGTTAGTTTGTGGCTAAGCTTAAGTTATGTTAACTTCTTATGTTAAGCCATGTTATACTATTTGCCAAAAACTTTAAGTTGTAATTATCGGATTTTTGGGTGAGAAAAAGGATTATATAAACTTCTGGTGCTAGGATGAACTTTACATAAACATAATCATCCAAAGATATTTTAGAAGAAAGTTAGTGAAATTATAAGGTCATAATGTGAAATAAGAAGATTATGAACCTTATAAACATTTAAATGAACAAAGGATTTATATATAGAACCCGTAATTAATAAAATATGGGGTATAGAATTTGATTAAAAGAGTAAATATTAATTGGGGAATTTAAAAACATAAAATATAGATTTTATAAGAGTTAAAGGGGTTAAATGCAAATAGGAAGTTGTATGGGTCCCTCCGTAAATAATGGTAAATATGGGTAAAGAGATGAATATAATGGTCAACTTTGACTATATGAGAGGTTTGACTAATTAGGAAATTTAAATTAATTAAATTAAAGATTTAATAAACATTAAGCTAAAAATGAAATTTTAAAACTATAGGGGTTATATTATAATTACCGAAAAGATGAGGACTATAATGTGATTTCTAAGTTACTAAGGGTCGATTTAGGATAAAAAAAATTAGGGAAAATTACATGCCCCACCCATGACGTTTGGCGAAATTACACACTCCACCCACGTGGTTTCAAAATTTACTTTCCCCACCCATGTGGTTTCCTCAGTTTTACATTCAACAACTTTTCTAATTTTTGGTTAATTTAAAAGATGCTTAAACGTTGTCCGAAATTGATGAAATTTTACATAGACGATGCTAAAGTGTTATATTTTTGTTTGGTGAGAAATCTAAAGTTTTTTAAGCTTAAATGTGACATGTGGGACCCGATGAACATGTCACATGTTTCATTGGGTCCCACGGGTCACATTTAAGCTTAAAACTTCAGATTTGACATAAGATCAAAATATATCACTTTAATATCATCCATGTAAAGTTTCATCAATTTTGAACAATGTTTAAGCATCTTTTAAATTAACCAAAAATTAGAAAAGTTGTGAATGTAAAACAGAAGAAACCACATGGTGGGGAAAGTAATTTTTGAAACCACGTGGGTGGAGTGTGTAATTTCGCTAAACGTCATGGGTGAGGCATGTAATTTTCCCAAAAATTAATTATTATGGGTATTTTCAGAAATATAACCAAGTGTATATATATGGTTTAAGGTGTTAAATACAATAATTATAAACTATGGGGGTGTTAGTGTAATTTTTGGAAAAGTGTAGGGCTAAAATGGAGACCATGAGAACAGTGGGGCTTGTTCGTAAATTAGATAAAATTCGGGTGATTCTAGTGATATGATGAATTTAAGATATAATACATAGTTTTAATAGTCGCATGTCACAATTGTAAAAAAAAAACTTGTCGGGGTAAGTTGTAAATTACCGAAAGTTAGGGTGTAACCGGGAAATTAAAATAGTCAATAGGCTGTATGAGATTGGAAGAAATTCTGGGTAGAAATTGAGATTTAAATAATTTTTTATGTATAATAATAAGGTTAAGTGTTACAATTGTAAGTTTATGAAATAAAGGGGGATAAATTGCAAATAGGTGAAAACTATGGGGTGGTAAATGATTTCATAAAAATATGAGTGATGTATATATATAATGGGCTGGAGCGTAAATATATAAGTATATATATATATATATATATATATACATATTAAGGTTGAAAACCTTAGGTAATAATTAAATAGAGAAGAAATGTGACAAAGATTATAATTGGGTTGCCTTTTGTAAATAATTGGGAAGGAATGGGAACAAGATGTAATTTCTGAAACTATATGGGCTGGTGGAGAATTTCTAATATATAGGCTGAAATAAGAATAACATTTACAATAGCGTAAACGTATCTCGTAAGCATTTACGTGAAATGACGAAGAGATTCATTACAAGAAATGTTACCACTCGTATAACATGACTATTAAGGAAAAATGAAACAAAACATATAATATGACCGACAAGTCATGTACGATGTTATATGGGTAGAAATAAAAACGCAACGTGATTAAAATAAATATAAATAGCAGCAACTAATATTAAACGCATGCATATGTAATTAACAACTATGCACTCATGTGAGAACGGGAGCGTAAATGAGATACGTAATCAGAGAAGTAAACTCCATGCAAACACGTATACGAAAAATGTGTACACACGTAAACGACCCGGTAATATGTAAGTTATTAAAGGATTTAATTCTCAATGGAAAAAACATTGTCGAATTACCGAATAATGCGTACTCGCAAACTGTGACGTACAATAATATCTAAATCCCAAGTAACGGAAAATCAAGTCGAACGAATAATCGACTAAGAATTTATCACGGGATAGAGGTTAGAACTTATCTTGATACGGTGAGGTAGGCTCGGGATGCAAATACTAATGATATACTACATTTCCAGTAGACCGGGTTGCGAGTGTCGAATTATAAAGGATTAGAGGGTGAGCGTGGTCCCACACGCTAGCATTACATCGGTGTACGGTACGTTCTATATGGTCCGAGTGTTCCTGAGGGCCTCCTCGGGTTCTGGTTTGTGTGATTGCATGACAAGAGTGATATGTTTGCTATGTGTTGTGGTTGTGGATTTAAATGTTTATTGTTTCGTGATCTTTATTGTACGCAACGGATTACAATTTGGAAATTGTATACGAAAACTCGGATCGGATTGTGGATGATAATATGGAAATGGAAAAAAAATAACTGTGATCTTACTATATAAACCTGCGGATGAATGTAGCCTAGGCGACGTCTAGGCGAAAGTTAACGACCTTAAAGGTCCTTACATAGAGAATACACTCTACATAACCTACGCATAGATCTTAGGTAAAGGTCACGGACCGAATTATATGGTGGAATTAAGTAAACAATTAAGATAATGAAAAAACCAGGGTAGTCACGGACTACATGGTTGCGCATGGGTGATCACCAAAGAGAGGAACGATCCCATAGGGCTCTCTCGCTATGGAAAATCCAACGAGCCGGATACGATCGTTGGTCAGAGGGCACTGCTGTTGGTGCAATGGCTTCGGCCGTCAGGCCTCTGCGAACTCCTGACAAATTGCACTGTTAAAGTGCATCAGAGCGACTGCTCCTGAAGAGGAAGTTTATACGGTTTGTCCTAACATTGAACAAATTAAGTAAAAGTTACGAAATGACTCAAGGAAATATTCTTAGCCCTGAACAACGAAACAAGAAGGCATCAAGGCCGCAAAACAGGATTGTTCAAGAGAGTGTAACTCTCGCACTGTTAATTGAAGTTGTTTATGTACTTGCTTATTGCTTGTTGTGGATTTGCATGGTGATTGTGTGAACTTATTGTATGAACTTATATGTGTGATGATTATTGTTATACTGTTACTGTAAATGAAAATGGTACAGCATGAAATTGGAACAGCATGTTAACAATTGGGCTAAATAACTTGAGTAGTCTTAGGGTTCATAAAGGTTATATAGTTCGTGCTCAGCGTTGGTTGAGCCTATACGGCCCCCACTTTCAGGATTGGAGCGGATTAAGTTCGAACGCGAGCGCGGGAGTTTGGGGATAGTTGATAGTATGCCTACATGCGACACGGTTACTTACGTTTAATGTTTTTCGAACATTGTGGAATTTGGATAGATAGGTGGCTCACTGTTATTTCGGAATTTATTCAGTTTGTAATTTGGTTGTATTAAATCTCTGTCATTACAGGGGTAGTGTAGGTTGGATAATTGGTAAACGCTACGTTACTCGCATGGGCGGGTAACAGCGGGTAACACCCTGGTTATTTTGTATACGTCTTTTAATTACCGTTGTGAATCGACTGACTATTATGTTAGGTGCGCTAGTTAAGCCGGATTTTAGAGTAGGGGTGTTGCAGGGCACCGGAACCGGATCCTTTGCAAAGAACTTGAAAACACACAACATCTACAGGATATGGCGGCAATGGCATGCACTACTAGCGGTCAAACTATGCTTACTGGGTTTACCGAATGACAACCTTATCTAGGTTTTTTTGTTATGATAGAGAGAGAATGATAGATGACATGGCTAGATTTATGATTGCTGAACAACTACATTTAATTTTAGTGAAAGCTTTTACTTTGAACATTTTGTTTGCACCACATTGCAACCTGTTAATTCCTAGATGTCGGTGTTGAGTCTGCAACTCAGAAGGTGTCGATGGTCTGATTTCAGAACTGAGGACAAACGGGGAGAAAGAAGGGAAGACCGGAATAGCATAAGGTAGAACCATTATTATAATCACGTATAACAATGGTTACACAATCACGTATTCAATGCTAATACCAACCCTCGCATCAAGAACACTATCTTGACATAATACACACATAATTTGAGTTCTAAACTCAAATTACTTACAACGAAATCAGCAGCAAAACTCTCTCTGAATTGACTCTACAATCTCACTCTCTCTCCCTCTGATTTTCTCTATATTTATCCTTACTGTTGCTCTCGCAAATTACATTGTATTTCTAATTTTCTCTTTTGCGTAAATCTCTAATTTTTTTACTTAGAATTTCTTCCCCTTATATAGATACAAAGACCGTGTGAGAATTTATCATTCAAGATTTTATCTTTAACAGCTAGATAAAATCTTGTTAAATATTCTATCTTCTTCTCTGTTAGTCAGTTCAAGACTGACGGACTCCGCTTCAGGCTAGTCTTAAAACGGGCTTCAGTACTGAACTGAGTTTGCCGATCAAAATAGCATCAACACAACCACAATATAGTAGAGTGCCTAGGAATACGCTTAAACGTAGAGCTTTTACACAACATATAAAACTAAAAACCAACTAATGGAAATGATGAATAAATTTGATGGTCGTGTTTCCTTAACTAGTGATATGTGGACTCTACTACTAATGAGGCATTTATTTGTGTTATACTTCACTGGATCGATAGTTCTTCGATGCTTCAGAAGCGTATTATTGCTTTTGATATTTTCGATAATGCACATACCGATCATAATATTTCTGAGAAATTTATTGAAGTATTATCAGAGTGGAATTTGTTAGACAAGGTATTCTCCATTTCTTTAGATAATGTTTTGAACTATATTAAGTGCGCAGAATATCTAAAACATAATGATAAGCTCATACTCTTGTATAAAGAAGATTACTTGCATGTTCGATGTTGTGCACATGTTTTAAATTTGTGTGTACAAGATGGTTTATCTAACTTGACTGCTACACTAGAACCACTTAGGCATGTTATGAGAAAAATTAGAAAAATATCTTTTTATTAAAAATGAATACAAAAAAAATGTGTAAGCAAGCCAATCTACATTCTCGTCATTTTGCTTCCGACACCACCACTAGATGGAATTTCACATATGATTTGTTGGTTAAAACTAAGAAACATCAATCCATATTATCTCATTTATATAACACCATGGTTGTTCAATTCAATCAGGAATTAAAACTAACAAAAAAGATTAATGTTGTGTGCAATGTTTTAAAATGTTTTGATAGTGCAAAGGTTTTTTTCATTAGTTTATGAACCTAATGTGGATCTTGTCCTAAATAAATGCATTACTATTTTCAATATTTTGCATGAGAACAAGAATGTTAGTGGGATCAATGGGGTTATTATGGATATGATGTCTAAATTTTAACTACTTCAATGAATTTCCTTTGATTTATTGTATTGCAAATGTTCTTGATCCATAAATCAAATCGGATGGTCTAACAAAATTGCTTGATTATTATTATTATTATAGTATTATTCTAGGAGGTCCACCCGTGACAGGTTAGTTAAGCTAATGCAGTAGAAAAGGTTAATGAAGCCTTGAAAAAGCTACATGATGAGTATACTTCAAAGGTTCGTCGGGATGAGCTTTCTTCTGCTAGTGGTAGTAGTGGTTCATCTTCTAAACCACCATGCCCCGGTAGTAAAAGAAGTACTTTGATTTCCAGTATTTTGAAAAGACCAAAATCTGTACAATCGGGTTCTGGATTTTGTACTTATGATGATTATCTTAACTTCACTTTTAGTTTTGACGACGATGGTGATATAGATGTTCTTAGTGATGGAAAGCACATGAAGGCAAGTTTTCCATCCTTGCAAGGATAGCCCGAGATGTGCTAGCAATTTCAGCATTAATCGTTTCTTCCAAGTCGGCGTTTAGTATGGGCAAATGAGTATTGGACTAAAAGAGATCAAGCCTTACACCGGGCTCGATCAAGATTTGTGTTGAGAAGACTGATTTGGACTTAACCGATCTAAGATCCCAAGCACGCGCATTGCAGTACGAAGGGCAACATGATGATTGGTATGAGTTGAATAGGGAAAACACCACTTAGGACTTCTATCTTGTAATCTTTTAGAATGTATTAGTATTACTTTCTTACTTGCAAAATGAAATCATGTAACCTCTTAGTAGATGTAATCTTTTTCCTTATTAGGGTTTTCCCAATGGATTTTTACCTAATAGGTTTTAACGAGGCAATGAATCATATAATAAAATTCTCTTTGCTCCTTAATTTTTACAAATTCAATAAAAAAATAAAGTCTTTGTTTCTTACACGTTTAAGATTTTAAACTTGAAAAATAGTTTATCTATGAGTAAAGTGGACAAAAGAGCAACATGTGCGCGCAAACTGATCTCAAATCAAAGTTAAAATGAAGAAACTAGAGCCAACCGACCCATTGTCGATCGGTCGGTTCCAGATTCTCTTGTGAGTCGGTCGGCTCCAGTTTCTCGATAACTGAATCTGGAACCGTATAGGAAGCGGTTCCGGAACCGGAACCGTATAGGAAGCGGTTCTGGAACCGGAACCGTATAGGAAGCGGTTCCGGAACCGGAACCGGCTGGAACTAATTTTTTGAGCAAATCCGAAGCGAATATAGGGTTCAAAATCGGAGCCACCCCGGAACAGCTCCTGACTAGTTTCGAACCTGAATACACATGTCTTAAAACCGTAACCGTGGCCAGCACTGAACTACAGTAAAAATATGAGATTTGGGTTTGTTTAGGGATGAGGTTCCATATACCATTAGATATGGAAACTCTCGAAAATGAAACATATTTTCGCTTGAAGCTCCGTGGTCATCGTATGGTTCTTTCTCGGCATCAACTTGAACTTTTCGTATGAACCCAAATTCTGGTCCCATGTGTTGTTACCTCATTGTTTAGGAGTATTGCCACATAGAGCCACAAATGAGAGTAAAGCTTCCAAGAAATCAAGTACTTCTGACTAAATTTACCCTAAACACCCAACTTTATAAAACAAACTTAGATAAGGTGGTAACCGAACTCGATGAAAACAACAGTTGAAGGAGGATGATAAAGCATCACCAAACACATTTGAAGATTTCCTAAGGCGGTATGCATCTAAAACACATAAATAATTTGTCTCTAACTATGTTATTATGGTAACAGCGTACTTCGTAATCAGTCACCATTTCCTTTGGCTCAATCAAACCCCAAGACTTCATACCACTAAAATACCCTTTGCGACATTGAGTATCATCAATCTCATACTCATCACGCCTTTACGAGCAATAGTTCCACTTAACTCTTAAAGAGAGACCACTAAGCTGGAAACAAAAGCAAGCATCACGCCTTAAGACAAAGAAGAGATTTTGAAGGAAACATCATCTAAGTTTCACAATATTGGCTTTGTAAATCTAGAAAGATTGACCAAAATGTAGCAATTCCATTCACCTTGTGAAGATTCAAACATTGTAATGAATTCCATTAAGATGGTGCTAACGGCGGACTAAAGATGAGGACACAGGCATAAAATGTAGACCAAGAATGGAAGTTTAGAGTTAAAGATAAGGACGGAGATATTGGTTAGCAGGCGGATCTCGATGGGAGTAGGGGGAAGCATGTCTATCATGCTAGGTAGCATGGTTATATCCATCATGCTGAAGAAGGAAAACCACATCTGGCTAACCATTGATGATGACCGGCACCATGGGCAATACGATTTGTCAGACACACTTGATGTATGACATGGAACAAAAACGACTGATGCAAAGGCTCAAGGCCATGAGGAGGGACCCAAGAGGATGACAAATGGCAAAAAGAAATATGTGGGAAGCTCAAGGATTTCATTACAGGGATGTAAAGTGTCATGGGAGCTTTTGGTGTAATGCACCGATTCGTGCAACTAAGAAGGTTATTTGGTGCGCCACTAGCTACTAATTCCCAAGGTTTTGGATGGACGAGCACCATTCCTTCCTTTGGTCCTTCAAAGTATGAATTTTGGCAGTATGGGTGTGGATATGGCCAACCTACAATGAAGAGTTCATGCAAGGTCTCTAGGGTTAGGGCCAAATGCACAACTGGAAGCAGTTCGTTGGGTGGAACACAGTCTTATCCGGATCTGCTGAACCTAATTGGGGAGGTATAGCGGCTCTACATTATGGATCCCCCCTCTCATCCCATGCAAAAAAGGTACAATGGCATGATATAAAATCATGCAAAACCTTCTACGAGCGGTCCCCAACACTGCCAACAAACCAATTTTGATTCCAAATGATGAAAGACCTCGTGAGATATGAGGTCTAGTTGTGTCACGGGGCATGCTAGGCTCGTGTGATGCTGGTTTAATAACAAATATCATAGTTATGAAGAAGCAAGACAAAGAAGAGTGAGAAATGTACAGTCTAGCGGATAGAGAAGAAAACAACGAGGCAAGTAAGGAGCAGATGAAGATCTAGAATATCCTCCTGGATTCAAACCAATAGGTATTACAGATGTTAGTCTCGAGGGTTGTGAGGATGATTGCATGCTACAGATACAACTAATAGGCAAATCATGTAAAGAGATATCATTTGAGATGGAAGTAAGGAATGAAGCAAAATAGACCTTGGAGCTTATGAAGAAGCTTGGATGCAAGGCCACACTAACTCAGGAGTGTTATAAGGCGATGTTCTTGAAATCAAGTAAAGGGCACCCACGGTGGCGTATCGATGAAAAGAAAAAGGATCAGTTGTCTGATACAATCTCAAGTAGGTCTTCACCCTAGTCCATTATGAAGAAGAGAGATGAGGTAGTCAGAGAGTGGTGTAAGACTTGAGTAACTATTCACAATGGATTAGAAAAACGTAGAGGAAGTGATAGCAATAAAGATGGAAAAAGAAAGAGTTGGCTAAACATGAAGAGAGAGATTGTAAGAAAGGTAGGTTCAGTGGCAGATCCAAAGGGAGGGCCAGGGGGCACCGGCACCCCCGAAACTTTTGAAAATTTGTCAGATACTCTTATAAATATTTAAAAAAGTATAAAATGACATAATATTTTAAGAGTGATAGTGTAAAAAAAATTACCCCCCGAAACAAAGCTCTTGGATCCGCCACTGGGTAGGTTAGCAAGAGGATTGAAAGCACTGTGTTTGGTGTTTTTGTTAGCCGACAAGCAACAGTGCTAGTAAAAAAGTTATTACTGTTATTTCTATATCACCAAAGCCACGTGTAACCTTTCTAATGACACTTTTGTTCATCTTGAAGTTATACAGAAATACTTCTCATGCAAATGGAATGGCTCAATTTCAAGTACTTCAATCATTCCTTAGGAGTGCCCTCAACTTCTACAATTGTCTATCCAACTGATCAGTACACAATACATGTCACTAGATCAGTATTATAGGTATGATGACTTGGGAAGATGGCTCATGACCAGAATCGAACCATGTGTCTCATGGCACACATGATTGGAACTCTGTTGAGTTGAACAACTCCTATCTGTCTAATGGAAGGAGATGGACTCCTAAACTTATTCCTGATACATCTAATAGCTGCAGCAGCACCAGATATTTAAGATAACTCAAATTCAAAGACACGGCCAGGTTGCACCCTACATGGTACAGTCTATTCATTTTGGCAATCCAGTCAACTGCTAACTAGACTGTTTTGCTGCTAAGCTGTCTTTTTTACTATATTAACTTTAAATGGTTGTAACTTTTAATATATAAGTCCAAAATGAAAAAATTAAGGGAAAAATTACACTACCCACCCATTACCTTTATCGAAATTACACTATCCACCCATGACCTTTCAAAAATAACAATGTCCACCCATGACGTTTTATTAATATTACATTTGTCGCCATTTTTTGTCATTTCTGTCCAAGACCGTTTTTGACTGTTGACCTACGAATTTGAACAATTTTACTTCCAAACATGCCCTAGTTAAAAATTAGAATACTTGCTGTAAAATTACGCAGCCCAGTCATGACGTCTCCTGTACTCTTCGCTGAGTGAAATTTCTCCTCTCTAGGTATGTTCCTGCTCGTGATTTTCCCTGATGATTTGGTCTCCCCCAAATTCTATTTGTGTTAGGGTTTCGAGTCTCTGGTCGATTTTCTCTGGAGCAACTATTTTCTTCTCTGATTCGCACTTCCTCTTTGCAATTTCTGGTAACCCTAATGCTTGCGGAAGTGTGCTTCTGATTGTTTTCTCTGATTCGAACTTTGTCTTTGCAATTTCTGGTAACTTGAACGTACTTCCTCTTTGCGATGTGTACTCCTTCGGTTTCTGAAATGGGGGAAGGATTACTTGTGTGCCAATGACCTGTTTGTTGGTCGATTTGCTTGTCGTCTGGTTTCACTTGATTTTATGAATCTGTGCTTGCGGAATCACCTCTGGTTTCACTCGATTTTATGAATCTGTGCTTGCGACCTAGAAACTTGGTCGATTCTGGGTACACCTCTGGTTTCACTGAATGTCGATGGATTGTTGGTTTTCATTTACTGTTGTTCCTGACTATTGTTTCTAAATGTTGTTGGAAGATAATGATGATTCGTGTAACCTTTTAATTCCAAACATGCCTTACTGTTGTTGTGTTATTTAAACTCGTTTCTGTAGAAAATGATTCTTACAATTGTGTTTGTTTTATTTGGCTTCAGAATTCTTAAATGAAGCATTGATTTGTGAGTATGGATGTCCACATTATAGAGATATCGTACAAAGGAAGGACACTCTTCTTCCTAGAGTTAGACCCCGATCTATATTTGACCATCAAGTTGATACGGGACTACATGGAAGGAATGGCAAGACATCCCATCAAAGCTCCTAGTAACCCTACATTCTTCTACAAGCACCCAAAGAGTAAGAAGTACATTGAGATCTGCAATGATACATCTCTAGTCAACATGTTCAAAGCTTGTTCCGCCATGGAGAAGATAACATTGGATGTAAGGGAGGCTGAGAATCATTCATTGTTGATGGATATGTGGAAGGCATATGAGCAACGTCAGGGGATAGTTCCAATTCAATCTATAGAACCTAATGAAATGTATTCTTCTTCTTCTCCTCCTCGGCTAGCAAACCAAACACTCAAACACAACCTTGTCCTCATACTACCCTACACACAACACCCAATCACTACCCCCTCCTACTGCTGTCCAACCAAACCCTCTACATCAGCCTCCTTCACATGCACAACCCCCCCCCCCCTTGCTGTCCAACCAAACGCCCTACATCAGCCCTCTTTTTCACATGCAATACCTAGTGATCCTTCTTCGTCAGCCGTGCTAAAAGAAAACACAAGAAGAAAGCACCTAGGGGCTAAACAGTTCGTTCACAATACGAACAACATATGGTCAAAGTGTTGCTATGAACCTACCACACAATTGAGATCTACCCAAACTAGCAACACTACCCCAAGAAGTGTTAATACACAAACTGGTGCACAAGGGGCTGATAGTGTTGGCAGAGATAATGATATCACTATTGATAGTGGTTTTGACGGGGGTGATGGTTCACATGTTGGTGCAGACATTGCTGCTGATGCTCTGGTTGATGATAATGGTCCAACATATTCTGATGATTCATGGTGTCACGAGGATGATGAAAATACTCGTGTGGTGGACACCGACTCCAGCTTTTCAGATGACGATGAGTTTCATGACGATGATGATGATGATAAGCTGGAACAAGTGGAGGTAATAACTGATAAGTTGGTACTACTCTACAGATGAAGAAGAATGTGCACTTAAAGAGCAACAGTATTTGAAGAATGGGCTTCACTTCGAGTATGAACCTGATGGAAAGGTTGTGTTAAGGTCATACCATATCTTTGAAAGTAAAAGGGTTTTCTTGGAGGTGATCAAGGACTATGCTTTCCAGGAGGGTATTGATTTACATAGGCTGAGTAATGATCCTGAGAAGTATACAGAGAGCTACAACAACACTGACACATGCCCTTGGAGGCTGCATGCATCTCGTCTTCCTGACAAAACTACTTTTATGATCAAGACCCTCAGAGGGGAACATGATTGTATGAGGATTGCCAAGAACCCAAATGCCATGGTCCCGTGGATCACGAAGAAGATACTGCCTTACATCAGAGCCAATAGGAAATTGGCGCCTACAGACATTATGGCGATAATGAGACAAAAAGTCAGCATTGAGGTCAGCTACATCAAGTGCTATCAGGCAAACAAGTTGGCATTGAACATGATTGAGGGGAATCATGATGAATCATATGCTAAGCTCCCCATGTACTACAAAATTTCTCTTGATAGAAACCCTAGATTGACATACAATATCAAGAGTACATTACTTCTCCTCCCACATTTACAAGGTTGTTTGTGTGCTTCAATTCGCAGAAGGAAGGATTTCTCCATGGTTGTAGGCCTTCCTTGGTGTGGATGGTTGTCATCTTAACGGACCATATGGAGGGGTACTGCTAATATTAATTGCAATTGATGGAAACAATGGCATCTTCCCTGTAGCATTTGCTGTGGTCCAAGTGAATCTAAAACCACTTGGAGGTACTTCTTCAACCAATTGAAAAAGATAACTGATTGGGATACAAGGCAACGATGGGTTATAGTTTCTGATCGACAAAAGGTAAAACAAAATTTGTTTGTACATTGATAGTTGTTTGGTTGCATTGTATGAAGTTATCACTATAACTTGTTCATATATTTTAGGGTGTGGAACCAGCGTTGAAGGAGGAACTACCTGAGGTAACGCGAAGGATTTGTTGTAGGCGTCTCTACGCAAGCCTTAAGAAAGATTACCCCGGTATATGTCTTGGATTTTACATATTCACAAAATGCTTGCTATTTTTCATTGATCTTATTGGTTAACAAGGATATGTATTGTGTGTAGGAGCTCTAATGAGGAATCTTTTTTGGGAAGCGTCTAAGGCGTATACCGAGCCTTCTCTTGCTGCCACACTGAAGAAGATAAAGAGATTCAGTCTCTGCATTCAATTACTTAAAGAACGCTGATCTTCATTTATGGGTACGCTACCACATACCTCAGCACACTAAAGTAATTGAGGTGACTTCCAACGTCATTGAGTCTTTCAATTTGAAGTTGTCAGACATAAGGGCAAAGCCCATGTTAGCAATGCCTTATGAGTTAAGGAGGTCGCTAATGACGAAGATGCATAAGCGAAGAGAAGACTCCATGAAACTTAGAGAGTCTGTGACTGCTTATGCCTCCAAGATTCTCACACACAACAACATGCTTGGTAGATCATGTACTATGAGACCGAGTAGTGATTTTGAGTTTGAGGTTGCAGATGTGAATGGGTATTTTATTGTTAATCTGACATCTCATCATTGTGATTGCATGTCTTGGGATCTCTCTGATATACCATGCAAGCACGCTTGTGCTGTCATTGCGAGACAAAGGTTGGATTCGAAGTCTTTCATTGCCCACTGGTTTACAAAAGAGATGTATATGGAGACGTATAAGAAGGTTATCTCACCAATTCCAGATCCAAACTTGTGGCCAGATGATGATGAAGGGGTAAAGTTGTGTCCACCATTCCTAAGAAAAATACCCGAAGACCAAAGAATAATAGAAGAAGGGAACAGGGTGAGGCACCCTCCGTTACCAAGAGATCCAACCACGTGACATGTAAAATCTGCAATAGAATTGGGCATAACTCTAAAACTTGCCTATCTCAAAAGGATAGAGGGGGTGGTCCGAATGGTGGTGTTGGTGCTGGAAGTAGCAAGCAGTCTAAGGGAAAAAGGAAGAGAGACACCAAGTGATATGGTGCTAGTGCAGGGGCTAGAAGTAGTACTTAGCTTGTTTCTATTTTTTGAGATTTTTGGAATGTAATGAACAAGTGTGTGGCAATGGATATTTCTTGGTGTGCAATGTTGTTCCACTCTAGATACTTGAAGAAGGATATTGATCTTATTTTGTGTGTTCAAGTGGGCAGTATAATGTTTCAGGAAGTGTGTTCTTCATGTTTATGTACTAGTGTTTAATGTTTCAGGAAGTGTGTGTTTTGCTCTTTTGTTCAGGCCTATTGAAAGTGTTTTTCTTGCTTCTGTTTTTCAACGCTTCACCAATTGTGTGTTGCTATTGTTTTACAATCTATTCCCACTCTTTGTATCTCTTTGAGGTGATTCCTAGCATTGACTAGCTATAATGAGTGAGTTCTCTTTAAAGTTGTATTACAATCCATTCCCTCTTTTTGTATCTGTGCAAAAGTGTAATCATTGTTTTTACAAGTGTGGTTATCTTTAAAGTTGTAGTGAGTGAGTTCATGGTATGGGAAAAGTGAGTGATTCCTAGCATTGACTATTATTCTACGGTGAGGTCAAGTTAGATGAGGCAGCAGTATTGCATTACACATACTCGAAATGTTCAGAACCACTTATACTTGGTCGATATGGCTTTGCACGCTTTTATAATTGCTTCAACTGCAACAGATGAAGAGATGCTTCACTCGTACCAAGAGTAGGTAGTATGAGGTGATAGAGAACTAAAGCTAAAACTTCTCAAGGTTAATTATTTGATACTTTTTACTTGTGATACGTGCAAATGAGTTACAGGCTGCAGAGAATTTGTTTGGTTCCTTTTCAGGCATGGATCCTTGGTTGAATTTAATGATTGCGCATACTTCCTTTTTTATTACCCATCTGTCAAGTGCCATGGATTTGCTTCTGTGAGTTTGATTGCAGGTACCTTATTGAGAACTTATGGGAGGTGGCTGCAGCAGGCGGATTCATCTGAAACTATTCTCCTTTCACCATGGATCCTTGGTTGAATTAGTAGATTGCGCATACCTCCTTTCTGATCAGGCGAGGAATTCCAATGCAGACCGCCTTTATCACCCCTGCATTGGATGAAGGGAACATTACATAGAAAGATAAGGAAATTATTTTCTCCCACATAGATCATAAGTAGATAGTAGGAGAGAGCATTCTTCTTGCTTCTTGTTGGCACTGGTGTGAATGATCACCTTCCCGCCAGTATTCAAACGTGTATAGATAGATAAGCGGATCCAGATTGGTAGCTTGACAGAGGTTTAGAATCAGCATGGACACACTAGAGGGTTTAGTATTCTTTACATAGCTCATTTTTTACAGATGAAAGCTTCAGCTATTTTTCTTCATTTATTTTTCCATTGAATTCTTGATACAGTGAGATAGATATCTCTTGTATTGATTATTTGTTCTCATATGAGATCAAACAGATTGGAAGGAAAATAAATATTGAAGGGTCGATTCTGAATTGTTACTGGTGAAAGTGTCGTATTTAGGCACTGTTAAGTATTTGTTGAAATAATCTATCTGCGGCCCGCCAAAAGCACTTGACATTACCTAATCTGTCATTGTTGCATTATCCTAAAAGAGGTCAAATTGTATATCGATAGTACTGATAAGAAAAAAAGACTTCACATATGAACTACTTAAATTTGTAACCTTTGATTACACTTATGTCCATAGAAAAAAGAAAGGGATATCTCTATGGGTAGTTCCCATACAATGACAACCCTACCCAACAATTACACGAGAAATCTTAGCAAAAAAACAGCAACATTGTCATTACAGACAAATGTCATTACAGAGACGTACAATGACAGCCCTACCCAACAATTACACAAGAGAAACCTTAGTAAAAAACAGAGCTAGTAATATAACAATACACGATGCAAACATTATTTTCATGTTCTTCACCTCATCTAGTCTAGCTTTTTCTATCTCCTCAAGCTTGGTTACTAGACCAATATTCAATCTCTTCAACTCGAGCATCAACGATTCAATGTCACCAACACATTTTTCATTTCATGACTTTCAAAGCCTCCATTTGAAGAAGAAGCCTTTGATGCATGATACTTAGGCGGATTCAAGTCTCTCCACCATACAAAAAAATTGCATCTCTTGGAAGGACAACCAAAGAATGGTATCTCATAGTTTTTTGCAGTGTTGGCAACTTGTAACTCAGCACTACGGTTATAGTGGCATTTCAGATCCATTTTAGGGATGGAGTTGAAACTATGCCCACTTGAATACGACATCCTGCATAACATAGCAAATAGAAATACGAACTCTATTGCACAAACATAAATAAGCTCAAATAGGTCTGTATGGCCTTCATCATCGCTTTTCAACAGATGTTAACTGTGGAGCAACCCTATCATAAACCACTTCAACGCATTTAAACGGAGCAATTATTGAAGGGTCGCTTTGACATAGATCTGTACACATAAAGCCATAAACTGCTGAAAAATAGGTCATTTTCGTAGCAACTGAACATGAGTAATGTCATCAGAAACAATTGCAATAACAATCAGAAAGGAATCTTAACCATAAATTCCTTGCAATTATCATCATTATCTTCCAACAACATTTATAAACAATAGTCAGGAACACCAGTAAATGAAAACCAACAATCCATCGACATTGAGAGAAACTAGAGGTGTACCCAGAATCGACGTTTCTTGGTCGCAAGCACAGATTCATAAAATCGAGTGAAACCAGAGGTGATTCCGCAAGCACAGATTCATAAATCAAGTGAAACCAAACGACAAGCAAATCGACCAACAAACAGGTCGCAGGCACACAAGCAATCCATCCCCTATTTCTAGAAACTGAAGGAGTTCACATCGTAAAGAGGGAGTACGTTCAAGTTACCAGAAATCCCAAAGACAAAGTTCGAATCAGAGAAAACAATTAGAAGCACACTTCCGCAAGAATTAGGGTTACCAGAAATCGCAAAGAGGAGGTGCGAATCAAAGAAGACAACAGTTGCTCCAGGGAAATCGACTAGTGATTCGAAACCCTAACGCAAACCGAATTTGGGCGAGACCAAATAATCAAGGAAAATCACGAGCGGGAACATACCCAGAGAGGAGAAATTTCACCCAGCGAAGAGTGCGAGAGAGGTCGCGACTGGGGTTGGATGAATTTTTCACCCAATTTCAAAGCCTAGATACGAATGGAACTGCAATTGTGGGGGGTTTATCTCCTAACCGTAAACATTAAGAAATGTCTGTCTTGGTTTTTTTTGTTTGGTCAACATAAGTAAAATGGTCAACGAAGATGGTCTTGGATGGAAATGACAAAAAATGGTGACGGATGTAATATTAATAAAACGTCATGGGTGGGCATTGTTATTTTTGAAAGGTCGTGGGTGGGTAGTGTAATTTCGATAAAGGTCATGGGTGGGCAGTGTAATTTTTCCAAAATTATATCACTATTCACCTAAATTCAAGCTCTTCAAAACAAGACCAGTCATGAATATGTTTTGACAACTTTGAAAAAAAAATTCTACTTTTACATGTGTACGATGATACATTAAAATGATAATATGATGCATTAATTTTGATATTATGATTCAGAAAAATTGATATTATCATTCATTAACTATAGTGAATTAGATTACAAATTTCGGAACCGATAAAAAATCATTATTGATTTGTATTGTACTATTATTGTTGTATGGTGTATTTTAAACCTTATATGGTGAATCATGTATTTTTCATACATACCAAATATTGTTTTGTGTTATATATTATTTATTTATTTTATTTTTGTATGTTTACATTGATACACTAAAATGATAATATGATTCATTAATTTGATATTAAGATTCATTAAAATTGATATTATGATTGATTAATTAATAAGAGATGAATTAGATAGCAAACTTTGAACTGATAAAATCATAATTGTTTTATAGTATATTATTGTAGTATGGTGTATTTTAAACCTTCCACAGTGAATCATGTATTTTTCATACATTCCAAATATTGTTTTGAGTTGTATTATTGTTTTTATTGTTTTAATTTTTATATGTTTATGATGATACACTAAAACAAAGATTTGATTCATTAAAATAGATATTATGATACACTAAAATGATGTTATGTGTTTACAATGATACACTAAATTGATGTTATGAATCATAAGTCTCATTGATATATATATATATATGTAATTAATATAAATTTTAAAACTTCTCAAAAACATATTCATATCTAGTCTTGTTTTAAAACGTTTGAATTTAAATAAATAATTGTGTAAATTTTTAATTTGGATTTATATTTTAAAGAATACAATAACTGTGACAGGGCTACCAATATTTTATACGCTGCACCATCTCCACACTCTTAACACCTAGTGGTACATAGACTACACGTTGAAAGAAAATAGCCTAATACTTATACTTTCTTTATCCTGAATTGACCGTCCTGTTTACTATTTAGACATGTCGTTTAACTTCAATTTTTAACATATAAGATAAATTATATTGAAAAGTTAAGTTTTACGTATAATAAACTATATAATACAAAATTTAGTTTTGAAAAATTATTTTATGAGGAGTATTATTGTAGGGTTTTATCGGAAGAGATCTATTCAAGATCCTATAGTGATAAGCGAGTGCCGACATCGTGATTAGGGTGGATTGTAGCCATTTAGCGAGCCACATTTGATAGGTCCATATAGATCCACGACTAGTTATAGTTATTTGATCAGTTATCAGACTAAATGTCAAAATAAAACAGATCCCAAAAATCACAAAAAGTCAATAAAAATTGTCCAAACACTTGCATCACACACCCAATCTAGACTAGGGTGCTACCTCAAATATAACAAACATGGAATGCAAAGATACTGAATCAGTTATCAAACAGGTGACCCGTCAAACACTATTCAACACACAACACAACAACAATAGTTCAGCGACAGAGAAACCGGCAGTGTATTACCTTGACAATTATATATGGTAATATGTTTTAAAGTTTGACTAGATGTCCCACGCCGGTTGGATCAATATAACTAGAAGCCATTCAGGAAAGGTCTATAATCCTCCCGAGCCCCACCATCTTTACTTGGGAATTTTAGAAATGAAAAACCCGAGACCCAGGGAAGAATCTAACACACTAAGCTGTACTTGTAACAAACATTGGTTTCTACATCATCATCATCAAACACGAGTATCCATCGAATGGGTACCATGTTTTTTGATAGGCTAATGAACCCTCTCATCATCAAATCGAAGACCCTCGATACCCTTAAGTATGGCAGTTGGGTTATTGTTGTTATTTCTCCCCGATGAAGGAGATAGCTTGGGGCCTGAAGAACCCACTGGGGAGCTTCTTTGACCCCCTGAGACCTTCTGGAATGTTCCTGGGCTTACCTCTGCAGTGCGAGGTTTAGACAGATCAGCGTCTGTCACTGTGATAGCAGCTGCTGTTGCTGCTGCATCACGGCTGGAGGAAACAGGAGCACGCCTCAAAAGCGAACCACTGGATCGTCCAGTGAGTTGAGAACCATGCACCTGCAAGGAATACAATGTCAAGAGATCAGACTTCTGACACGAAAGTGATTTTTTACAATTAGAAATCCAGAGGATAATACTTGTGTAAAAGCAACGCACTCCACCTAATCAAGATTGAAGAGTCATGCCTCCAGTGCCTAACTGAATATAACTAGTAGCCTCCTAACTCGCTGAATACGGTTTAATCTAGTACAACGTATTGACCTCTCCTCATGATATCTTATTTAAGTAGATGGTTCAAAAGGAAACCAAACAGGGAAGCATAAAGACAAGAACAATTTGTTTTCTCGTATGATAGCAAAGTGACTAGCGTGTAACATAAGCAACCCTTTGCAGAACAATTCCAAATTAATAGACTCCAATGTCATATATATATATAGTGCATAGCTGGAACACATGATTAGGCAAAAACATAGTATGAATCTTACAGCCTGGTCACTTGCAACAGGGCTCTTCTGTCTCAAGAAGCTTCCAGAATTTGTTACATTGGCTGAGATCCTCCTCCGAGAACTCTCCATTGATGACAAGCCAGCTGCTCTTCCTTCTTCCCTCGCCTGGAAAATATAAAACAAAAATTAACAGTATACTTCAAGCATTTCATATGGATAACAATGGAGAACATGGAGGGGAAGTACCTTGGTTCCTCTCAGCATTAACAATAGGAGGTACCCAGAGCTAGTACCTGCGGCAGCAGCAGAAGCACCCTAGAGAAGTAGGGCAGGAGAAAAAATATTAACAGAAACCAAGGTGAAGGAGGATAAAATAACAATACATGTTTTGCTAAGCGAGAAAAAGAATTCAGAAAAATGCGCATGAATCAGTACGTGTTTTCTGGCACATCAATGAAAACATCACTTACAACAGCACGAGCAGGTGGCGTGGCTAGTTGGGATTGTTGATACTTCAGGATGGTCCAGTCAAACACATAATCAAACTGAAAACCTGAAGTTACATTGTCAAAACCACAATTATATGAACAATGTACTAGAGGACATTGTAATAGAGGACAATAGAGGACAAAGGATATCAATCAAACCTTCACGGATGAATAGGTCTCTGAATATTCTTTTTAGATAAGCATAATCTGGCTTATCATCAAAGCGTAAAGAGCGACAGTAGTGAAAGTATGATGCAAACTCAGATGGATATCCTCGACATAAAGCCTGTGAGGATCATGGAATCAGAACAATAACAGTGCATGATAGAGTCAGACGTTCTTTTATTCAACCATTACCTCAATTGCCGTGGTAACCTTTTTCTCACTAATTTTCTCATACTTCTGCTTCTTTGTTCCTGCTTTCAAGCCCTGCCAGGGGAGACTATAAACACAGAATCAATATAGACAACTGTACTAGAAGTGTAGGAAATAGTTGATGAGAATAATCATGATGCTCACCTTCCACGTAGAAAATACATTAGAACATAGCCAAGAGATTCAAGATCATCCCTCCGACTTTGCTCTGACCATAGTAAAATGTGTTAGGAATAAAGAATAAAAATTGCCTTTGAACCAGTACTGCCTTCCATTTGGAGTCTAGTTAAAAAAATCATCAGGAAAACAGGAAGCATCATACCAATGCCAAGATGAGTATTTGTACTAGCGTATCTGGCAGTTCCAGTCAGATTTTTATTTTCCCTGCATTACAGCCATAGCCAGAGTACTTCCATCAGTTACCAGTGATAAGCTAACAGAGTTACCACCACCTCCAACAGATAGTTCAAATTTCTAATATGTAGTACACAAGGCTCTATTGCAAGATAAATGAAAACCAGTTGAAAATCACCCCTAAAATCATCAGTTTTTCAAAATTGACAACGGGTGAGAGGCAGTTGGGGTACTTAGGCATAGCTGGCAATACAAATCCACTTTACACTTTGGGCCATATCTTTACAAGGTATCAGAGATACTGAGTATACCGGCAACTGAGCCAAATTAGAAAAGAAATAAAAAAAGGGCATACATCTTCACAAGCTAAACTCTACTTGAAATCTAAAACGAAAACATTGATTCAACAATCCTTTAACACTTTAAGCGAGTACACAATGTTTCATGTCTCTATTCACTAAGAAAACAGAATAGCTAACATCCTTGAAATGTCTACAAAAGATACCCTAGCCGGGGCTACTTAATTTGAAGAAGTGAGACTAATCAGTTCACTGAGAAAATAAAAGTGAATCTTGACAAACTTGGAAACCGATTTTGAGGATAAGGCATCTGCTGAAAGATAATAAATGTTTATTCAGCCTTTCAATGGTTTAAATCACCATATCTGATCACTTAAACAAACACATTCTCAGGATGCTTAAAATTACGATGAGATGCTGATCCAAAAGTCATAACATTAAAGATTTACAGATTTATGGCCCTTTTACCTGTAAGGGATGTGTTGATGGGTTGTAGTATCTCTATACTTCTTGGCAAGACCAAAATCAATGATATACACCTGGAATGAATAAAACAACAAGCATGCCCAACTTTTATTACCAAAAACAGCTCCATCGAAACAAATGAGCAATATCAAGTGTTCCAAAAAACAAACCTGGTTTGCACGCCTTCCTAGGCCCATAAGGAAGTTATCAGGCTTAATATCACGATGCAGAAAGGATCTCGAATGAACAAACTCAATGCGGTTAATCTAGAAATGAAAAACTTTCATTAACTGCAAAAGCATCCAGATATGTAGAGACTATTCACATCGATGGAGGCATCACAAGCATTACCATTTGATCAGCAAGCATGAGAACTGTTTTTAAAGACAGCTTCCTGCTACAGAAGTTAAATAAGTCTTCCAGACTGGGCCCAAGTAAATCCATCACAAGAACATTATAATCTCCATCCACGCCAAACCATCTAACATTTGGAATCCCAGCTGCAAAAATACAGCCGTATAACCCGAAAATGGTTCAGTAAATAGAAAGATATAGAAAGTTCGCCCACCATTGTGGAGAGAAAGAAAAATAAATGCATGATCTTCTTACTCCCTCCCTGCAGGAGTCTATACAACTTTGACTCATATAACAACTGTGGGTGCTTGGTCTTCACACTTTCCTGAGATAGAAACAACATAACCAGTACGAGTTAAAACAGGCTGACGAATTTAATTGATTTGATGGAGATAGGGACAACAGAAATAATAAAAATATTCTATCCTCCCAGTCTTCTGTACAACTGAGAATCGGTTTGCATTCTTTTTTACTTTATTGAATATGAAATTCGTATCTAGGAAACTTGCAAGGAAAAAGGAGATAGCCCAAAAGCCATACTGTATCTCTGTATCCTACATCCGTTACCAGTTAAGTAACCAAAGCCTATGACTCACGGAATGTAGATATATAACTACTTACCTCAAAACATACAAACATAATGATCGATGAGTCATGATAGTGATTCAGTCTTGAGTTACCCTAAGTACTTCTATTAAGCTTCACCAAAACTTCTATTAAATCAACCCAATGGAACCCTGGATTGATTGTAACAAACACGATACCTACAACTCCTCGAACCCCTTCCCAGTGATCCTAGTAATAAGTAGATGGTGGATTCACGTTCATCTTGTAAACTATTTGCTCAGTATATCCTTTGCATGCTACAATTTTAGGATGGATTTAAAGCTAAAAATTGCTTCAAATTTAGATTCATAATTAGATATACTATAAACAGATAATAACGTGGTTTGACATTATAGCTCTTCCAAATTCCACATGAAAATATAACCTTTAGACAAAGGTACTGTTGGGGTCATGCACATAGTTGCTACTATACATATCCCGAATACTCTGTGTTCTACAGTGCCCAGTGCCTACGTGACACTATTATAATTGATAATCCCCACAAATAATGACAAGCAAAACTTCTTATCTCACAGAGACTAATAAAAAACAGTTTTAGACACATTTGAGTTGTAACCCACTTCATGCATAGCCAGGAGTTCATGGAAGTTCAACTTTCCAACGCATGAATAATCAATATTCTGATCAATCGCTTAACAACTATATCCTAATTGAGCTTGATTCACTAGTTCCTAAGCTTCAGTTTTATCGTCAGCTTAGTTTCTTCCTTGCAACAAAAGTCAGTCTAAGGTTACTAAACATACTTAGGACCTTCTGCTGGAGCGAATTCGAGCCTTACAATCCTCACCGAAATAAAGCCCTAGGTTCTATAAACTCACTTACTGACGGTTCTCTAAAGTTCTTAACCCCCATCAGAGCTCTCACACAGTATGTGGCTGGAATAAAAGGACATAACTTGTGCTTCAATTAGACAGAGAAACACTGCTAACTAAGCAACTTTTAAGTAAATCGCACTCTGGAGAAGGATCTTCGTTCCTAAGTGGAAGGAGGCAGAAATAAATGGGCAAAATGAGCAACTAACCAACTTAATCGCGACTTCTTCATTGGTCTGGATATTGGTCCCTGCAAAAAATAAAAAGACCCGCCCCAATTCCACAAGACAAGAAGTCAAAAAATTGATATGACCAGCCTCACACAGTCGCACTGCTAAAGAGCATTCAGAATAAAGTGACGGATGAATTACCAAGATAGATCTCTCCAAAGGAACCGCTACCGATCTTCCGTCCAAGACGGTACTTAAACCCGACACGAGGCTCCATTGGATGTAAAGATCAGTCTCCGGAGAAGTAGTTAGGTAAGATCGAAAAAAAAATACGAGGGAAGAACCCTAATTACGATAGCGAGGAAAGAAGTTGATTAAAGAAATGAACTGCAATCGAGTGAAGTGTTAACCCTAGGATGTGCGGCAAATGGGATGAAACGGGGTAGGACAAAACTGTCGCCCATACCTATGATGAGTAGCGCCGGAACTACCGCCACCTAAGCCCGCGCGCGAGCGGGCGAGAGAGGAGAGAGAGAGAGAGAGAGAGAATTGGGGGTAAAGGTCAGCAGTGGGTAGTAACGGTGGAGTTGGAAGTGGTAGTGGGCCTTTCGGCTCGTTTTTACACATCAACAGTGATAACGCCGGTTAGTTGGGGTCCTTGGGAGACAGGAGACGAAAGAAGGAAGGAGAGGTGAAATTACGCCCATTAAGCCGTTTCGTATAATTAACGGTGGAGATAGGCGGCACAGTAGGGTCTGCTAAACGCGTGGGTACAAACGCGTGTGAATTACGCATCGAACAAGTCGGTGATGAAATCTCACCCGACTGTCACGGGGGTGTCAAAAATCGGCTTCAACCCTCCTGTGTAGCGCCTGTCTCCACCGTTTATTGAGTTCAACTTGTTAAAAAAGTTAATTACTCAACCCCCCTTAAGATTGGGGATATATTACCGTTAACCCCCTTATATTTATCATAATTTATTGGTAACCACCTTGAGGTTAAGTATCTCTGACTACGAGCCCCGAACTATACTTTGTTATCAAAATGTTAACTCTTACTGACCCATCAGTTTAATTACATTATTAATGACATGTTGGAAAAAAACACTGCTTAATCACTTCTTATTGTCCAAAAAACGTTAACCTACCTCAAAAATGCATCTGAATTGGGACGAGGGAGAGTTTGACGTGTTGATTAAGTAGTTTTGTTTCCAACATGTCATTAATAATGTGATTAAGTTGATGTACAGCTCGTAGTTAACATTTTTGATAACAAGTTATAGTTTGGGGGTTCATAGTCAGAGATATGTAACCCTAAATCAAGGTTACCAATAATATGATAACACAAGGGATTAACGATAAATATACCCAATCCTCAGGGGTTCACAGTAATTTACTCTAGGTTATATCTCTTCAACTCCACCTAGTACCATGATCTAATTCGATCATTCTTTTTAAAATTAATTTTATTTTTAAAATTTTGAATTCTTTAATAAAAATATAATCTTTTATATAATTATTATGTACTATAAAAAAAAATATTAAAATTATCAGTAAACACTAATTTAAGTCATGAAATATAACATATTTTTATTTTTATTAAGAAAAAAATTTCATGAGATGCCACTATATTTTTTACTAATTCATGAAATGCTACTAACAAAAAGATAGTCACAAATGCCACTATTTTTTTATGAAATGTCATATGTCATTGACCAGAAGCAAAAAACAATTCCTACTAGTTAACAAAGCACTTTTAAACTCACAATATACCCCTAAGTCTTAAAATTTCACTCAAATTCATAAAAAATTCAAAATTACTATAAAAATATAGATAACTATAAAAATATTTAAAAAATAATAAAATAATAAAAAATATATTAAAATATAATAAAACACTGAAAAAAGTAAATCTTTTTTGATTTTTTTTCAAAATTATTTAGTACATAGAAAAGACTATAGAGTTTTAAACACATAATTTAGACTAATTTTTCTACAAATTTAGACCTATATAGTACCATAATTTATACCAATTAATTACCATACATTTTTTAAATTATTTTTTCTACCCAATTTAATTATTTATTCAAAAATTTTAATTTTATTTTTTATTAATATTTAGAAAATACTTTTTTAAATTTATATTCTATTTGTAATGACTTTATTAGATTAAAATTTATCTCGCATAATTAATTTAAATTGATTTAAAAAGGATAATTTAAAAATGTACAGTATAAATTATGGTAATTAATTGACACTATTTATGGTGCATATTGGCAGAAAAATTGGTATAAATTATGTTAAAATTATGACTAGTACCAATTAAACACCTAATTTGTACCAATTAACTACCATAATTTGTACCCAACTTTTTCATATTATATTTTTTATCAATTTAAATTATTTATACGAAATAAATTATATTATGTCGTAAAGTCATCTACAAAATAGAATATAAATTTTAAAAAATCTATATATTATTAAAAACTTAAAATAATTTATTTTGAATAAATTTAAACTTTAGAAAAAATATTGGAAATTTTTCTGGTAAAATTTTTGTAATTAATGGTATAAATTAATGAACTTTGGTTTAATTGTAGAAATATTAGTATAAATTATGGGTTTAAAACTCTATATTCTTTTTTTATGCTAACAAATAATTTTGAAAAAAATCTAAGAAATATTTACTTTTTTCAATGTTTGTGCTATTTAAATTTATTTTTATAATACTTTAAATATTTTTATAATATTTTGAATTTTTTGTGAATTTTAATAAGTTTTTTAACACTTACGGGCATATTGTGAGTTTTTAAAATACTTTGTTAACTAGTAAAGGTATTTTTGTCTTTTTTGCTTCTGGTCAATGACATAGTGGCATTTCATGGACTTTTGCAAAAATATAGTGGTATTTTGTGACTTTCTTTGTTTGAGTGACATTTCTTGAATTAACCAAAAATATAGTGACATTTCATGAAATTTCCCTTTTTAATTAAATTTTTTTCGGTTACAGGTTGGCAGATTCAACCCAAACCTGAAGCGGGTTTCAATGACCAGTCAAAAATCTCAACCCAAACCCTAATTTTTATGGGTCGGTTTCGGGTGGGGTTTCGGGTCAAGATTGGCATCCATACTGTCACCTAATATTATATCAACGACGATACTAGTATGACTAGTGTTTGCTGCGAGTCTGTGACTTTCCAGTCCACGCGCCCTCTTTCCTCCCCCTCGTCTCTACTGGGGCTAAATTTTGTTTGGTTGGTTGGTATCTTGGTGATAATAAAGCGTATTCTTTTATCAAAATTTTAGTTTGGTTACACATTATTATATGAGTCGATTAGCTCAGCTCATTTTTTGGATGTATTATGGATCGAGTACCACCTACACATGGAGTTTATTCAAAATAATATTATTCAGTTGGTTTATACATTATCAGCTAATTTATGCTCCTCGTGTTTTTATTTCTTTCATGTCTATATGTTTTAAACAAATTTCATGTAATAATTCATATTAGCCGACTTCAAATGTTTTAAAAATAAAGCTTTGTATATTATTGTTGATGACCTTATTAAATTTTAGTTATCAAATTTTATAAGTCATATTTTAAATATTTGAAAGTTGCTCCTTTAATATAAGATATACATAAGATGGTTTAATAGTAACAAAAATATTAAATGTAAAATTAATGAAAAAATAATCATTTTAAATATATGAAAGTATAAAAAATAGTGAATTACACTATGTCAAGATATTAAAATAAAATATCACATCTATAATCAATTAAGAATTACCACATAAAAGTTTAGAACACAACATATTAACTGATTTTCAAACTAATCCATTATACACAGTCATAATTCAGTTCAAAAACTCTAATACAAAATGAACAACTTATATTGATGTTTACACAATTATCTAGTTTTGAAATCAGTCATCAGTCCATATCACACTGGTGGAAAAAAGACTTAAAATTATGCCCCATCAATTACGGTCAAAACCCAAATTACTTAATTGCTTGGTCGTGTTAATTAATTATGGTTTTTAGCTAATTGTGATTAATTGTGGGTTAGAGGATTGCATGCTTTTTCTTAAAGAACTTTAAACTACGGTTATATAGACAACCGTAATTTAATGTACGTTGGCGCGTGCAAGCTGCTACACTTGACGTTGTCGTATTACCCGTTTGTACCCCACGTGCGTCTGTATAGTTGAACGATGACGTTTTTCAATGACGGGACTTTAGATTACTGTTCTCATATAAACCGTAATTTAAAGTCCGTATATTTCCGTGGGCTAGAATGTTTATAGGTTATATAAAAAATTATTTTCTAAGTACATGTTATGAGTCTTACACATTACAACATATTTATAATTAAAACTAAACAATTGGCTAAACAAATTTTTGAATAATAAATTTTCATGATCAGTATAAAAAACTTGTTCGATTCTACTTATATGTTAGTAAAAAAAGCAGCTAATATATTAGTAAAAAATCAGCTAATCATATTATTAAAAGTAATAAATCAAAGTGTTTTATTGATATATACATTAACTAACCGTAATTGAAAATCCTTTTATACAAACATTCTTTTACGGTTTTATCTCACAACGTATATTTTCTCCGTGAACGCTTCTCTTTTCTCTGTACTCTAACCTCCTAACTCACCACCGATTTCCACGGCCACCACAGAGAACGGCTCCACCATCGCCTTCACCGCCCACCACTGACCTTGTCACCCACCACCGACTTCGGTCCGCCCACCACCGAGTTCCCAGCAAACACTAGAGCCCTCTTTCTCGGTAATTTTGCTGTATTTGAGAATAAAATACATGCTATTTGATTCTAGGTTACAGTTCATTTACGGTAATTTTGGGTTACATAAATGTATACTCTGCACCTATGCAGTAAGTTTGATTATTGGAGCTCTTGCACACTGGCTGAAAATTTGAAGACGGAGTTGAAAATATTTGTGTACGCCAGTCTTCATTCATGGTAATTTTGATACCCACACTAGCGAAAAGTTGTGTTATGTGTACTTCTGTTTGGGTTTTTTGTTTAGTTTGGATATTAATGGTTGATAATGTGTACAGTTTGACATTTTGATTGACAAACTGATTTGGGAATGTTAAAAAAGATGGGGGATGCTGTCGAATTTTTCTAAGATATGATATGGTTAAATATTGATTGAGCACTGAATGAAATATCTTTGGTATAGTTTAGGTTTGTGAGCAATATGTTAGTCCATCTGTCCAAAGTGTCCGCCCTCACACTTCAGTTATATTGATCAAGTTAGTTATAAATTGTTATATTGCTACATTCATACATGTTATGTTTGTTTTGATAAACTAACAATCTACTTGATCAGGTGGATGACTACAAAACTAAATCAAACATAGTTACCCGTTCGAGATTACTTAATAGAGGTATATCTTGGATAGTTCCCGTCGGGACTGTCCATGATCGTTAATCCCACACCTAGGTTATGAATGTGTTTTCGATATGTAATTTATTGAAAATTTCGGTAGCATCTCTCTAATGTTCTTCAGGTGCATATATTATTGATTAATTTCGTAATATCATGCTTCTAAAGAGCTGCAGGGAGATGCTGTAAAAATTTTCAATAAATTACTTATTGAAAACACTTTCACTGGTGGGATCTAATGTGATTGGATGGGTTAGGATTGATTATACCCAATTAATCGTAAGAGCGTTGGCCACGGCTGATAGTAAACAATGTATTTTGACATATAGGATGAGATGGAATGTTCGTGGATGTACAACAATAAGTTGAACATCAAATTCCGTGAAGAAGTCGATAAGTTTTGCACGGTGTTGGCGAACAATCTGAAACCGTTAGACAAGGGATATATATTTTGTCTGTGTGTCAACTGTCAAAACAATTTGAGGTATCGTGGGCTCGAAACAATCAATGATCATTTGATCCGTCATGGATTTACAAAGGAGTACAAAGATAGAGTCTGATGACATGGTCAGAGCATAGTGGATGTTCTTAAGCTCGACAAAGAAGATTGTGCTACCGAAGACATAGAAACATTGGTTAGAAGTACTATTGTTGCGGGTGATGATGACTACACAATTGCCAGTGACCTAGATGTTGACGAGTGTAACACCCCAATTTTGTAATCATATCTTAAGCTTGTCTTTATCATACTTTAACAGTTTAAACACAGCGGAATCAATCCAACTCAATTAACAATGGGTGTCACCTCCGTCACTCACTCATATGAGTAATAAGGCTTCCAAATACAATATCATAAACGTTGTGACAAGTGAGAGATAGTTTAATCCAATTTACAACACTTATTCAAATTCCATGAGTAGTCTAAGCTATACTAACATGTTTCCCAAAATACAATTTGAAACATAATCCAAAATACAATCCATAAGGGTAGTATACCGTTCACTACCCAATCCTGCACTCCAACGTCATCTTCAATTAAGTACCTGTAATATGTTGGTCATAAAAGGCTCGGCACAACCGCTGAGTATACCATCATACAACTGTCATGTGCCCTCAGACCCCTTGAGTTATTTGGTTGAGTTAACATCCGGTTCCATTTTCATGCTATTCTATTTTATATGAAATACCCCAAACCTTAATATGTTAATTAATTATGTATTTATAATTTTCTAAGGTTAAATAAGTCCTTAAGATCATTGGTGAAGAAATGAAAACCAAAAAGAAAAAGAAAATGCGTAAAAGTCACAAAATGTGAAACCGCGTATTTAATTATTTTAGGAGGTACATAACCTTTATTAGGGTTATAAATATATTTTTATACCTTAATTACACACTAAGAGCATGTGGGAAAAATTCCGGAAGAAAACGGATTTAAACGATGCGTTAAAACGCTAACGGAGTCTTAAAGCGCGTTTTTCGAGAAAACCCGAAAACGTGACTTTAAACAGTCAGATGACCCCGTAAAAATTATAGTTGATCACATAACTATAAATAAACATTAATGGGAGTATAATAACCATTAAAATTAAATAAACGAGAAAATTCCGGAAAACGGGCCCGGTTAGTGAATAGTGCTAAACCGGGTAAATTAACGAGCGTTTTCTGTAAACGACGAAAAACGCTCCAGCATGTAACAGTTATGTGGGCCGGTTTTATTAATGTAGATAGCCCCTCTCACATGACTAGCTAACTAATAAAGAAGTCAAAAGCAAAAGTAGAAAAAGTGGGAAAAGTACATAAAGTAAAAAATACTCTCTCACCACTCACTTTCTCTATTCTCTCTCCTCTCCTTGCTGCCTTCCCCACCGTAAACTCCCCTCCTCTCTTCTGCATAGGCATTTTGAAGCTCCTCCCAAGCTTCCATGGCTTCTCCAACTTTCCTTGCTTGCCCAAGCTTCCTCCAAGCTCCAAATGCAAAACAAATTATATATTTGAACTCCACTCATCCTCCTCTACCTTTCTCTCTTTTCAAAATCTGAAAATGATGAACTTCATCTCCATGGGTTTTCCCCATTTGAAGAGAAAATGGCACCAATGGGTAGCTTGGAGTCTCCTCTCTCTCCTAAGGTAAAAATCTCCAAGAAAACCTCATTTTTCTCCATCTTGTAGTGGTAGCCGATTTTGCCTCTCTCTCTTACCTTGTTTTTCTTCTTGGTTTTGAGCTCCATTTCAACCCTCCAATGGTGAAGTAATTCCCTTCTTGATTCAAGGGTGAGAACCCCTCTCAAAAATCTCCAAAGGTAAAACCCTAACTTGTACTCTAAGCCCTTTATGTTGAATTGAGATTTCCTAAGGGTTTAGATAATTAATGGAATGCATTTTGTGTTTCTTGAATGTTGGGATGGAGTTTTGAAACTCCATTCCCTCTTGACCGATGTTGAGGAGATGAGGAGCAAGAGGAGACTTAATGTGAGACTTGTAAATTAAGGTAAGGGATCTACCTTAAATGCCTATATTATTTGTTTTAGAATTGGGTTTGGGAAAAACAAAAGATGAAATAAAATCTGGAGCAATGATGTGCTTGATTGTGGTTAGTTGGATTATGTGAAATGTTGGTTTGATTTAAGGGCCTAAGTGCCAAAGGATTTGAGAGTTGAGTTATATTGTTGTTTGGATAATTATGTGAATACATTATGTGCTGGTAGGACCCTTTTGAGGGTGTGGCTAGACTAGGAATGAAATTGGTGAGATTTGATGATTAGGAGTATGTAGATTTATGGGGAGGTCATGGCAAAATTTCGGTAGAAATGTAGAAGCTTGGATGGTGATGTGAGCTGGAAGGGTTTAAGTGTTTAACTAGGTGTTGTTGGGAATTGATTTGAGTTAGTAGACCACTTGGGGAATGCTTGTTTAAGTACAGAAGGTTTGTGCAAAAATCTGTAGCAAAAGATATTGTTTAAGTGCCTTAGGAGTTTTGGGAACAAAGAGGATTTAAGACTTTAAGAATGAGGCATGAATATAGGTAAGAGAAGTGCATTGTCTTAGAGGATTTGGAATAGTCAAATGGAGTAGAACAAATGCAAATTGCCAAGAGGTGAAAATCTGTAGCACAAGTGTGCATAAGTGTAACAGAGAATGGAAAATTAAGAATGGGAGCAAGAAATTTGAGTAAGGAATGGACCTATGTTTTGAAGTGGCTTAGTGCATGTTTTAGTGTGTTTAAACATGTAGGAAACATGTGGAAAGTTTAGGAGATGATTAGAGGTGAATTAGGGGTTGAAAGCTGCTCAAAAACTGTAAATTTTGACAGTTCCAGAGGTGGTCCGGGTTGCAAATCCGTTTGCAAACCCGGACGATAGCAAAAACAAGGCAGAAAACCATCCCAGGGGGTGGTCCGGGTTTGTAAACCCGGACACAAACCCGGACCACATGAAAATTTGTCCAGAAACTGAAATCCGTGGTTGGTCCGGGTTTGTAACCCCGGACACAAACCCGGACCATGCTAAAAACTTACCAGAATGTGTTTTAAAGTGTTGTTATGATGGGGAAGTGAATGGTAATGGTTTTAGATGTTGATTAGGCCTTGTTTGGTGAGTTTTAAAGGCCATAGAAAGTATAAACAAGTGTTGGAAATGGTTGAGAAAGTTGTGAGTTTAAGTACACAAAGTTAAACCGAAATAACGGGATAACGGGGTATGTACGGGAGTAGCAATTATGTACCTACCGTAACACCTTAATATTAATTGAACCATTTGACATGTTAAATAGTGGTTCAAGAGTAAGACATGAGGAACAAGTGTGAACCGAGGAACGTGAGAACACCGGTAAAGTAATTCCCCACGGTGACAGGTATGGTTTTTTGCAACCTGTGTCCTACCGGATTACACCGGCTTGTATGCCAATGTGTTTTTTTGTGTGTTTGCCACCTTGCAAGATAAAGCATGAAATGAGTTTACAGTAATTCATTATTGTGGCGTAACTCATTCCGATACCGCTTAACCTTAGTTATGTGTTAAATAATAGTTAACCGACCTTAGGTTCACATAAGTGATCGGTATTCGGAATAAACGTCCCAACCCATGGGAACGTTCTAACTACGGCTATCCGTGCATTAGTGTATGTTGTGATTATGTGTGATGTTTGTGGCTTGATGGATATGTTGTTGTTGTTATTGGATACAGTTATCCATGTTTGTCAAAAGGGATATTACACCCCTTATGTGTCTAACCGAGTTAGTAACACTATGTGAAGTGTGTATGTGATAAGTTCCATAAGGGAACCTTAACTAATAAGTATATGTTATGTATGGAGAGGAATCCGGTTGTTCCGGTCGCGCGTGTTGTTGGGAGTTAATACATATATGAGAATTAACTCCCATCCTGTTATGTTAGGGTTGTTTTCCTTCATTGGATTCGACCTCCCACTAGCTTAGCCAAAGCTTACCTACCGACCTCCACATCGGGCTAGGAGGGAAATTATGTACAATGTTGGTAGGGTGTTGAAGCCTAAGTTCGATTCGACTCCCTCTTTGTATGTTACGTTGTTCTTCCTCCTTGAATTACAACCACCCACAAGCTTAACCAAGGCTTACCTACCTCATCACTATGGAGCTAGGGGAATTGTGTATGTTGTGTAAGGTGATTGACCTGGGCGGGCCGCCACTCAAGTAAAGAAAATGTTATGTATGTTGTGCTCGGGCCTATATCACCCCGGCACTCCCTAAATGAAGTTCATGTACTCTAAGAAGAGTGAATTAAGTTGTGTATGTAAAAAGTGAAGTGGTGTTATGTTGAGTGTTGCTAACCTTGTGTATGTATTCTATTAATGGATGTTGCTATAAGATGGTATGTGTGTGAGTTGTGCATGTTTGAAATAAATCAACCGCATGCTAAGACGACAAATAGTTGTGCGTGGCCCGGTAGCATGCGGGCTGCGGGATTACCATACCAGCAAAGGTGCTGACCCCCTTTGGGGGCTCCCATACTTTTCAGGTACAAGGAACTGGAAGCCGTTCGAGAGTAGGACGGGTAGTGTTTGTATGTGGTAGTCATGAGAATTGTGGATGTATATAGGTGTAGTAAGACCGAAAATGTATCGGCGTTAGTTGGTAATTACTCGGTACAGCTGTAATGTAAGTGTATAATGATTGTTGGACATGGAACGGGATTTATGTCTAGTTCTCGGGAGTTTAGTCCATCAGACCGGTACGATGTATGTATGTTAGCCTTGTTAGCCACGTGGGTGGCTAACGGCGTGTAACACCAAAGAGTTGAGTTATGATGTGAGTTGTGATTTCCGCTGCGAGTTGTTAAGTGTGTTATTTGTAGTGGGGTGTTACAAAAAGTGGTATCAGAGCAAAGTATCGCTCTGATGACTGAATACCGAGCTTAGGAAGTACCGAGTTAAGAGTTAGTACTTTGGGTTAAGGGGTTGAGTGATAGCGTGAGAAGTACGCTAGTTAGGGAACACCAGTGTGTACTGGATACCTACAGTATCCATCCCGCCCTCCACAAACCCTATTATATAACTTGGAAAGAACGCCAGAGAGATGGAAAGTCTCTCTTACTCGGAATACCCGATCTGGCTGTTATTGAATGTCCTTATAAGTTCGGGGAACCTGTCATACGGTCAAGCCCGAAAGGTGTGGATCCCGAAGACGGTCTCCATTTTAACAATGTTTGCCGTATGGAATAGCGAAAAGTGAAGGATCTTATGCATAAGAAATGGAATTTCCGGCACCCTGGGTCGACATGCGAAGCAGTCGAGGAAACCAGCGTAAAGCACTAACCGTGCAACAGTGGAGAAGTGAAGTAGTAGAACCCGAGACGAGTGTCTACGGGACTACAATGTTGACTACACACCAACGGTACACCAACCGAGCAAAGAACTACGACGTAGTACGAGAGGATACGATACTAAGTAAAAAGGGGTCTCCCAGAATGGGAAACACCCTAGTTAATGGTTATCAGGTGAAGACAGAGAGAACTACCCAAGGAATTGTTGTTAAGACGATAAGATCAAGCAAGGGCCAGCAAGGCCACAGATGTTAAAGCGGGTCAAAGCGTACCGCAACCGATGTGTATTGAACCAGAGCCAGTCAGCATGGCGCACTTGCCAGGCAAGTGCTGCTACAACAAGGCTGGCGGCAAATTAGCAACTATAAAGTACTTAGTAAAGTACCATGAAGTAAAGTGAGATCATCATAACAGTGGAAGGGCTTATTAGCCTGACCTCAGTGCTTGGAGGAACACACGTGATCAGCAAAGCTAGACTTGGTAAGGCAGGAAACGTTGTAAAACCACGGAAATTTTTCTTTAAACCTAAAATCATTTTCTGTCAAACTCTTTTCAAAACCAGATTTTCTTTCAAACCCATGTTCTTTCAATTCTTCTTTTCTTAAAACCAAACCAGAAGACCTACGCGGGCCTCAGTGCCACATGGTAGGTAATTTTACCCAGTTACTTTTAAACAACCGGATGGAAACCGGTAAACCCAAGGGTAACAACCCGAGGGAATGGAGTGAGTTCATAATAATACAACAGTGGATACACTTCCCTTGATTAAGTTCGGGAAGCATGGAATGCATATTATCATAGGATAATATAAGAGGAGTTGACAACAGAATACTTCACCTAGGCGTGTGACGGACACTACGAGTGTACCAACTGAAACGTGGGACGACCGCACTCCGATAGGAGCTTGTGGGCCTGACAAACCTTCTTATGGGGTAGTCGGGCAAGTAGCAATGTATCAGCAGGGTACCCCACGTATGTATACGAGTGGAGTCTGAAACACGGGAAGTAGTCGACTCCATACTACGGTCCAAAGTAAAAGTCAAGCAAGAGCAATGGATTACCAAGTATGGTTGAAGTAAAGGAAACCAGTCGAGTTAAGAAGACTAAAGGAATTAGTAAGTTTATTCTAAGGAAATGTTTAAAGGGGAACGAGTGCGAAGTGCACTGGTTGGTAAGTGAAAACATGGAATAGGTCATAAGGAACCTGAAGGACGAAACATATAGCTGGAGTAAGTACCCAGCCTAAATATGGTGAGGCAATGTAGTTGATTAAACGTACTTATAAGTACAAGCCAGATGTAATGGCATGACCTAGTAACACCCAGGAACTATCCTTAAAAGGGTGTTTGGATCAACAATGGTTGAATGAGATAACATGACGGAAACGCAAGGGTTGAAACTAACACCAGTTTAAGCATAAGTCGTCAGGAGGAAGTCTGACATCCTTGAAGGGGCATCCCATGAAAGGAACCGTGATACTACGACCTTGTCATGGAGCCCAATACCAATCTAAACCATGTAATGTGTGGACAGCCTACAACGGGTAGAGCTCGAGGCAATAAGGCTTAAAAGCCACAAATCGAATGTGTTAAGAAAATGTTATTGATCACAGAAGTTTACGTTATATAAGTAAGTAAGCGGATAACGAACCACTGCTTAGAGTGGGGACACCTCTTGATATGTGAGACCGCAACAGCGGTAGTTATGTGAAGTTCAGGGAATGTGTTAAGAGTTGACCATTGTATTACCCAAGAATGATGTGAGTAGGAATACGAAAAGAGTTGTACCAGTTGTGGAGACTGAAAGAGATAAGTCGAATAGCAACCACCATACGTGTGGGATGCTAGTGTAATGAACAACGCTCAAGGAGCATAAAGACTCAAAACAATAGCGTGTTCAGCAGCCAATAATGGCGAAACACAGTGAATGGGAAGCTAATATAATAGCGGATGCAGTGTAAGTAATGTTATACAATGAGTAAGCACGGGCGCAGTAAGCGACCGTTGCATAAGTATTGTTAAATAATAATGTGGCAAATAAGACCAGTTATGAGTGAAACTCAATGGACATACAAGTAAGTGATGATAGACAGACTGAGCAATAAGCCAGTGGTTGATACTATGTGATAGGGAAAAACAGTGAATTCCTATTGCAATCGCATAAGAGATTACTGTCAAGAGTTTACGCCTCTGCACTCTGTATGACTGAGTGTTTTGGTATTGCTCTGTGCGGTAATGATCGAGTGAGATAGCTAGGAAGTTGGGAAATGTTAAATGTGATAGAAGACAAGACTTGTGATGTGATAAAACCGATGCATAAGAAAGCACGGTCGTACCAATCAAGGTACTTGGGAATAAGTGACTACGTAGCACGATTTAAATATCGGTATGGATATACCTCAAGTGTTGGAATAACCGACAGAGTACTACAATAGGTAGTAGCTCAACGTAACCGACAGTAAGTCGGAAGAAATAAGTAATCATTGGAATACAGTAAATTATCATGGAAGTAAATAGAAGTTTGTAACTCACCGAATTCGCTCATGGTAAGTGATACCACGCGTCGGTTGAGAAACCGTTATTACCAAGATAAAGGTGATAATCAGGATGTACAATACAGTAAGGATAATGTATAGGGGCAAACTAAGCTCTAAAGTTATAGAGTTGCGCAGCAGAAAAGTGAGCCAATTCAAGTGTTAAATGTGGTAGTGAACATGAGTGAATGGCTAATATGCCTAAAAGCCTCACAGGCCAGAATCGAAACAGTTAAGAGTTAAAATAAACTCTAGTGAGAATTCTTGGTTAGGGACTAAACCGCCAATATGGCTAAGATCCTCAAACCAGAACACATGGTGTAATAAACCGCGTGGAGATAAAACACTTCACGACGGTAGACGTTATAAACCAGTGATTAAGTGATTGATTACGTGGGCGTAATCCCTTTTAAGGGGGGTAGAGCGCAAACCTTAGTGTGTTTTACCGTACAAGTGTACGTGAACTATGTGTGCATAGCACAAAATGATTTGTTTTGATGATTGGTGTGTGTGTTACATAAACATACATTCATTCATGGTTTAATGGTAATTGCGCACTGAAGATGCGAATACCATTGTGATAAGTGTGTTATTGTGTTAAGGATGTGTGTGAAAGTATATGTAAGGGAGTAGAAAACTCCCGGGGAACTAAAACCCCGACATGTATGTTCATATACTAAATGTAAAACGTATATTGTATATTTTGATATATAGTATATATATATACAGTTGTGATTTATGAAGAGGTATGAACCGATATAGAACCTAGTGAGAATTAAATTCCCTAGGTAACTTGATTTAAAATAAATCTGGAAGATGATTGATAGACAGAGTTCTATCCCTTGGAGATGTAATGATTAGACTAGAAGGATTAAAGATAGAAAATGGTACATGTTTGAATTAGCTGTTGTTTGAAAATGAAGTGGGAGGTGAAACTTGATTATCATGAGATCAAGGGAAGCCGAACACAAATTGGGGTGGAAAGATAGTTCAACTCTGATGCTGATCACATTAGGGTTGGATGATTCTTGAAACTCCCTATAAGTGGTCACAAATAATCACATCAAGAATAAGATGCAGTTAACAATAATTGGACTTGGAGTTGTATTGAGTTTTCAAAAGAATTTTAAATTGGGTTTCAAATTTTCAATTGGTATTTTCAAGACTTCAATAAATATTTTAAGATTCTTAAGTGGTATTTTCAAAGGAAGGACTACCTTTATGTGACCTCGTAGAGGATTTTCTTGTATCCTTCCAATAAAGGATTTCATTATACTTAACCTCATAGAGGGTATTTTCCTACTACTTGCTCACGAGCTGAGGACGTGAGCCTTTGTCTTCGGACCGGTGACATGAGAAGTATATTTTAAAGATGTATGCAATTGTTTTGATCTCCCAAAGGAACGGGGACCAGAGTGTCCATCGCGACCGGTTCTGCGGGATCACAGTGTATATGTACTACATGGGTCTCGAACCCATGAAGAGATGGAAAAGGAATTTCTGGTTGATATACATGCTATGACATGTTGTGTGGTATGTGTATAATTATTATTTTGGACCTTGAGTCCTAATGTGATTAATTCCGAAGTGTTATGTTACCAGACCTATGTGTCTAAAGGTTGTTATGTTATCAAGACCTACGAGTCTAAATGTTGTTATGTTACCCAGACCAAGAGTCTAAGGGTTGTTATGTATGTACAATGTTGTTAAGGTACCCGGACCATTAAGTCCGAGGCTACTAAGTAAGTATGTTATGTATGTATGGATGTATATTACCCGGACCGTTAAGTCCGAGGTGTGATGTAAAGTATGTTGTTATGGAAGTTATGTTGCAAGTAATCCCCGTATTCTAACCAATGATGTGTGGGAAGTGTGAACTTCGAGGACGAAGTTCTTTTAAGGGGGGTAGATTGAAATACCCCAAACCTTAATATGTTAATTAATTATGTAATTATAATTTTCTAAGGCTAATTAAGTCCTTAAGATCATTGGTGAAGAAATAAAAACCAAAAAGAAAAAGAAAATGCGTAAAAGTCACAAAACGTGAAAACGCGTATTTAATTATTTTAGGAGGTACATAACCTTCACTAGGGTTATAAATATATTTTTATACCTAATTACACTAAGACATGTGGGAAAAATTCCGGAAGAAAACGGATAAAATGCGTTAAAACGCTAACGGAGTCTAAAGCGCGTTTTTCGAGAAAACCCGAAAACGTGACTTTAAACAGTCAATGACCCCGTAAAAATTATAGTTGATCACATAACTAAAATAAACATTAATGGGAGTATATAACCATTAAAATTAAATAAACGAGAAAATTCCGGAAAACGGGCCCGGTTAGTGAATAGTGCTAAACCGGGTAAATTAACGAGCGTTTTCTGTAAACGACGAAAAACGCTCCAGCTGTACATTATGTGGGCCGGTTTTATTAATGTAGATAGCCCCTCTCACATGACTAGCTAACTAATAAAGAAGTCAAAAGCAAAAGTAAAAAGTGGGAAAAGTACATAAAGAAAAAATACTCTCTCACCACTCACTTTCTCTATTCTCTCTCCTCTCCTTCTCCTTCCCACTTCCCCTCCTCTCTTCTTCTGGCGATTTTGAAGCTCCTCCCAAGCTTCCATGGCTTCTCCAACTTTCTTGCTTGCCCAAGCTTCCTCCAAGCTCCAAATGCAAAACAAATTATAATTGAACTCTCATCCTCCTCACCTTTCTTCTTTTCAAAATCGAAAAGGATGACTTCATCTCCATGGGTTTTCCCCATTTGAAGAAAATGGCACCAATGTAGCTTGGAGTCCTCTCTCTCCTAAGGTAAAAATCTCCATAAAAACCTCATTTTCTCCATCTTGTAGTGGTAGCCGATTTTGCCTCTCTCTCTTACCTTGTTTTTCTTCTTGGTTTTGAGCTCCATTTCAACCCTCCAATGGTGAGTAATTCCCTTCTTGATTCAAGGGTGAGAACCCCTCTCAAAAATCTCCAAAGGTAAAACCCTAACTTGTACTCTAAGCCCTTTTGTTGAATTGAGATTTCCTAAGGGTTTAGATAATTAATGGAATGCATTTTGTGTTTCTTGAATGGGATGGAGTTTGAAACTCCATTCCCTCTTGACCGATTTGAGGAGATGAGGAGCAAGAGGAGACTTAATGTGAGACTTGTAAATTAAGGTAAGGATCTACCTTAAATGCCTATATTATTGTTTTTAGAATTGGGTTTGGGAAAAACAAAAGATGAAATAAAATCTGGAGCAATGATGTGCTTGATTGTGGTTAGTTGGATTATGTGAAATGTTGGTTTGATTTAAGGGCCTAAGTGCCAAAGGATTTGAGAGTTGAGTTATATTGTTGTTTGGATAATTATGTGAATACATTATGTGCTGGTAGGACCCTTTTGAGGGTGTGGCTAGACTAGGAATGAAATTGGTGAGATTTGATGATTGGGAGTATGTAGATTTATGGGGAGGTCATGGCAAAATTTCGGTAGAAATGTAGAAGCTTGGATGGTGATGTGAGCTGGAAGGGTTTAAGTGTTTAACTAGGTGTTGTTGGGAATTGATTTGAGTTAGTAGACCACTTGGGGAATGCTTGTTTAAGTACAGAAGGTTTGTGCAAAAATCTGTAGCAAAAGATATTGTTTAAGTGCCTTAGGAGTTTTGGGAACAAAGAGGATTTAAGACTTTAAGAATGAGGCATGAATCTAGGTAAGAGAAGTGCATTGTCTTAGAGGATTTGGAATGGTCAAATGGAGTAGAACAAATACAAATTGCCAAGAGGTGAAATCTGTAGCACAAGTGTGCATAAGTGTAACAAGAATGGAAAATTAAGAATGGGAGCAAGAAATTTGAGTAAGGAATGGACCTATGTTTTGAAGTGGCTTAGTGCATGTTTTAGTGTGTTTAAACATGTAGGAAACATGTGGAAAGTTTAGGAGATGATTAGAGGTGAATTAGGGGTTGAAAGCTGCTCAAAAACTGTAAATTTTGACAGTTCCAGAGGTGGTCCGGGTTGCAAATCCGTTTGCAAACCCGGACGATAGCAAAAACAGGCAGAAAACCATCCCAGGGGGTGGTCCGGGTTTGTAAACCCGGACACAAACCCGGACCACATGAAAATTTGTCCAGAAACTGAAATCCGTGGTTGGTCCGGGTTTGTAACCCCGGACACAAACCCGGACCATGCTAAAAACTTACCAGAATGTGTTTTAAGTGTTGTTATGATGGGGAAGTGAATGGTAATGGTTTTAGATGTTGATTAGGCCTTGTTTGGTGAGTTTTAAAGGCCATAGAAGTTAAACAAGTGTTGGAAATGTTGAGAAAGTTGTGAGTTTAAGTACACAAAGTTAAACCGAAATAACGGGATAACGGGGTATGTACGGGAGTAGCAATTATGTACCTACCGTAACACCTTAATATTAATTGAACCATTTGACATGTTAAATAGTGGTTCAAGAGTAAGACATGAGGAACAAGTGTGAACCGAGGAACGTGAGAACACCGGTAAAGTAATTCCCCACGGTGACAGGTATGGTTTTCTTGCAACCTGTGTCCTACCGGATTACACCGGCTTGTATGCCAATGTGTTTTTCTGTGTGTTTGCCACCTTGCAAGATAAAGCATGAAATGAGTTTACAGTAATTCATTATTGTGGCGTAACTCATTCCGATACCGCTTAACCTTAGTTATGTGTTAAATAATAGTTAACCGACCTTAGGTTCACATAAGTGATCGGTATTCGGAATAAACGTCCCAACCCATGGGAACGTTCTAACTACGGCTATCCGTGCGTTAGTGTATGTTGTGATTATGTGTGATGTTTGTGGCTTGATGGATATGTTGTTGTTGTTATTGGATACAGTTATCCATGTTTGTCAAAAGGGATATTACACCCCTTATGTGTCTAACCGAGTTAGTAACACTATGTGAAGTGTGTATGTGATAAGTTCCATAAGGGAACCTCTAACTAATAAGTATATGTTATGTATGGAGAGGAATCCGGTTGTTCCGGTCGCGCGTGTTGTTTGGGAGTTAATACATATATGAGAATTAACTCCCATCCTGTTATGTTAGGGTTGTTTTCCTTCATTGGATTTCGACCTCCCACTAGCTTAGCCAAAGCTTACCTACCCGACCTCCACATCGGGCTAGGAGGGAAATTATGTACAATGTTGGTAGGGTGTTGAAGCCTAAGTTCGCTTCGACTCCCTCTTTGTTATGTTACGGTTGTTCTTCCTCCTTGAATTACAACCACCCACAAGCTTAACCAAGGCTTACCTACCTCATCACTATTGGAGCTAGGGGGAAATTGTGTATGTTGTGTACGGTCCTATATGAGGCCGCCACTCAAGTAAAGAAAATGTATGTATGTTGTGCTCGGGCCTATACCCCGGCACTCCCTAAATGAAGTTCATGTACTCTAAGAAGAGTGAAATTAAGTTGTGTATGTCAAAAAGTGAAGTGTGTTGTTATGTTGAGTGTGCTAACCTTGTGTATGTATTCTATTAATGGATGTTTGCTTATAAGCATGGTATGTGTGTGAGTTTGTGCATGTTTGAAATAAATCAACCGCATGCTAAGACGACAAATAGTTGTGCGTGGCCCGGTAGCATGCGGGCTGCGGGATTACCATACCAGCAAAGGTGCTGACCCCTTTGGGGGCTCCCATACTTTTCAGGTACAAGGAACTGGAAGCCGTTCGAGAGTAGGACGGGGTAGTGTTTGTATGTGGTAGTCATGAGAATTGTGGATGTATTATAGGTGTAGTAAGACCGAAAATGTATCGGCGTTAGTTGGTAATTACTCGGTACAGCTGTAATGTAAGTGTATAATGATTGTTGGACATGGAACGGGATTTATGTGTAGTTGCTTGGGAGTTTAGTCCATCAGACCAGTACGATGTATGTATGTTAGCCTTGTTAGCCACGTGGGTGGCTAACGGCGTGTAACACCAAAGAGTTGAGTTATGATGTGAGTTGTGATTTCCGCTGCAAAGAGTTGTTAAGTGTGTTATTTGTAGTTGGGGTGTTACATTATATGACAAAACTGTAAAAACAATACTTAAATAACCAACAATTCATCCAACATACATATACATAATTCCACATATAACTCATCCATATAATCAATACAATAATTAAGTTCAGATAATAACGATACGAGGGTAGTTTTCTTTTAAATTGTTCTCGTTATCCGGGCTTCAAGAATCTTGGTTCGTTATTCAACTATATGAGAGGTACTTGAAGTCTCGTACTAACATGTAGCTGATGTTTAATTATTTCATTGTCTTAACTCATATTATTTACAGTCGTTGTGTTAGAATATGACATGTCTTTAACCAATTACTTACCCCTATTAGATGACGGATCACCAAAGGTAGTAGCCATCCCTAACGGCAGGGCTTCCGATTCCTCCTTATCCCTATTAGATGGTAGGTTACCAAAGGCCGACAACCGTCCCCAGCAGTTAGAGCATCCACCAACGATCAATCTGATCCATTGGAATATAATATATATTGAGTGGACCTGTGACAGTCATCCCCTTATTTGTGATCACAAAGCGTAACCAAGAACATCTTGGATTTCCCTTTATAACTGGGTTGCTATTCGCAGTACAAAATTACTAATCACCGCAGTACAAAATTTTTTAAAATCATATTAATGTTGTAAGCATGTAATGTTATCGTGTTGTAAATTTTATTTTTCGAAAAAATTATTTTGTCAGCGTAAACCGTAAAAAATGCACTCGATGTAATAAAAGAAGTTAAACCCGTTTTTATTGTGTTAATATAACGTTATAATTGTGACTCCATATTAGTAAACGACATTTTACTTTATGTTTTATTAAATTACTAACATTGTTACACTTTCAGAAATGTCGTACTGAATCGTAGTTGAAAACGCCAATTTTGGGTAAAAAATGCTCGTATTATATATAGTCAAAACAAATTAGATTATTTCATTTCTCACATTACATCCATCTCTCTTCCTTCTCTCTCCCATTATGTTAATTATGTATATTAGAAAATAATAGATTCGAAAATATCGAAACTAGAAAATAATAAAAAATCCTTTTCTGAGTTGAGTTATTTTTCTGAAATTAAACTCTTTCATTGAACTTTTATTTCATACTCTCCCCTCTGCAGACCAGCACCACCGCCGGAGCCACCGCCGGAGCCGCCATGACCACCAGCCGGAGCCACCGCCGGAGCCGCCATGACCACCAGCCGGACCACCGCAGCACCACCGCCGCAAAATTTTTCCGGTGAGTTTTTCAAAATTTTTTTCAAACTTATAGATTTGGGTGTCGTGAGTATGGATTTTCTGTTAGTTTTTTGAAATTTAACATCCATTAAGCTAGATCTAGCATGAAAAATTCGGAATTAACATGAAAATTTGAAAAAAAATAACAATGGGGGTAGAGCACTGTCGCGGCTCGACCTGGGCTAAGGAGAGCCCTGCCGCGGCTCTACCTGTAATGGGGCGAGCAGTTGGGCGGCTCGAGGGTACAGAGGTAGAGCCCCTGCGCAGCTCCCCTGGGCTGTAGTAGAGCCCTTGCGCGGCTCTCCCTGGCAGGATTAGAGCCCCTGCGCGGCTCGCCCTTGTTTTTTTTTAATTGTTGACTAGAGCCCAACGATAGGGCTTTACCCTATATTTTTTTAAAAAAATATTTTTTATGTTGAATTTTTATATTACGAACTCATTTCATATGCCATTCGGTGAGATGACGATTACCCTGCATGATGTGTGGATGATACTGCAAATTCCCATCGTTGGTCGTCCATTGCTAGGGCAGTCATCCACCCCTGAGCTGAAGGAAGTAATGGCTGAGTGTCTTGATTTTGGGGGAGATGTTGATACTATGACAGAGACACTGTGGAATATCGGTGTTGTATCCATTGTGGGCTTGTTGCAGCACTGTAGGGATGGACATGAAGACCCAATGAAGCAGGCATGAGGTTGGTTGTATCATCTGATCGGTACCACCATATTAGCTGGAAAATCATATGGTCGTCTGAGTCCACAGCTGTTTTGGTTAGTAGCTCCCATGAAACGTGCTAAGAAGCTTAATAAATATGCATGGGGAGCTGGTACTCTTGCATGGTTATATCGCCAACTCAGGATAGCCTCTCGTGCTGGCTCTAGTGGAATAGGTGGTTGTATGACATTACTTAAGGTATGCGTCCTAATGTGGATCTAGTATCTGATGACTCATTGGATATTAATAATTGGTACTGCTTAATCATTTTATTGTTTTTTATATGCACAGTGCTGGATTTATGCATACTTCCCTACTTTAAGACCAACGATTAGCCCGGACTAGCGTGCTCATGATGACAGACCTTGGGCTCTAAGATGGGTGAGATCTAACTCTCAAGTTCATGATCATCGTTCACTGTAAGGCTATCGTGAGCATCGAGATGCTTTGACTGCTCTTAATGTAAGTGTTTGTAGTTGCTAACAAATTGAACCATTATTATTTTTGTCTTTCATTGTTGTTTATATTTTACTATCAATCAACAATGATTGATTGGTTGTCCTACGGTCGGGAAAATGTTAATGTTCATGGAGGACGTACATGGTATAGAGGTACCATACAGATTATGGGGTTGAATGAGCCGTACATGCCAGGGCGTTGTCTACGCCAGTTTGGGTACATTCAGGGTATCCCTGAACCTCCTATTAGACCCAACTCAAGGTCCCAAAAAAGAGGAAAAAACAACCATACACCTGTGTGTACCCCCCCCCCCCCATGTATAGTGTGTGGATAACACACCTAAAGTGCTAGTTCCAGGGTATGAGCGTACAAGTGCGCGGTTGTATGCTTGCGACCCACTCTACCTAGATTGGAACACCAAGCACACACGTTCGAAGATCCTAAACTCTGAGAGTTATGAGACCACATTGGTTCATCTTCCGGATCCCGCTCTAGTAAGTCATATTTTTATAGTACATCATGAAATATCACTTCTTATTTATGTGTACTTACCTGACCAAGTGTGTTGTAGCTACTGTCTGAGGCAAGCAAGCTTGCACGTCCATACTATTAAGAGAACCGTGCATGGGACTGGTCATACTATCGTTAGGGGATACTAGAAGATGAACAAAGGGCTACAACTTATGGTCTTGAGGATGTGTTCAGCTCTTTATCCATATGGGATAGTTACCAGCGCCAGCATGATGCACCCTAGTGGTTCTCATCTAGGATTTAGATGTAATAAACTTTAGTAACATCTTGGAACTATTTGTTGTCTTTTATTTTTACATGTTGTAATAGACATTAGTACAATTTGTGTGGATTTCTCTATTTCTACTTATTAACGGTTTGAAAAAAATGGGTTCGAACCTTAAATTGTTTTATGCTAGAAGTTTCATTAATAATCCAGAATGACCACACTTTGAAGAAAAAAATGTAGCAGAAACTGCTCCTCCACATTACAAACCTAAGGTTACTACCACGAGAACTAACAAGATTAATTACGCAATAACCAGTAACCGAATTATTTCCTAACCTTTGTCTCTCTATTCGTTGTGCTATTACTTACATCGCATCTCATAAATTGGTTCTTGGTGTTGAAAATCGTCATCATCGGGCTCAATACGGTCATAAATAACAAGTAATGGAATATGATCGATGAAATCATTATACTCCATATAATTCTCCATCATCCGGCGAACTGATGTATCATTCGTACATGCATAAAAGTCCACTCGTAGTCGCCCTCCAGCCCCAAATACACCATTGTTGTTATGTTTATTCTGCCGAGGAGGGATTGTAGAGCACGAACTACTCGTTGTAGATCGCGGAGATTACTAGGATATGGCATAGTTACTTCTACGCGTTTGTGCCCCATCATTCTATCAAAATGTACTCCATGACGACCGAAAGTAGCTACATAATTAATGTGCAAACTGAAAGGAAACTCCATTTGATTTTGAGAGCAAAATGTGGCGTAAGATATGAAGAATTCACGCAAGATGTAATTATAAAGATTTTGAGAGCATAAGGTAAGGAATGAGTATATTGGGAGACCAATACCCCCTTTTATAATACTAGAGTAACGGTCACTAACATGTCCAACGACTAGTTCAACGGCTAGTGCGAAAAGTAAGGTTAAAACAGTAACATAGAGCAGGCGATGTCTATTTTTGGTACAAAATTTAGATACTATTTATTATTTTTGGGTGCTTGCTTAAGGCACGACCTGACAACGCAGGAGCTACATAATATAGTGATGTTCAAATGTAAACATACAGTAAGAGGTACACGTACCAGGTCACTGTTCATGTACAATAGGACTATATCCGGTACAAAGTGAATTAAAAGTTACTGTTGGTAATTACTTTTGACAGGAAGAGGTACACGTACCAGGTCACTGTTCACGTACAATGGGAGTGCATCCAGTACAAAGTGAATTAAAAGTTACTGTTGGTAATTACTTTTGCCAGGAAGAGGTACACATACCAGGTCACTGTCCACGTACAATGGGACTGCATCCAGTACAAAGTGAATTAAAAGTTACCGTTGGTAATTACTTTTTCCAAGAAGAGGTACACGTACCAGGTCACTGTTCACGTACAATGGGACTGCATCCAGTACAAAGTGAATTAAAAGTTACCGTTGGTAATTACTTTTGCCAGGAAGAGGTACACGTACCAGGTCACTGTTCACGTACAATGGGACTACATCCAGTACAAAGTGAATTAAAAGTTACTGTTGGTAATTACTTTTATCAGGAAGAGGTACACGTACCAGGTCACTGTTCACGTACAATAGGGCTGCATCCGGTACTAAGTGAATTAAAAGTTACCGTTGGTAATTACTTTTGCCAGGGAGAGGTACACATACCAGGTCACTGTTCACGTACAATAGAACTGCATCCGGTACAAAGTGAATTAAAAGTTACCATTGGTAAACTTTTGCCAGGAAGAGGTACACGTACCAGGTTACTGTTCACGTACAATAGGACTATATCCGCGGTACTAAGTGAATTAAAAGTTACCGTTGGTAATTACTTTTGACAGGAAAGGTACACGTACCAGGTCTCTGTTCACGTACAATGGGACTGCATCCAGTACAAAGTGAATTAAAAGTTACCGTTGCTAAATACTTTTGACAGGAAGTGGTACACGTACCAGGTCACTGTTCACGTACAATGGGATTGCATCCAGTACAAAGTGAATTAAAAGTTACCGTTGGTAATTACTTTTACCAGGAAGAGGTACACGTACTAGGTCACTGTTCACGTACAATAGGACTGTATCTAGTACATATGGTACATGTACCCGGTTACTGTTTTTGAACTTGTAACCTTGTGATTAGTTCATGACCAACCTCTATATAAGGGATGCCTCCTCATTTCATCTTCACACACTCACTCTCCATATTCTCAAATCTCTCTATCTCGTGACTCTCTTCCAAAAAATACATCGTTTCTGGTATACCCTGAGCTGGAAGAATCATGAATCAACAGTTGATATGCTATCCTACAAGGAAGTAGAACAAAACAAATGGCGTAATATTGCTTCTGAACTAGCACAATTAGACGATCCAACTTTGAAGGTCAGATGTTACAGTCAAATCCAAAACTTCCTTCATCCAGATATGGTATGCCAATTAGGAGAACTATTAGAACAGTTTGGGATTTGCAGACCTACCAGGACCTCAAGACCAAACCGACGGGAACCTTCATCTTGGGAGCGTAACCGACCAAGGGCGAGCCAGTTCGAAGGAGCACCATCAAATAAGATCACTTAATAGAGGATCATCAGATCTGAATCGATTCACGCCCATAAACAACTTCCCATACTACCAGTATTTCCCATCCAACCTATATCAATATATCACTGGGTATATTGATGTTCATGGAGATGGTAATTGGGTTCAGGGTGGTTGCTGATTACCTGTATTCAAATAAAGAGAGGTGGAAAGATGTCCGTAAAGGATTGTACCATCACATGAAGAATACAGAAACGGTAAGGCATGTATACAAGGACATATTCAACGAAGCACCATACAACGAAATGTTAAGAACGCTTCATTGGAATGGGGATGGGGCAGCACCTCCAGAGAAATGGATGACCACATAAATGGGACAGTGATCGTGACAAAGTACACTTCGATAGTAGTTTTCTACTCTACTATATGGGGGGTATGGCAAGTGCCACATACCTTTCAATCGAAAATTATACCAATCGTGATAGACCAAGAGAAGAGATCCACATAGGTGTTTGCCCCCAGAGTCATTTCGTAAGGTTTTGTATGGTTGATGACTCCCCACTCCCCCCTGTCTATCCGCAATGGTTCTATTATAGAGATCCAAACACTGTTGGACCTTGGATTCTTCACATATAATCTAGGTTAGATAGATGGAACAACGTTGTAGCTTAGTTTTTCTTTAACTTAGTTGTTATAACTTAGTTTTTCTTTAACTTCGTTGTTGTAACTTAGTTTTTTTTAACTTCGTTGTTGTAACTTAGTTTTTCTTTAACTTAGTTGTTTTAATCATTTTGACTGAAATTTGGTCATTCAATTCTCTTTTATTTCAGAAAAAAGTGTCTCCCCGCAATATTCCAACTTATTCAACTAAGTTTGGTGAAAAAAAATTGTACTGTAAATAGTAAAGTTTTTGCTATTCGCAGTACAAATTAATTTTAAATCATATTAATAGTGTAAACACATAAAAATGTAATCCAACACTTAAAAAAAAGATTCCAGTATTGATTACAACAAAAAAAAAGTAACTAGCAAAATTCGCTACTAATCAACCACAAACTTCTTAGGTTAAATTACATTCAGATATCATTTTTTGAAAAGAAAAAAAAACACAGGGACACATCATTACATGTTTACAACGTCAATATGATTTAAAAAATTTTTGTACTACGAATAGCAACCCCCTATTTAGTAATAGTACGGATATAGGTGATCCATCCGCACCATATTTGGTAATAATAGTATGGATATAGGTGATCCATCTGCACCGTAATTATAGATTAGTAGTATGGATATAGGTAATCCATCCGCACCATGTTCAATGATTCACTATAAGATTAAGCTCTCCTAATCTCCTTGCCTAAGGTTCAACCCTAGGTGTTATTGTGATTAATTTCTCAAGTGTATACAAGCTTTTAGGTCTTAGTGTATGCCTAGAATTCATCTAGGATATTCTCATGTTTGAATATACTTGTATTAGGGAACAGTATTACCGTTACTCTACCTAATGTATCTCTTAGGTTACATTATGATAATATAATTCACACCATTATCCTCTTATGAGTGATATTTTCTTATCACTACTTATATCTTAATCTAAGATATATATTCATAATTTGCCCTGGCTCGAGTAATAATCGCGAACAGTCAGTAATGCAAGATTTATTGAGCAGAATTCATAAGGCACCACAAAGCATATTGAACATGCATCATTCATATCATCTTATCAAACAATTCACACATATTTGAACCCAAGATAATCCTCGCGAACAATCGGATAACAACAACATACCATACACTAGAGTTTGAGACCGTAGCTTGGAATCCCACGCCTGTCCTCTATTCTCTTAGCTCTGGAATATGACGCTAAGTATTAATTTACAGTAATTCACTATACCATCCCGGTTTCAATTAAAACTATTAATCCCTTGTATTCAACCCCGGTGTTAGCCACTCATTGTTAGTCGGATTTTTACTTAATGTACTCAAGTACAGAATTAGTTATTTAATCCTCTAATAATGTCAGTAACTAACATAGTTGCACTATTCTACAACTTCCAGATTAAGTCATTCACTCCATTTATGTCCTTTAACCATGGGTATATATTTATGTATATATATATACTCACTCATATACATTTGTTACTATATAGTATTAATGTAATTGACCTTTAATGTTAATGGCCTTATGCTTTTAGATTCTCATTTAATTAATGAGTTGGTCAAATTGAGCCTCTTTGGTCAATTTAGTTGACTTGGTCAATGTGTCAGATTATTGGTGTGGTCAATGCAGTCAACCCTCTAATTGATCAACACGGTCAAGGTCAACATATTTATATATTCTAATAACCTTAGAATTTATTCTAGGTTCAATAACCTATTATTTAATCCAAACCTCTAACCATTTATGTAATGGTTATATAATTTCTAACCTTTGATTAATGACTTTGGATTATTTCCTAATCAATCTCTTCCATAATTAAATTCTAACACCTTAGTGTATATTAAACTATAAAGTTCTTCAAACTTTAATAAACCTTTTATTCCAATCAGCCTTAAATATCTACATCAAGTTCCTTCACTTAATGTAACATTAAATCAGCAACCGCATACCAAACTTTATACTTAATTTATAAAATTCCCAAACTTTAGGATAATTCCGCAATATCCCAAATTATTCATATTAATTCATAAAAATTATATAATTCCTTAATTTATTCAAATTCTTATACTTTAACATTAAGACTTTATGTTTAATGTTACACAATCTAATTATCAAACTAATATTAAAATTCACTCTTAAGTCCATAATTCACGCCTATTAGAGCACCCGGTTTTCACCTAACTTACTAATCCATTTATGTTCAATCTTTGCAGTGGAATTACTTCTAAAACTGAGTTGTTACCGCCACACTTACATAAGTAAGTGCTAAGGGCCTAAGGCTAATTATCAATTCCTTATAACGAAACGAATTCCCTCATTAAACTCAAAGTGTTTTACAAAATATATTACATAGTCATGACGCCCGGCCTACGGGCCCGGTTGCTACTACAGTCATGTTCCTTTCTGAAATTATCTACCTCTCGGGCGCCCACCAAATACGCCCGGTCACTTACCCTATCTTGACCAGTCGTTTGTACAGACAAACCCGCCCGACCTTACTACCTAATTACCTCCTCTTCTGAGACAGGCCTCGGAATCCCCGTACTTTGCACTACTAAGTTATGCTATGTGGACGGGTCCAATCCCCAAAGACAAGCCTTCTTCATTCATTCACCTGCAACCATAAAACACATGCAACACACACAGAAGGGGTTGCAGCAAAGTCAGTGAAACTGAGTAATAATCACTTCATCCTGAAATACATTTTATTTAGAAACAGTTGATACAAAATGCAATAAACATCAATAAATTAATTCTACTTGGGCGCAACCTTAGTCGGCCGGACCGAACCACCTCTCCATAAACTATCAGTTGACAAAACATTATTCCCCCGTTTCACACTTACCATGCACCACCAAATCTTTATAAGTAACAACAGTTGTCACCACCATAAGTAAATACTCATTTTATCGTGCCAAGGGTTTAACCAATACCACATTACACAAGCATCCGCAGGCACACCGGTCCGAAGACAAAGGGCACTATAACCCTCGGCCCCTTGGATATTCCCTCAGGCACACCGGTCTTACGACAAAGGGCACTATGACCCTCGACCCCTCGGTTTAACTTAATCACTATGACCCTCGGCCCCTCGGTTTAACTCAATACCCTTCACCGTATGTCCTTAAGTGTGCACACCCCCTATAGGTCTTTTGCCCATAAAGTATATCATAATGGCTTAACCGCAATACATTGGTAGCAGCGCATAATCAGTGTAAAAGTTTGCTTATCAACCATAGCGAGCATCCCCTTGTATGGCACAAAATCAGTATGTTCATAAAACTATCAATTCGTTTGCTTTTAACATAAAACCAACTATTTCACACGAAAACAGAGTTCACGCAAGATGGGGAACAATTCTTACTTTCACCAAGATACCAAATCATTTGCCGCCAAATAGGAAACCACCACCAAGGAAAATGACCTCACTCACCAGTAAAACCACACACACATGATGAACACAACTATTTACCTATTCTTTACTTCTACTAACTCAAGCTTGTGACCGATAAACACAAGGCACTCCTTCCTCAGCTAGTCCCCCTTGATCGACTGTTCTTGATCCTCTTTCTTCTTCCCTTAATCACTCTTGATCTCACTTCTATATAGTTCTACGTAACTTCTGCAGTTTCCAACCGTTAACCAAGAATACAGGTTTAAAGGTTTTATATAGAGCTTGGGATCCCACACTTACGACATATCGACAGTGATAAAAGGGTTACTTCATTCTAAGGAAAGGTATGTACATTTCCTACTCAGCTAGGCAATTGCACATGTCACGCTAATCTTGGCCGTACTGATTTTCTAGACATATGGTATGAGTCTACTGGATAACAAAAAGTGATCAATAGGATAAGGACACCTAACCTTGGGTGGTGCTACAACTGGGCCTCTCTACGAGTTCACCTTTCACTCTCTCGGTCCCCGCCCGCGCGGTCCTCCAAACTCCTGGCCACTCACTTGGTCATCTTATTTCATTTATACTCTCATAGCCACCCGGTCATAATTATCGGATGATAATCACTAGCCGCCCGGTCATAAACACAAGTACTAAGCGATAAAACACCACTTACCAACTTATTCCTCATTAGTCATTGTACTAGTCTTTGGGATATTTCATTCTCCTCACCTTAAATAAAGCTTCGTCCTCGAAGCTTAACTTATCTCACAATAAATCAACACTTAACCAAATCAACATTCACACTTTTCTAAGCAATAATTTCATCCTCCTAATCAACAAACAATTAGAAGTAATTTCTACAATATTCTGGTATCATACTTTCACTATTCACAGAGTGTCTCTTAATGTTTAACCGCTGTTTCTAATCACATACTCATGCAATGCCCGAGACACATATCGCCAGGGCTGTTATACTCTCCCCTTGTAAAAGAAAGTTTCACCCCAAAACTTAAATACTAACTTGCTCAAATAATTATGGATATTGTTCCTTCATACTTGTCTCTACCTCCCATGTTGCTTCCTTCACACCATGATTTGACCACAAAACTTACTAACGGTACTATTTGTTTCGAGTGTCTCTTGTTTTACTGTCCAAAATTCGGATTGGTCGTTCTTCATACGATAAATTCGGTTCGTATTCCACCTGTTCCGATCGTATTACATGTGACTCATCCGATATGTACCTCTTTAACTGAGATACATGGAGTACATTGTGAACTCTATCCAGTTCCATTGGCAAAGCTAACCTGTAGGCCACCCAACTTACTCTGTCCAAGATTTCATACGGTCCTATATAATTTGGAGCTAACTTTCCTTTCCTTCCAAAACGAACCACTCCTTTGGTAGGTGATACTTTCAAGTATACTTTTCCTCCTTTCTCAAACTCTAACAATCTTTTGTGCATATCTGTATATGATTTCTATATGCCTTGGGCCGCCTTAAGTCTTTGTTGTATAATTTGAATCTGATCTTTCATCTTTTTTGTAAGTTCCGGTCCAACTACTATTGTCTTGGTCGAGTCATCCCAACATACCGGAGTTCTACATTTTCTACCATACAAAGCCTTATGAGGTGCCATTCTTATACTGGTATGATAGCTATTGTTGTAAGAGAATGCTATCAAATGTAGCCTATTTATCTAAGACCCTTGATAATCCATAGCACAAGCCCGTAAAATATCCTCCAGGGTCTGAATCGTTCTCTCTGTTTGCCCATCTGTCACTGGGTGAAAAGATGTACTTAAGTGTAATTCTGTTCCCATTGCTTTCAGAAACTGCTGCCAAAATCTTGAAAGAAATCTGGAATCTCGATCTGACACAATTTCTTTTGGAACACCATGATGACGAACTATATTTCTGATATAAGCTTTGACTAACTATTCCACAGACCAAGTACTCTTCATAGGAACAAATCTCGCTACATTTGTTAATCTATCCATAATAACCTAGATCTGATTCATTCCTCCCTTGGTTGGGGGCAATCCTACAATGAAATCCATGGAAATAGAGTTCCACTTCCACTTAGGAATCTAGTGGTTGTAGAAGTCCTCCCATCTTCTTATACTAAAATTTCACCTTTTGACATGTCAAACATTTGGATACATGGTTTGTAACTTCCCTCTTCATTTCGGGCCACTAAAATGTTCCTTCAAATCTTTATATAACTTATCCCTTCTAGGATATTGAATAATTAGTTGAACTATGTGCTTCTTTCATTAGCTGCTCCTTGATATCCGCACATGCTTGCGGCACACACCACCTTCCTCTAAATTTCAAACCACCATATTCATGGATTTGAAAATCCTTCACTTTTACTTCCTTCATATTTTCTTTTATTTTTCTAATCTTTTTATCCCCTTGCTGATATTTCAACATCTTCTCATAAATGTTCAAGGTCGCAGTCATACTGTATAAAGAAATCTCTTTCTTCACCTCCCCAGGCCTGACTACTTCAAAACTTAATCTTTGGAAATCCTTCACTATCTCATTTGGTAGCATCCACATTGTCGTGGCTAAATGATTTCTCTTCCGGCTCAAGGCATCGACTACAACGTTGGCTTTACCTTCATGATATAAAATTTCTATATCGTAATCTTTGATAAGTTCCAGCCATCTCCTTTGTCTCATATTCAAATCCTTCCAAGTAAAGATATATTCATACTCTTGTGATCAATGAATATTTTACATGAAGTCCCATACAAGTGATGTCTTCAAATCTTCAAGGCAAACCCTATAGCTGCCAGCTTGATATCATGAGTAGGGTAACGTGTTTCATAATCTTTCAAATGCCTGGAAGCATAGGCTATTACCCTTCCTTTTTGCATAAATACACAACCTAACCCATGTTTGGAAGCATCACTATAAACTTCAAATCCATCTGGTCTGGACGGTAACACAAGTACTAGTGTCATTGTCAACTTATCTTTTAAGTTCTGAAATGCCACTTCACAACTTTCATCCCACTAAAATCGTACTACTTTCTTCATCAAATAGGTGAGAGGTCTGGAGATTTTAGCAATTTCCTTCACAAACTTCCGGTAATACCCAACTAATCTCAAGAAACGTCAGACCTCTTTAACATTTGTTGGTCTGGGCCAATCCTATACTGTCTGAATTTTAGCAGGGTCTACCGAAATTCCTTGCCTCAAGATAATATGTCCAAGAAAATAAACCTCGTTCCAACCAAAATTCACACTTAGCCGACTTCGCATGTAACTAATTTTTCCTTAAGATTTATAAAACCTGACGCAAATAATCCTCATGCTCTTCTTTATCCTTCAAGTAAACCAATATATCATCAATGAAAACCACCACAAACTTATCCAAAAAAGGGTTGAATACTCTGTTCATCAAATCCATAAATACAGCTGACACATTTGTCAATCCAAATGACATCACTGTAAACTCATAGTGCCCATATCTAGTTTGGAGAGTTGTCCTGGGAATGTACTTATATGCTACTCTCAATTGGTGGTATCCCGACCTCAAATCTATCTTTGAAAATACTTCTGCCCCTTGCAGCTGATCAAATACGTCATCAATTCTTGGTAGTGGATACTTATTTTTCACAATCCCTCGGTTCAACTCCCGGTAGTCTATGCACAATCGTATGCTACCATCCTTTTTCTTAACAAATAATACTAGTGCTCCCCACAGTGATACACTGGGTCGGATGTAGCCCTTACGTAGTAATTCTTCCAGCCGAGCTTTTAATTCTTTCATCTCATTTGAGGCCATTTTATAAGGATTCTTTGAAATCGGAGTTGTTCCTGGTGCCAACTCCTCAGTAAATTCTACCTCCCGGTCCGGTGGCATACCTAGTATTTCTTCAGGAAATACATCCAGGAATTCTCTACAACTAGTATATCCCCAGCACTTTCCATATGTCTCTATTTCGCCAAATCTTCCTTCAAACTATCCACATCTTGTACATAACATAGATAAGCAGATGTCCTTTTTGGATATCTTTCCAAATACTCAAAGCTGAAACAACCTTTACTTCGGGCATACCACTCCTCTCATAATATGAAACTCTTCACCCGGTCGGGTCCTTAAGACTTATTTTCTGCTTGGAACAATCTATCCAACTCTCATACTTAATCAACCAATCCATTCCTAATATGACATCAAATTCTAAAAGCTCAAATTCTATCATATCAGTTTTAAAGTATTTACCCCTTTGACCATCCGGTCACACTTAACTACCACTCCTGATGGCATAGATATACAAACAGAGGTTAAAACATTTGACCCGATTCCCACCTTCTTTATGAAAGTAGAAGAAATAAAAGAACACGATGCCCTAGAATCAAATAATACTTTAGCAGAGGTACCAAAAACTGAAAATGTACTTGTAATCACATTACCCTTCTGCTCAACCTCTGATCTACTCATGACGTTAATGTGCCCTTGCTTCTGGTAATTTACCAGAGCACTTCCTTCCCCTTTTTTCTGGTTCCTTTCCCCGATTTCCTCTCTAACCACTATCTCCCGCTTGACCATAATTCTTTTGGCATTGGTTACTGATTCCTTTATGACTTTCTTGTGTCAAAAAATTCATCAACCTCCAATATTTCTTTCAAACCGTTGTTGTTCGGTCCCAACACTCGGCTCGTTCCAAAGACACTCAAAAGCCCTGTGACCGGTCGTACCATAATTATAACATCTAACTATCATTCCTACACAATCCAATCCCGAGTGGTACTTGCCACAAGACTTACAATAAAGGTGCCTCTCCTTCCTTTCTTGGTTACCTCTGGTTGCTGACTGATCAGAGTAAACCGGTTTTCCTCCTGTTACCTTCAAAAATCCCTAACTCTTGATAAGTGCGAAATACATCTGTTTTTAGGGCTTTAATTCTTCCTATTTTCATAACAATTGAAATACCCCAAACCTAAGTATGCTAAGTAAACATCAAATTATGATGTAGTAAGGCTAGAATATGCCTTAGAAAGATTGGTAGACAATTTAAACCAAGGAAAACACAAGAAAGTGCCTTAAGGGCAATTTGGGCAAAAACGTGCTCTAAGCTTGGAGTGACTTTATTAGCACCCAAATACCATTATAAGACTTTAGTAATATGCTAATGGACATTTTAAATCAATTAGCAAAGAAAACCAAGCTTGAAAATAAGTTAAAACACAAAATGTGCTTTAAGAAGTCTTAAAGCACATTTTTGAGAAATTGTCTTAGAATTGAGTTTTGAGTGGCTAAATGTCCATCATTACTCTTTAATCAACATGTGTACTAATTAGTATCACATTAGGAAGCCTAAATCAATGGGAAATCAAAAATTTCAGAAATATGTGCACTAATTAGTGAATAGTGCCAAATAGTGACTAGTTTAAGTTTTAATCAATATAAGCTAATTAGTTGGTCAACAAAGACCATGAATAGCCTTATTTAAGAGGGGGGCCGGTTTTCTAAGGGATGAGTCACCATAGACTTCATCAAATAAGGAAGAAAAGAAGAGATAAGAGTTACTATTTGCTTTTATAAAGCAAATATCTTATATTAGCCTACCTTTCTTCTTCTCTCTCTTCATTTCTCTTCTTCCCACGGTTTCTTCTTCTCTTCTCCTGCTCCAAAACCGAGAGAGCTCCATCCATGGGTGCTCCACCTTCAATTGCTCACCAAGTGTTCATCTTTGCTCCAAATCAAAAACCAAGTATAGATTTCTCTTAGTTAGGCCAAGACCTATCTTTCTATCTTTTCAAATCCTTCAAAGCTCCATTTTGGTGCCAAGAGGAAACTCCATTGATGGAGGAAAATCAAGTTTGAAGAGCCCATTTGGTTCTCCATTCATTCAAGGTAAGGAAAATGTAAGAACAACCATGTTTCCACCACTTCTTCTACATGGCCGAAAATTTACTACTCATGGGGCTTTGTTTTTATGCCTTGTTCTAGCTTGTTTTATTCACCAAGGACTAGTGGAGGTCCTCTTTCATTCAATGCCCAAGTCTACTTTGAGACTTCAAAGGTAATCATCCACTTTTATGCCTTAGAACACATTTCTAACCTAGGTTTTCATTCCTTGAGGTTAGTGTATTGTTTAGTACTCATGTGAGTCATTGAATATTGGTTAGAACATTGGCAAAGGAAGTTTAAGTGGTGGCCGATATTCATGCAAGAAGAAGGTCTAAGGAGGAAGATAAAATAAGCTTGAGAAAACAAGGTAAATTACTTACCTAATGGTGGTTTAAGTTTTAAGGAATGAGTTTTATATGAGTACCAATGTAGCCTAGGGCTTACATTAGGTAATGGGTTGTATAACCTAGGAAAAAGAGTTTAAACAAGCTTGTGAACTTGTGACTAAGGAGCCAATGGGAATGAGTTAGTAATATAAGTTTAAGATGGATTTTAAAAGTATTGTAACTACTATGAGATTGATGGGTGTATTTGCAGGTTGAAGGCTTTTATATGTGGGAGATTCAGTGTTTAAGTTTAAGTTATTTAAGGGCCTAAGAGCCATGTCATTTAAGAGCCTTAGTGCTATGCAATTTAAGATTATTGCAATATGTTGAGTTTATTGTGAATGAGTTGGATTGGGTGAGAAAATAAGATGAGAAAGGACTTGGTGTGTGTGTGAGATTATTGTGTGAGAAAACAATGCATTTGGGCTGCTAGAGGAGCTATGGCAAAAATTTGAGTAGGAAACTAAGTGTTTAAGTGGTGGTGGTGAGTTGATATGACCTAGGATTTACTAGGAGTCATTAGAAGGAACTAGAGTGCAAATGAGTTAACTAAGGAGTTCTTGAGGATGAGAATGACCTAGAGTTGTCTAGGAAGAATTAGAGGATTGGTGGGTGTATTGAACACACCAAAGTCATGGTAAGAGGAATGGTAAGACTTGTGCAAAATTTGGAGGAGAAGGTGTATAATGCTCTAGGGTGATTTAGGTATGAACTAGGGAATATATCAATGAAAGTTTTGGGAAGCTTGTGTAAGAGGTGGTGATTTTAGTGGTGGACTAGTAAGATTTAGTTAAATGGTAATGTGTGGACTTGGGTGATGGAAGTGAAAATGGTAGGAGAATGTTGTAGTCGTCAAGGAAAATGACTAGGAACGTATAAGAGTGTATGATCATGAGAATGGTGAGTAAGTTGCATAAAAGAGGTGGAAATGTCTAAGGGTGGTGTTGCATGGTTAAGGTAAATGAAGAACAATGTTAAGGTGTTAAGGGGATAGAAGGAAAGGTATAGGTATGCTTAAGAGTTTAAGAGTGATGAGTAACCAAAGGAAAAGAGAGGAATTGGTGCATGGAAATGCAAGATGGCCTTGGAAGGTTTAACAAAGCAAAGATGGAATGTAATGATGTTAAGGAGGAGTTATATGGGTTGAAAAGAAACACTTTGGTTAGTTGAAGTTTTAGATAAAATGTACATGTTGGAAATATAAGGGATTAATTAACAAGTATTAGGAATTTCTTGCAAGAATTGAGCAAAAGGTTGGAATGATCTTTGGAGGTTGTTTTAATAAGTTTGGAGGATGATTAAAGGTGGGTTTAAGGGTCTAAATGATGTTAGAACACATTAGAAGGCTTAAGGAGAAGTTTGGTGAAGATTTAACAATTTTTGGACATGTTCTGGTGGCGTCCGACCCAGGGGTCCGACCCAAGTTTGGGTCGGACGGACCTCTGTTAAGCCGCCATAAGAGTTTCTGTAATGGTCCGATCCAGTTGGTGGGTCGGACGGTGGTTCGGACTGAGGGGTTTTTAAAGACGGGAGGATTTCTAGAATGGTCCGACCCAGTTGGGTGGGTCGGACATGGGTCGGACAAGTGGAGTTTCTCAAACCCGAGAGTCTCTGGAATGGTCCGACCCAGTTGGTGGGTCGGACGGTGGGTCGGACGACCCTTAAGACTTAAAAAAAAAGAAACCCTAAGAGAGTTTAGTGGTATTAAGGGTACCCCATTGAGGAGGCAAAGATTACTAGAGGTATAAAGACCTAGGGGATTAAGTTAAGTATAAGCTTAAAAGTTTAAGGTTAAGTTTGTAAGATTAAGTTATAAGACTTAAGAGGTGTTAGGTGGGGATCATTAAGGGTTAAGTAAGTAAGTAAGATAAGTAAGTTGAATTGAGTTAAGCGATTAACAACCTAAAACTTAATGAATGTTTTAGGACTTGAAATTGGACTCCGGAAGAGATTAAGCAACCGAACGACCAACGGTGAACGGTACAGTTCTTCTTGTGACCTGCTTGCTAACGAGGTGTCCCTCGGCTTGTGTGTTATTTGTTTTTGTGTGCTCACTAAACAAGATAAAGCATGCAACCGGATATTATGTTTATTGTATTGTTGTGTGATGTTTGAAAACTAACATAACATACCGTGAGAACTTACTAACCAATGTTTAGTAAGGAATTGAGTGAGACTAAGGAACACTCCCTAATATGAGTTTGATATAAACCGAAAGAGGTTAACCAACAAACATGGTCTTGAGACTACTACTAACTGGAACTTGAGTGAGGAAACCCGGGACTGACTCCGGTCATGCATGCTAAGGAAAGGGGGTCGGTGTCTATAGCAGATTCGACTTCCGCTTAAGGACTTGTCTTCGGACTTGTAGCCTAGGGCCGGTTGCCGGCTTAGCTACGCTGGACTCCCGTCCAGGGTAGGTGGCATTAAGATGGTGCGGTGGGATCACCTAAATCCCAGGTTTGAAATTAAGCTACAACCATTCCCCTCCAGGAACGGTTTGTATACTGAGAATAAGTTAAGGTTAAGATTAAGGTAAGGTTAAGATAAGTTGCAACCATTCCTCTTTAAAGGATGGTTTGTATTATTAAGACTAAGATAAGCTACATCCACTCCTTATTAAAGGATGGTTGTTTCTAAGACTAAGATTGAGGTGAGATAAGGATGGACTAAGATTAAGAGGGAATATAATTTAAGGAGTTAGATAATTAACTCTCTAATGAAGGGAACACATTTAAGTCGTTCGTTATGTTTGAACTTTGATTGTTCATATTTGGTTTGTGTTTACTGCACCTTCTATTATGTTGTGCATCTAATCAACCTCCATGCTATCGACAATTAGTTGTCGTAGCCACGTTAGCTTGGGGGCCATGAGAGGATCGTACCAGCATTCGTGCTGACCCCCTTTGGGGGCTGTTTTTACTACACAGGTGAACATCAGGAGGCAGCCGAGAGTGAGAGAGTAAGAAGGGGATACAAGTGATACGGGTTAAGCGTGGCCTATGAGTTGTGCATGTACACTCGTATGGCAAGTGAGTTAGTAAGATGTATAGGATGTGAGGGGATTGTAGGAAGGATATGTATTTGGTTAAGGTTGTTATGTATTAATGTTCGGTATATTCTGTAGTCAGACCGTGGCAAGGTCCTGGAGTGTAAAGAATTCCGCTGTGACATGTTTATATGTATGCTGTTAAGTTGCGAGACCACATTTGGATTGAGTTGGGGTGTTACAAAAAGTGGTATCAGAGCGTAGTTACGCTCTGAAGACAAGAATTGCCGAACTTAGGAGAATATTGAGGTTGAGATTGAGTTATGGGTTAAGGGTTGAGAGATAGAGTGAGAGGTGCGTTAGTCAGGACTTCCCGGTGTTTACCGGATATCCATAGTACCTAGACCCGCCCTCCACATCCCTAACCCTGAATATGTGGAACAAACGCCAGAGAGAAGAAAGCCTTCTCTTACTCGGGGAAACCCGATCTGGCAGTTAGTTAACAGTAAGCAATACGAGAAACATCTTGTTGCACAACAGTTACGGAGAACTTGGAGGTTTTTAATGGAGCGCAACAGTGAAACAGGCGCTACCTATGGAATTCTATCAATAAGGGAACGGTAATTACCGGCAACATGGGTCGACATGCTACGCAGTAGAAATAACCCGCAATACCAATGATAAGGAAAGCACTACGAGTGCAATGGATAAGGAAATGATAAGAGACATGAGTACCGGACAGTGGTCCGAATGAGCATAGCAATGGGATAATACAAAGCTTAAGGGATAAGGTTACTGGAAAGTCCAGTAAGAAACGGGAACTCCAAACCCCATACAATGAGGAAGGTTACAAAACCTGGCCAACATAACGCGGACGACGGTAAAAACTCATACAAATTGTATACCAAAATAGGACTACGATGTAGTGCCTAAAGGAGAATCATTACTTAGTAACCACAACAAAATACATGAGGACGGGAGCGAGGATTAAGACATAAGGAAATATTAAGGGGTTCCCTCAGGAAGAGGAACGCCCTGATAAATGACAGTACTGTCAAACAACAAGGAAACTGCCGGATGGTCAGTTATCCAAAATAAGAGGTTATCGAAGGAGTCCCGAGGACTACCAAATACATGGAAATTAGAAGGAAGTATCACTACCAACGTACCTTGTACCAATAGCCCATCCCGCATGGCGCACTTGCCATAGCAAGTGCTGCCACGGTTAAGCTACACGGAAAGCCATCATGGCAAAATAGGAGAACGCTACAATTGTAACACATATAAATACCGGATTGTAAATCCATAAGAACAGAAGAATAAGACCTTGGAAAGGCCCGACGGCCTAACCATGATGAGATGAGGTGACACACCAGTCAGCCGGGAGCGGAACTTGGACAAAATATTAAACCATATAAAAATTAGCAACGGTATAACCTACTACGACGACAACCGACAGTACGGTAAGAACACCAATCCTGAACTCCAAGGGAAAAACCTAAGAGATCGCTCGGTAATGCGAGCAAAACACTATGTAAGCAATAACATACAAGGGATGTATTATAAGATACTATTGAGACTGTTGAAGCAATGACTTCCAATGAAAACTGGATAAGACTCCCAGGGTGACCATTAAGAATACCATTAACAACATTCTTCAATGAAGATGTTGGAAACCCTAGAAAACAAGGATAAAGAAAATAAACATAAGCTATAACCTGCTGAGGATTAAAGACGTACAACCAGGGAAAATGAAAGCTCAGAGGACTACCCCCACAGAGCGGGCATAGTCGAGCCGAACAACTGATGAATGACAGTTAACACTGTTTGTTTAACTCATTAACACCCAAGTATGATTGATCATCAACGGGTGGCATAGTCAACGGAAGTTGAACGAAGCATTGAGATGGAAGTATAAGATAACAGGATGATCTCCAACTTGGACACCGTAAGGCAAACGCCTGATACGAACTTAGCCTTATTTGCTAAAGACCTAAGTCTAATAAAATGGCAGTATCGTCAAGGACACCAAGTAACCTCGGATTACCTGAATAAACTTCTATAGCATGAAGCAGGATGCAGCGAATTGCCATGAAACCCAATACTACATTTAGTATGTAACCTGACGGTCGATAGTGTTCAAAGGACCAGTAGCTTACGAGGATAACCTACAGATGAGTAAGAGTACAAGTAATGAACTAAGGCATTAAGCACTAAGAGCCTACGAGCCGAGGATGTTAACCACATCAGAGCCCGAGGCGCAGTAAGTTGTAAGGGAGCTTATTTAAGCCACGAAGGAACTACAATTTGTAGATATGAACGGTTACTAAACCTATGACTTAGATTGTGGAAAATATTACCAGGAAAGGGCACCAATGAGAATAATGAGATAGTACATTGGCAGGGGCAGAGAACGAACCATGCCTTTTAGGGTGGGGATACCTCTCCTTGTTGTGAGGCCATGAGTGGGAATGAACCCCTCAAAAAGGGCTTTCACTTATTAGAGATGCAATACGCTGTTGTTAGAGAATGAAAATGTAAACTTGAGATTACCTTGGAACATTAGATACACTTGATAAAGGAAGGTTACAGTGATAGAGCCCATCCAACACCCAGGATGTAAGAATTAGCGATCGTCAGAGATAAACATTGAGAGTGCACATCATGGCACGTCAAGTGACCAGTGCTCAGAAGAGCTTGTGATTCAGTGAATGACTTCTTCAGTAACCGGTAGAATTACATGGTAGATAACATCACTAAGGATGAAAGAAAGCGAGAGAAATAGCCTACTTACGAATCTGAGATTGGAGCAGAACACCTTCGTATTAAGAGTCAGCTATTTTACAGCACGGTATGGCAACCGCCATACACCGGAATGAAAGAACTCACAGTGTGTTTACACCAAGAAGCGATTGAATATAAGGAAAGACATTAGAATAAGTGAGCAAGAGGTTGCACCATCAATGGGCAACATGGTAAGGGCCAACTACCACGGTAGTAGTGGTCGTGAGTACAATAGTATATGAGGGATTAAGTCATGGTGCGCGGTAAGCGACCGTTGTGTATGAGCCGTCAAATATTGACACTGAGGCAATTAGATTTATGAGTTAAGACCGATATAAGTAAGGAAATAAGATGGTAGACGAACTGAGCATTGATGCCAGTAGTCTGGACCTGGTTAGGTAAGATTTCACAGGAAGCACACTACCCATTCCTTAAGAAACTGGAAGTGCATTCTAGTAGCATAAATATGAGAAAAAGGTAAGAGGCTCTATGGAAAGAGACCTCAGTTATTAAGAGACCGAATCAGTACGGGATACAGAAAGAGCTAAAGCATACCATACCAAAGAACGCAGTAAATGGATTTCCCTTGATTAACTTCAAGAAGAACAATAAAGTATTATGGAACGATGAAAGAGGAGATCGACAACAGAATACTTCATAATTAGAATAGCTAAACGTGTGACGGACACTATGAGTTTACTAAAAAGACACGTGGGGACTGCACCCCACAGGGGCTTGCAGGTCTGACACGCTCATTTATGAGTTAGTTGGGTAAGTAGTAATGTACCAGTAAGGTACCCCATGCATGTAGACGAGGTGTAAGGAACACGGGAAGTAGTCGACTCCGTACCACGGACAACGACAAGATCAACAAGGGCAGCTACTACCACAAATACCGAAGAGAACAACACAAACGAATCAAAGAACACATAAGTAAGGACTATGAGGTGCGAATAGCATGATTATTAAGTACAGACATTGGACATGTCCTAAGATGAATAAGATTAAACTGTAAAGTGCAATAAGCACTAAACAGTAGTTTCAGATTAACAATAATCCTCAGACCAAAGGTCAGTTGGAACGAACGACTTAAAAACTTGAGGAAACATTAGAATACCAAACATTAGATCTCCAGGGAGACTGGATAGACGAGCTACAACTCATCAAGGCCGTGTATATATAAAGATAACACGTGACATTGAGGGAACCTTTAGTTGCTAACCATAAGCACGCAGGAGAAAGATATACAATACTGTAAAAAAGGATAAGCGAAACAGTTAAGCCTAAGACCATCAGAGTGTGCGGAAGCTAGCATCTCTACCTTTGAGATTAGACCAAACTAAGTTAAGGAAACGGGTATAATACCGTTAAGAACCTCGATACAGAGACTAAGTCATTTCTGATCGAATTATAAGTAGATAGATGATAGAAGCTAGATGCTTGGTAATTAGACATCTTGAACTTATGTTCAAGGATGATATATGTTGATTACTGGGCGTAATCCATTTTAAGGGGGGAGAGCGAAAACCGTTTAGCTATGTTTGTGTACTGATACATAAACTACGGTGTGCATAGCACAAACTTTTGAGAATATGTTTTACATACAACATTTTGAGATAAATCATGGTTATTGCACACAGCAGATGTGAATACCATACACATTAAGTACCTATCTTGTTAACTCCGGTGTGAGTACAAGTTAAGAGAATTAAGGAGGAGGTTTAAGGAGATTTAAGAAATAAGAATATATGAGGTATGAGTCGATATGAGACTATGTGTGAGATAAGAATAAGATAACATTATGAGATACAATTTGACATGAGTATGAGGAAGGAAATTGTATTGCTATGAGATATAAGATGGTGAGAATTGGTATGGGACAGTTATAGAACCTAGTAGGAATTTAAATCTTGAGGTAATTACTAAGAGATGAATTGGGAATGTTTGATGGACTGAGTCCACACTTTGGAGATGTATTGATTATGATTAAGAAGAACAAAAAAAGATAGAAAATTGGACATGAGTGAATTATTTGGATGTTTGAAAATGACGTGGGAGGTGGAACTTGATTTTCTAGGGATCAAGGGAAACCAAGCACAAATTGGGGTGGAATGATAGTTCTACACTGATGCTGATCACATCAGGTGGGATGATTCCTGAAACTCCCTACCAGTGGTCACAATTAAAAACACACTATGGATAGAGGCCTTAGGATAAAAATGAAATTGGAGTTGATTGTATTTTAATTAGAGGAATTATTCCTCACATGACCTCGTAAAAAGGATTACCTTTTTACTGAGTCTCGCCCATGAAGTCGAGGACGCACGAGCCTTTGTCTTCGGACCAGTGACAGGGGAGAGCAGAGTGTTTTGTATTCTGGCCCATGGTGAGGAGACGAATGAGCCATTGTCTACGGACCGGTGACATGGGAGAATACATTGGAAATTATGTGAATGTTTTAATCATCAAAAGAAACAAAAAGAATTTTGAGTGCTATACATGCTTAAGCATGTTGTGTGATGTTTAAGTATAAGAATATGGCGGATCTAATGATCCAATGAGATTAAGTATACATAAGTATGATCTATATGATCTAAGGAATGAGGTAAGATATGTATTCTAATAAGATAAGGTGCATGAGAACTTTGGGGACAAAATTCTTTTAAGGGGGGTAGATTGAAATACCCCAAACCTAAGTATGCTAATTAAACATCAAATTATGATGTATTAAGGCTAGAATATGCCTTAGAAAGATTGGTAGACAATTTAAACCAAGGAAAACACAAGAAAGTGCCTTAAGGGCAATTTGGGCAAAAACGTGCTCTAAGCTTGGAGTGACTTTTATTAGCACCCAAATACCATTATAAGACTTTATTAATATGATAATGGACATTTTAAATCAATTAGCAAGAAAAACCAAGCTTGAAAACAAGTTAAAACACAAAATGTGCTTTAAGAAGTCTTAAAGCACATTTTTGAGAAATTGTCTTAGAATTGAGTTTTGAGTGGCTAAATGTCCATCATTACTCTTTAATCAACATGTGTACTAATTAGTATCACATTAGGAAGCCTAAATCAATGGGAAATCAAAAATTTCAGAAATATGTGCACTAATTAGTGAATAGTGCCAAATAGTGACTAGTTTAAGTTTTAATCAATATAAGCTAATTAGTTGGTCAACAAAGACCATGACTAGCCTTATTTAAGAGGGGGGCCGGTTTTCTAAGGGATGAGTCACCATAGACTTCATCAAATAAGGAAGAAAAGAAGAGATAAGTAAAAGGAGTTACTATTGCTTTTATAAAGCAAATATCTATATTAGCCTACCTTTCTTTTCTCTCTCTTCATTTCTCTTCTTCCCACGGTTTCTTCTTCTTCTCCTGCTCCAAAACCGAGAGAGCTCCATCCATGGGTGCTCCACCTTCAATTGCTCACCAAGAGTTCATCTTTGCTCCAAAAAAAACCAAGTATAGATTTCTCTTAGTTAGGCCAAGACCTATCTTTCTATCTTTTCAAATCCTTCAAAGCTCCATTTGGTGCCAAGAGGAAACTCCATTGATGGAGGAAAATCAAGTTTGAAGAGCCCATTTGGTTCTCCATTCATTCAAGGTAAGGAAAATGTAAGAGCAACCATGTTTCCACCACTTCTTCTACATGGCCGAAAATTTACTACTCATGGGGCTTTGTTTTATGCCTTGTTCTAGCTTGTTTTATTCACCAAAGACTAGTGGAGGTCCTCTTTCATTCAATGCCCAAGTCTACTTTGAGACTTCAAAGGTAATCATCCACTTTTATGCCTTAGAACACATTTCTAACCTAGGTTTTCATTCCTTGAGGTTAGTGTATTGTTTAGTACTAATGTGAGTCATTGAATATTGGTTAGAACATTGGCAAAGGAAGTTTAAGTGGTGGCCGATATTCATGCAAGAAGAAGGTCTAAGGAGGAAGATAAAATAAGCTTGAGAAAACAAGGTAAATTACTTACCTAATGGTGGTTTAAGTTTTAAGGAATGAGTTTTATATGAATACCAATGTAGCCTAGGGCTTACATTAGGTAATGGGTTGTTAACCTAGGAAAAAGAGTTTAAACAAGCTTGTGAACTTGTGACTAAGGAGCCAATGGGAATGAGTTAGTAATATAAGTTTAAGATGGATTTTAAGAGTATTGTAACTACTATGAGATTGATGGGTGTATTTGCAGGTTGAAGGCTTTTATATGTGGGAGATTCAGTGTTTAAGTTTAAGTTATTTAAGGGCCTAAGAGCCATGTCATTTAAGAGCCTTAGTGCTATGCAATTTAAGATTATTGCAATATATTGAGTTTATTGTGAATGAGTTGGATTGGGTGGAAAATAAGATGAGAAAGGACTTGGTGTGTGTGTGAGATTATTGTGTGAGAAAACAATGCATTTGGGCATGAGAATATGCTAGAGGAGCTATGGCAAAAATTTGAGTAGGAAACTAAGTGTTTAAGTGGTGGTGGTGAGTTGATATGACCTAGGATTTACTAGGAGTCATTAGAAGGAACTAGAGTGCAAATGAGTTAACTAAGGAGTTCGTGAGGATGAGAATGACCTAGAGTTGTCTAGGAAGAATTAGAGGATTGGTGGGTGTATTGAACACACCAAAGTCATGGTAAGAGGAATGGTAAGACTTGTGCAAAATTTGGAGGAGAAGGTGTATAATGCTCTAGGGTGATTTAGGTATGAACTAGGGAAATATCAATGAAAGTTTTGGGAAGCTTGTGTAAGAGGTGGTGATTTAGTGGTGGACTAGTAAGATTTAGTTAAATGGTAATGTGTGGACTTGGGTGATGGAAGTGAAAATGGTAGGAGAATGTTGTAGTCGTCAAGGAAAATGACTAGGAACGTATAAGAGTGTATGATCATGAGAATGGTGAGTAAGTTGCATAAAAGAGGTGGAAATGTCTAAGGGTGGTGTTGCATGGTTAAGGTAAATGAAGAACAATGTTAAGGTGTTAAGGGGATAGAAGGAAAGGTATAGGTATGCTTAAGAGTTTAAGAGTGATGAGTAACCAAAGGAAAAGAGAGGAATTGGTGCATGGAAATGCAAGATGGCCTTGGAAGGTTTAACAAAGCAAAGATGGAATGTAATGATGTTAAGGAGGAGTTATATGGGTTGGGTTGAAAGAAACACTTTGGTTAGTTGAAGTTTTAGATAAAATGTACATGTTGGAAATATAAGGGATTAATTAACAAGTATTAGGAATTTCTTGCAAGATTGAGCAAAAGGTTGGAATGATCTTTGGAGGTTGTTTTAATAAGTTTGGAGGATGATTAAAGGTGGGTTTAAGGGTCTAAATGATGTTAGAACACATTAGAAGGCTTAAGGAGAAGTTTGGTGAAGATTTAACAATTTTTGGACATGTTCTGTGGTGGCGTCGACCCAGGGGTCCGACCCAAGTTTGGGTCGGACGGACCTCTGTTAAGCCGCCATAAGAGTTTCTGTAATGGTCCGATCCAGTTGGTGGGTCGGACGGTGGTTCGGACGAGGGGTTTTTAAAGACGGGAGGATTTTGGAATGTCCGACCCAGTTGGGTGGGTCGGACATGGGTCAGACAAGTGGAGTTTCTCAAACCCGAGAGTCTCTGGAATGGTCCGACCCAGTTGGTGGGTCGGACGGTGGGTCAGACGACCCTTAAGACTTAAAAAAAAAAGAAACCCTAAGAGAGTTTAGTGGTATTAAGGGTACCCCATTGAGGAGGCAAAGATTACTAGAGGTATAAAGACCTAGGGGATTAAGTTAAGTATAAGCTTAAAAGTTTAAGGTTAAGTTTGTAAGATTAAGTTATAAGACTTAAGAGGTGTTAGGTGGGGATCATTAAGGGTTAAGTAAGTAAGATAAGTAAGTTGAATTGAGTTAAGCGATTAAAACCTAAAACTTAATGAATGTTTTAGGACTTGGAAATTGGACTCCGGAAGAGATTAAGCAACCGAACGACCAACGGTGAACGGTACAGTTCTTTGTGACCTGCTTGCTAACGAGGTGTCCCTCGGCTTGTGTGCTATTTGTTTTGTGTGCTCACTAAACAAGATAAAGCATGCAACCGGAATATTATGTTTATTGTATTGTTGTGTGATGTTTGAAAACTAACACAACTACCGTGAGAACTTACTAACCAACGTTTAGTAAGGAATTGAGTGAGACTAAGGAACACTCCCTAATATGAGTTTGATATAAACCGAAAGAGGTTAACCAACAAACATGGTCTTGAGACTACTACTAACTGGAACTTGAGTGAGGAAACCCGGGAACTCCGGTCATGCATGCTAAGGAAAGGGGGTCGGTATCTATAGCAGATTCGACTTCCGCTTAAGGACTTGTCTTCGGACTTGTAGCCTAGGGCCGGTTGCCGGCTCAGCTCAACTGGACTCCCGTCCAGGGTAGGTGGCATTAAGATGGTGCGGTGGGATCACCTAAATCCCAGGTTTGAAATTAAGCTAAACCATTCCCCTCCAGGAACGGTTTGTATACTGAGAATAAGTTAAGGTTAAGATTAAGGTAAGGTTAAGATAAGTTGCAACCATTCCTCTTTAAAGGATGGTTTGTATTATTAAGACTAAGATAAGCTACATCCACTCCTTATTAAAGGATGGTTGTTTCTAAGACTAAGATTGAGGTGAGATGAGGATGGACTAAGATTAAGAGGGAATATAATTTAAGGAGTTAGATAATTAACTCTCTAATGAAGGGAACACATTTAAGTCGTTCGTTATGTTTGAACTTTGTGTTCATATTTGGTTTGTTGTTTACTGCACCTTCTATTATGTTGTGCATCTAATCAACCTCCATGCTATCGACAATTAGTCGTCGTAGCCACGTTAGCTTGGGGGCCATGAGAGGATCGTACCAGCATTCGTGCTGACCCCTTTGGGGGCTTTTTACTACACAGGTGAACATCAGGAGGCGGCGTCGCGAGAGTAAGAAGGGGATACAAGTGATACGGGTTAAGCGTGGCTACGAGTTGTGCATGTACACTCGTATGGCAAGTGAGTTAGTAAGATGTATGATGTGAGGGGATTGTAGGAAGGATATGTATTTGGTTAAGGTTGTTATGTATTAATGTTCGGTATTCTGTAGTCAGACCGTGGCAAGGTCCTGGAGTGTAAAGAATTCCGCTGTGACATGTTTATATGTATGCTGTTAAGTTGCGAGACCACATTTGGATTGAGTTGGGGTGTTACAACAATTCATGTCTTATTTCTCACTTATCATATGTTTTTTCTTAGATTTACGTTTTGATGTGAGCTGATACATTTTATGTGTCTAATGCAGGAAAAAGTCCGGGAAATGCATAGAATTTCTCATGAGGATTCCAACTCAACAAACGGGGAGTAAAACGGAGCTAAAACGAAGAATCTAGGCCCCGTCGAAGTTAACAAAGCACTCCTCGCTATGTTTTATCAAGATCTTTAGAAGATAAAAATATTTTATCAACTGATAAACATCGTAGCGGCTATATATTCACCCATCCAGAGCCATATTGAATACATCCACGCCCAGAGGGGCTTAGGCCTCCATTAGTTCACCATCAGATTCAGCATCACCATCTCCATCAACACTCCATCTATTCATGTATCACCACCACAACATCATCTCACCCACACCATCACCACACTCACACCATATTCACCAGACCACCACCACCATTATCACCACATCAATCCACCACCACTTCCACATATTATTATTGTTTCATAATCTTTCTTATGTTGTTAATTTATGTTTATTTTTGAGTAGTTAGTTTAGCTCCCCGGGTTGGGGTAGTAAACCGAATCTTTATTGTTATTTTGTAATATTTTTCTCTGATTATAATTGCAGTAGTTTAATTCTTGTTCTTCATGTGCTTTAATTCTCTAGCTAACTATTAAAGCAATATTTGTAGTTTTCTAATCAAAATGCGATGCTGAGATTAGTTAACAAGACATACGAAGTTAAATCGGATTAACGACTAGAAGCATGGTTTGCCTATAGGTTAATCTGTCTCTGAAATACCCCAAACCTAAGTATGATAAGTAAACATCAATTTATGATGTAATAAGGCTAAAACATGCCTTAGGAAGATTGGTAGACAATCTAAACCAAAGAAAACACAAGAAAATGCCATAAGGGCAATTTAAACAAAAATGTGCTCTAAGCTTGAAGTAACTTTGATTAGCACCCAAATATCATTCTAAGACCTTATTAACATGCTAATGGACATTTTAAATCAACTACCAAAGAATACCAAGCTCAAAAACAAGCTTAAACACAAATTGTGCTTTAAGGACTCTTAAAGCACATTTTTGAAAAATTGTCTTAGAAATGAGTTTTGAGTGGCTAAATGCCCATGATTACACCTTAAACAACATGTGTACTAATTAGTATCACATTAGGAAGTCTAAATCAATGAGAAACCAAAAATTTCACAAATATGTGCTCTAATTGTGAATAGTAACCAAATAGTGCCCAAATTAGACTTTAGTCAACTTTGCTTAATTAATTGGTCACGATAGGCCATAAATATCTTCATTATGAGAGGGGGACGGTTTTTGAAGGTTATGAGTCACCATAACATGCTAGCCAAGTAGGAAAAGAAGAGGGAAATAAAGTAAGGTAACTATTTTCCTTTTAAGGAAAATATCTCATATTAGCTTACCTCTCTCCTCTTTCTTCTTATTCTTCTTCCACCGATTTCTTCTTCTTCTTCCTGCCCAAAACTGTGAGTTGCAGCCTCCATACCCCTCCACCTTCATTGCTCACCAAATACACAATATTGCTCCAAATCAAAAACTAAGCTTAGATTATTCTAGTTGGAGCAAGGCCTTCATCTATTTTCAAATCCTTCAAAGCTCCATTTTGGTACCATGAGAAAACTTCATTGAAGGGGGAAAATCAAGTTTGAAGAGCTCTTTTGGTTCTCCATTCATCCAAGGTAATGAAAGTGAAAGAAAAATCAACTTTCCTTCATTTTTTCATGTCCGAAAAATTTCTTCTCATGGGGCTTTGTTTTACTCCTTGAACTATCTTGTTTTAATCACCAAGGACTAGTGGAGGTCCTCTTTGATTCAATGCCAAAGTCTACCTTAAGACTCCAAGGTAATCATCCATTTAAAATGCCTTAAAGCACTCGTTTTAACCTAGGAATGATTCTTTAAGTTAAGGTGCATTCATTAGCACTCATTGGATTATTTGAATGTGAATTAGAACATTGGCAAGGGAATTTAAGTTCATTGCCAAAATCAAGCAAGAAAATCCAGGAAAGAAAAGTGTGAAAAGCTTGGAAAAAACAAGGTAAATGTTTTACTCAAGGTGGTTTATTGTTTAAGGGGTGGTATTTAGAACAGTACTAAATGTAGATTAAAGCTTACATTATGTAATGGGATATATAACCTAGGAAAAAGGATTTGAACAAGCTTGTGAACTTGTGACTAAGGAGCCAATGGAAACGAGTTAGTAAGATAAGTATAAGGCGAATTATGAGAACACTTATATTGCTATGGGAGCATTGTGGTGTGTATTTGCAGGTGAAAGCTTATATGTGGGGAAAGTGTTTAAGTTTAAGTATTTAAAGGGCCTAAGAGCCATGTCATTTAAGAGCCTTAGTGCTATGCAATTTAAGATTATTGCACTATATTGAGTTGGTTATGAATGGTTTGGATTCAGTGAGAAATATCACGAGGAAAGGATTTAATATGTGTGTGTTGATTAGAGGGGAAAAAACTATGCAAATGGGCATGATAATATACTAGAGGAGTTATGACGAAGTTTGAGTAGAAAACAAAGTGTTTAAGTGGTTGTTGTGAATTAATATGACCTAGGATTTACTAGGAGTCAAAAGGAATTTGAGTGGAAATGAGTTAACAAAGTGTCTTGAGGTTTAGGAAGTCTAGTGTTTATTAGGAAGAGTTTGAGGTTCAATGGGTGGATTAAACACACCATGGTTGAGATATAAGATATGTATTGGATGGAGCAAATTTGGTAGGAGAATGTTGTAAAAATGTTTTGAGAGGTTTAGGTGTGGGCTAGTGAGTATAACCTTTATGGTATTGAGTGGATTTGAGTGATGGAGATGAAAGTGGTCTAAGAAGGATTTAGCATGGTCAATATGAATGTTAAGAGGATGGCGAGAAAAGCTTAGGTAGGTGCAAGCTTTGAAAGGATGAGTAGGAAGTGTAAGGGAAGGAAAGTTGTGTGAGGAGGTGTAATAAGGCTAAGTTAGTATACTTAGGTTGGTAAACAATGAGATATGGAGTTAGAATTGAAGAGATGACGTTAACACACTCTAAGAAGAGTTGTGAAAAGAATTGGTAAGTAGTACCACTTGAGATGAGGTTAGAAATGTGAAATAAGGAAAACAAATGCAAGAATGTTCAAGGTTTTAAGTCTGAACAAATACGATATTGGGTGGATGTGAAATGGAGTTGTAAGTAATGAAGAGGGTTAAGGTTTAAATGGTGTAGAACATGTTGGGATGCATGTGAGCGAGAGATTAGAAGAAGATTGGACAAAATACAAGTTGGAAGGAAGTGTAAGGAACCAAGTGTTAAGTGTTAAGAATTAGTAAGAATTTGATAAATGTTCAAGGAGATTGTTGGATGGTTTAAGAGGGTTTTGAGGTGCTAAAATGATGTTGTTAAAACATGGGGAAACATGTGGAATGATTAGGAAAAGATTGGGTGAATTTGGAGTTCTAAATGAGAAGAAAAACACTTTGAAAAAATAGGTTCTGCTGTGGACGCCCTAGGGACCGCGCCCCTGTGGGAGGTTCCAGTGAAATTTGCAGCGTATGAGGTTTCTGTTGTGGACCGCCTTGGGACCCCTGCGGTCCAGTGCAGAGAAAAGAAAAAAAAATTGTTTTAAGCTTTTAATGATGGGGGATTGGATGGTAATGGGTTTGCTAGGATGTTTAGGCTTGTTTGGTGACATGTAAAGGCCTTAAAAGTGTAAACAAGTGTTAGGTGGGATGTGAGAGTTGCGAACTTAAGATCACAAGAGTAAAATTAAGTATAACGGGATGACGGGGTTAACTATGGACGCATTAGTCGTTAAACAATCGTATTACCCCGATGTTAATAGAAACAATTGTAATGTTACTAGTTGTTCGAGAATTATTCGAGGAACATAAGAGGACACAATAGAGTGGACCTTGGTGATAGGTATGGTTTTCTTGTAGCCTGCTTGCTAACGAGGTGTCCCTCGGCTTGTGTGCTATTTGTTTATGTCTTCCGACTAAACAAGATAAAGCATGCAACCGGTTTATTATATTTGTTGTGTGCTTGTGATTAAAGCTAACACACTTTACTTTAGATTACTTACTAACAATGTTTAGTAATTATGGTATGAGTTAAGAACACTCTCTTTTATATTGGTTGGTTAATACCCGAGAAAGGTTTAACTAACACTTCGTCTGAGACTTTCTACTAACTGGAACTTGGGGGGATTGGAATCCGGGAATGACTCCGGTCATGCTGTTAAGGTAAGGGGGTCGGTATCTGAATCAGACCGACTTCCGCTTAAGGACTTGTCTTCGGACTTGTCGCTAGGGTCGAAGTCGCTCAGCTACCTGGATTTCTGTCCAAGTGAGGCAAAATTAGATGGTGCGGTAGGATCACCTACAATCTCATTTTAAGATAGATGTTTATTCAACAATGGAGTTAATAGCTCATGGCTAGGGTTGCTTTGACCCGACACAATAAACATTGAGTTAAAATACAACCATTTCTAATTAAAGAACGGTTTATTAAGACTAAGGTAAGACTTACGGGTGAAGTAAGGTAAGGATGGAATAAGATAAGAGACGTCAACTTAGGGATTTAACGATTACTCACTTATAAGGGAACGCTTTTAAGTGTTCATTGTGTTTGAAACTATATTTGTTCATGTGTGGATCGTTGTTATTGCACTTCTTATTTATTTGGTATCTAATCAATCTCCATGCATCAAACAATTAGTCGTAGTAGTAGATCTTAGTTGGGGGCTATAAGAGAATCGTACCAGCAAAGGTGCTGACCCCCTTGGGGGCTGTTGTTTACATTTTGCAGGTAAGCACCCCATGAAGACTTATCACGAGAGTAGGGGTGGTTAGCCTTAGGATGTGTTTCATATTTTGAGTACGGGATGCGCCTGTGCACCCGTCTGTTAATATTTTGAACTTGTGGAGATAATGTTGATACTTGAGATACTAGCAAACTCGGTTGATGTGTATTTTGGATTTATGGTGTTAAGTATTTAAGTTCGGTATATTCTGTTAGTTCAGACCGTGGCAAGGTCCTGGTGTTGGTTAAATTCTGCTGCGACGTTTACTTATGCTTAGTTAAGATGCGATAACCACGATTGGCTTAAGACGGGGTGTTACAGTCTCCAATAGGAATTGGTAATAAAGCGATTGGTTAGAATTGACTTGGGCATGGTTTGCGGCTTGTTATTTTTGCCAGTTAGGATTCGTTGTACAGGGACCGGTCAACGAATTAATTAAGATTCCTGAGTTTATTGCAGAATTAGGGAAAAGTTTACTAATAGATTAATAAAGTGAAGGTTTGTAGAACAATCAGGGGTGATTCCTTTTATTTAGAGTTGTACTCTTTATCTATTTATTTAGTTTATTTTTACTATTTTATTAGTTTGTTATTTTATATTTGTTCTTTGAGTTATTCTTTTCATTAAATTAAGTAAACTTGAAAAAAGTGATGTTTCCTTTTTTCTTAGTTTAGTTTTCTCAGTTAGTAAATAAATTGTCAATTAATTGTACGAGGTCCCTGAGATCGACAACCTCCACTCAATTCACTATTCCGCAAAAAGAAATGGTACACTGCCTAGGTAGAAGTATAGTAACACATATTTCTGCAATAAGTTTTTGGCGCCGTTATCGGGGACCTCTTACACGATTAACTGATATTTTATTTATTTGATTGAGATTTTATTTGAGTTTTATCTTCTTTTATTTTGTATTATTTTTATTCAGTGTTGCTTGGTCGATTTCCATCTTAAATCCTTACGAACACAAATTTTACGTGAGTTCTTGATTTTCTTTTCTTGATTTTGTTTTTTATTAATCTTTAGTTTATTTCTTTTCTTTACATCTTTTCGTATTCAGTTGTTCTTTTTGTTTAAATTTTGGTATTGATATTCAAATTTATTTCGTTGATTACGTGTTTCGACTTGTTTTAATTTTCGTATTTGATTTAGATAGAGAATTTGATTTGATAATAGTAGTAGTACGTAGGTTTTTGAGTTTACTTTTTTTTTTTTTTCTTTTCTTTTCACCGCTAGTCCATACCTGCACTTTCCTTTATTCCCTTTTCATTTTTTTAAAATTTTATTTTTGATTTTGTTTTTCAGATTAATTAGTATAGATTTGTTTCTTCTAATTTAGATTTAGTAGTTGATTTTCAAATTATTTAATTTTTATTTTCGTTTATTACTCTTGAATTGGATTTTGTAGTTAATAGTACGTGATTTTTGGTTTCCTTTTCTTTATTTTAGTTTTTCTTTTTAGTTTATTTCTGTTTAATTTGTTTTGCTGACGTGTTGTAGTTACCTTCATTTATATTTATTTTTATCTTTATCTTTATTTTATCTTTGTTATTGTATTTTCATTTTATTTATTTTTTGTTTGGCTTATTTGTTATCTATTCTCTTTTGATTTATATTTTGTTTTTCTTGTTATTTTGTTTAGTTAATTTTATTCTTGTGTTTCTTTTCTATTTTTAGTTCTATTTTACTTTTTTATTTTTGTTTCTGTTTTTGTTTTTGTTTTTGTTGGTAAAGATTAAGGATAACATGGATGAATTGAGTAGAGTGTTGACACGGTTGGAAACGACGATTACAATAATGAACATTGAACAGAATTTGAACAGGTATAATCAGCCGGGTACTCAAAGTTACAACCAGTTCAGGCGACAAGATTATTACCAGCCACAACAATCATCTTTTCGACAGTCTTATTGGTGAGAAGGTGAGCAGACTAGAATGCAGATGGAGGAACAACAATTCTACGCTTACCAGGAGCCTCCCAAGGAGGATACGAGCAAGATAGAGAGCATGCTTGCAAAGATCCTAGAGCAAAAGAAAATCACTAATGCTAGGTTTGATAGTTTAGATGCCAAATTTGCTGAGCAAGAAGCTATAAACCAAAGTTGGGAAAGGCAACTTAATCAGATCTCGCATCAGTTAGCACAACAACAATTGGAATTCTCTCATAATCAAAGTCATTCGAACCTAGTAGACCAAATTCAAGCAGAGACTTTGTTGGGTGAAGACCATTCCAAGCCTATAATTTCTGAAGCTGAAGAGGAGTCTGATGAAGAGTTGGAGCGAATATTTGGGAATTTATATTCCCCTCCTCCTTCAACCTCAACTCAAATAGAGTAACCAGTTTTTGAAGATATTATGCCTGCACCTATTTGTGAACTAGTGGAGGTACCTAATGTGGTTGATTCCAGAGACATTGAAGAAATTGAAGCTTCCTCAACAATTGTCTGCCAACAAGAATCTTCCATTGAGCCTTTAACACTTGAGGAAGATGACTGCATCCTCAAATTTAAGAAGGAAGAACCACCTCCAACTAGTCATCAACTTCACAAGCATTCCAAGGAGCCTCACCAACAGAAGGGGGGGTGTTTAGCTCCTCCAATTCGAGGAAGAAAATCCATCAACACCTGGTCTCCAATTAGAAATACGTTACCGGCAGTATCTTCTCAAACGTCAAGTTTTGTGGAGTATTCACTTTCCTATTTTATTTGCCGAAGTAACGCTTTGTTTTGATCCAGATGGTTTGTTTTTAATTACTGCTGATTTTGTTTTCCTAGCAAAGTTCTTGTCTACTTTTATTTTTGATCCAGGATAACTAAGTAGGAGTCTAGCCAAAGACTATAAAGACGGGAAGCTAATTGGGAGGTAACCCAGTTGTTAAAATTTTATTTTATTTTTGTTTTTATTTTTGTTTTGGTAGTTTTATTTAGTGCATTAATTTTTTTCCTAGGTTTATTTTGTTTTTTTTTTTTTATTTAGAAGTGGTAATGGTGTTTGTGCTTTTAATGCAACACTTTTAGCATTTTTGTGGTAGTTGTGAGTGGTAATGCTTGACCGTGGAGAAGAACTTCTTCTTCTGCTGATATGTCAAGTTTGGAGGAACAATGCCCTTGGCTAGGTAGTTTGCAATATCAGCATACCAAGGGTCCGTAGAACGACTGATCATGTAGACAAACTCATCAAGCAAATACTCATTGATCAGCCTACCATCATCTGGAACTTCCATACGGGATAAGTGATCCGCTACTCCGTTCTGCGCTCCAGGTTTGTCTCTAATCTCAATGTCAAATTCCTGCAAAAGCAAAATCCATCTGATCAAACAAGGTTTAGCGTCAACCTTTCCAAAGAGATACCTGAGAGCGGAGTGGTCGGTGTGCACGATGACTTTGCTGCCAATGATGTACAGTCAAAACTTATCACAAGCAAAGACAATCGCCAGCAGCTCCTTCTCCGTCGTGGCGTAGTTCTTCTGCGCCTCATTCATAGTCTTACTAGCATAGTAGACTATCCTCAACACCTTGTCATGCCTCTGCCCCAAAGCTGCTCCCAGTGCGTAATCGTTGGCATCACACATTATCTCAAAAGGTAATGACCAATCAGGAGCAACAATAATAGGTGCAGAAACCAATTTAGCCTTGAGCAAATTAAAAGCATCTAAGCACTCTTTCGTAAATTCAAATTTAGCATCCTTAATTAACAAATCACAAAGAGGTTTAGAGATCTTGGAGAAATCCTTGACAAAACGCCTATAAAAACCTGCGTGACCGAGAAAACTTAGCAACTTTTACTCTGCACAACACGCATACTGTCTGTGACTCATGAGGAATATCTCGACCCCTGCAAAACTTCAAGTGTGAGGAAGAACATCTTCCTCAATCTATAACACCAGGTAAGTCTCAGTTCCAACTTTAACATAGTGATGTTCCGCTTTTACTTGTGTTAAGGGTTAATTATTGCATATGCATCTACTATGAGTATAGCATGTTTTGAAAGCTCTTTTATCTGCTTTTCTTTTATGACCAATGAGGACATTGCTCCTCTTAAGTGTGAGGAAGGAAAGACATTTCCCTGAAAACATGCTAGTTGTTCTTTAAATGCCACACTTGCTTTTTGCTGCTCTAATGCCTGTGCACACCGAGTGAAATTAAACCAAGTGAAAACCGTAGGAATCTTTTTGCTTGATGAGGTTTGTATAAATAATATTATTTTAAAATACTCTCTTTTCACTAAAATCTGGTAGATTGGCTAGTTGTGGAAACCAGATTATTTTAGCTTGGGATTTTGGAAATGAAGTGAATGTTTGGAATGAAAAGATAAGGCAAGGTACTCCACTGATCAAATTTTTTTTTCCTAACAATAGCAGGCCTCGTTTATCCGGTTATTAAGTCTTAAGGGTGCCTTAACACCTATCTACCTAAGGTCTCGGGATCTGGGATAGTTGGCCCAACACCATCTCAAGGATAGAGAGAAAAGTCTGGGTTATGGAATAACTCTACAAGATCTCAAATATTAGTTTGTTTGATACATAATTCTTGAAGACGAATACTTTCAAAAGAGATAATTGTAGTTAAAATTATGCTTCTAATCATGAGTGTGTGGTGTTGAAAGGTATTGCGGAATAAGACATTACTTCACACCCCTTGTCATCCAAAGGTTAGAGGAATGAAAATTGGTGGAAAGTCCCAAGCTAAGCTAACTTGTTTTCTGCAATCAAGTTTCTCTATGCTTTTACAAAATTGTTCCTCTTTCACTGTGTTTATTGAATTCTTTTACAACATTTACCATCACACACAAAAACCCCTAATTTCCTGTTATTTACATTATTCTTGTTTGTGTGTAAGTAGGTTAAATCTCGGAGTATTCCCTGAGTATCGAACCAAAGGAGGCAGTGTCTAGTTTAATTTCTACTTACACACAAACAAGAATAATGTAAATAACAGGAAATTGGGGGGTTTTTGTGTGTGATGGTAAATGTTGTAAAAGATTTCAATAAACACAGTGAAAGAGGAACAATTTTGTAAAAGCATAGAGAAACTAGATTGCAGAAAACAAGTTAGCTTAGCTTGGAACTTTCCACCAATTTTCATTCCTCTAACCTTTGGATGACAAGGGGTGTGAAGTAATGTCTTATTCCGCAATACCTTTCAACACCACACACTCATGATCAGAAGCATAATTTTAACTACAATTATCTCTTTTGAAAGTATTCGTCTTCAAGAATTATGTATCAAACAAACTAATATTTGAGATCTTGCAGAGTTATTCCATAACCCAGACTTTTCTCTCTATCCTTGAGATGGTGTTGGGCCAACTACCCAGATCCCGAGACCTTAGGTAGATAGGTGTTAAGGCACCCTTAAGACTTAATAACCGGATAGACGAGGCCTGCTATTGTTAGGAAAAAAAATTTTGATCAGTGGAGTACCTTGCCTTATCCTTTTCATTCCAAACATTCACTTCATTTCCAAAATCCCAAGCTAAAATAATCTGGTTTCCACAACTAGCCAATCTACCAGATTTTAGTGAAAAGAGAGTATTTTTAAATAATATTATTTATACAAACCTCATCAAGCAAAAAGATTCCTACGGTGTTCACTTGGTTTAATTTCACTCGGTGTGCACAGGCATTAGAGCAGCAAAAAGCAAGTGTGGCATTTAAAGAACAACTAGCATGTTTTCAGGGAAAGGTCTTTCCTTCCTCACACTTAAGAGGAGCAATGTCCTCATTGGTCATAAAAGAAAAGCAGTTAAAAGAGCTTTCAAAACATGCTATACTCATAGTAGATGCATATGCAATAATTAACCCTTAACGCAAGCAAAAGCGGAACATCACTAAGTTAAAGTTGGAACTGAGACTCCCCTGGTGTTATAGATTGAGGAAGATGTTCTTCCTCACACTTGAAGTTTTGCAGGGGTCGAGATATTCCTCATGAGTCACAGACAGTATGCGTGTTGTGCAGAGTAAAAGTTGCTAAGTTTTCACTAGCATGTACAACCACATAATAAAGTGCATTAACTCGAACGACAGGGAATATTTGAATCGTATGAGTAATATTTAGAGAAAGAATACTCTCCATAATTCAAGCTTAGCAGATGTTCGCAAGTAGTGTGGTTCCATTTCCTGTACTTATAGCCGTTTGTTTCGCAGTAGAGGTGAAATGTAAATGAATCATTTAAGAACGCTGCACTGCTCAAAGAAACATGAAATTTAGCAATTAATAATTTAAAACACTGCCTAATATAACCATTACCACTTCACCTGCAGTCTTGTGTTTTACTGTTAGTTTTAACAAACAAAAGTAAAATAAGTCAAAGAAAAAGAAAAGTATAGAAAAACAACAAAATAAAAGAAAGCAGTAAAGATAGGATGGCGGTCACTGAGGCGGTGGTGGTGGCAGAGGTCTCGCTCCCATCTGGGCCATGAGCATCTGTAAGAGCTGGGTAGTCTGGGCCTGATGAGCTGATGCCTCTCTCTGGTGAGCAGATGTCTGTGCCATGAACTGAGCAGTCTCTCGCTGAAAAGCATCACTGCGCTCCAAGCGCTCTGTGAGCGTAGTTTGGGTGTCGCAGAGAGAAGCCTGCTCTGCCTGGAGGTGCCCCTGAGTCTGTGATAAGTGTCCAAATGAGCATGTTTTATAGGTGTATTTCATATATTATATTAGCACTTTTCTTGCTCATTTCTCCACTTCGGTTAGTTTTCCTCTAGTTTATGTTTTATTATTATCTCACAAATTTATTGGTTTAACATGAGGAAAACCAAGCTGGAAGTAAAGTAGACGAAGAGACGAACACATAGACGCAAACGGCTCAGAAAACGGAGTCCAAACGAAGAATCTAGAGCCGGTCAAAATTCGTAGAAGAAGCCTGTACGTCGTGAAAACAGGCGGACAAGAGACAAGGTGCTACGTCGTGAAAACAGGCAGACAAGAGACAAGTGCTACCTCCTATTTTCAGGCGGACACACACAAGTGCTACCTCCTGTTTTCAGGCGGACACACACAAGTGCTACCTCCTGTTTTCAGGCGGACACACACAAGACACAACCGCCCTAATAGAGGCGGACAACACACCAAACAACCGCCTGTTTGGAGGCGGACAAGACAACAGGCAACCGGGCGGACGTGAGGCGGTCGTGATTAAAAATCAGTCGCGACCAGTTTTCTGCGCCCGTCTTCGCCGTCCTCTGCAACTTGATTCCGCTATATCCATCTACTCCGCACCGCCTACCTTATTTCCCTCACGCGTCTCCAGCTTTCTGTCCCCTGCAATTAATGAGCAATCAACGAGAGCAATCAACCGGCAATCAAATTCGTACGGATCTTCTTCTCCTCTGCCTCTATATAAACTCACTCCAACAGCACCATAAAAACACCACGCACGACGGGAGTCTGAAGAAACCATTCACCACACTCACCCATTCGCTTCCACTTATTTTCCTCCCGTAACACCACAACATTCCACACTCACGCCGTAACAAAAGAAATAGAAGAGCAGCAGTATGAGCGAGAGCAGACCAGTTCTTCCTCTGAAATAATGTCAAAATCTATCTGTGCAATCTTCTTATCTCCGTTAATGTCTGAGTAATTTTCATTTGTATCCTAGGATGGGGGTTTATTTCTAATATGACGTAAATTAATATTTATCACCTGTCTCTCTTATTTTTACTTGTTTTAATTCCTTTCAGCAAATATTGTTAAATGCTTTGCGTGACAAACAACTGCATTTATTTGGTAACTATCAACATATGATTTGAGATAGTCTAAGTACCACAAAGGAATTAATCTTAGTATTTACACTTTGGACTGAGCAGGAAATATTAAGGCTATTATTAAGAGTTCGTAACTGACAATTATTAACTCTAATAGACAATAAATAATTGAGACATGGTTATAAATATGTTTAAGTAATTTAGGAAATTCCCCCGCTATCCTAGGATACATTTTTCCATCCACATCACTTAATTCACCTTTTTACTGTTTTTATTATTTCTGTATTAATCCAACAACAAATCAAGCTTGCCTCCGGCTAAACCCCTTTTTACAGTTTTTAATTAACTACCAAGACTAGGATAATTGAACAATCTCCCTGTGGATACGACACTTGTTTTACTACTACGACCGGGATTCGTTTGCAGCCCGACGTTTAATTTGAGTTTTTAATTTCTTTTCTTTTAATTTTACACCAGTTTAACCACTCAGATAAGCAGCTCTGCAAATTGGCGCCGTTGCCGGGGAGATTGATTCCATCAATTTCCCTAGTTTCCGGTAGTTCACTCGCTATATTAATAATCTGTTAATACTATTAAATTGTTAATCTCAGACATCTGACTTGGACATCTAACTTCGGACATCTTAATATTATTGTTATTATTCTGTCATTTCTTTCCATTGTCATTTCTTTCCATTGTCCCTAACTACTAACTTAAAATTCCTGTCATCTCTTTCCATTGTCCTTAACATTTAATTTCCATTGTCCTTAACATTTCATTTCCATTGTCCTTAACATTTCATTTCCATTGTCCTTCAAATTTCTGTATACTAACTACTAACTTATAATTTCCAGTATACTAACTCCTAACTTTAATTTTCTGTCATTTCTTTCCCTTGTCATTTAATATTCTGTCATTTTACTCTTGTTAAAAAAAAACAAAAAAATATATCAGTGTTGTTTAACTAACGTTTATCAGCCTAACCAATATATTTGCTTTTCTTTATCTATTTACTAATTATTTTGCAGTTTCTCAAAACCACAAGTTATCTTCTGTGCATGCCAAATACTCGAACCCAAGGCTCTCCACCAATCAGTCCGAGCCCCGAACCCGAGCGCACTTTATTACAAGCACAAAGAAACCTGAGAAACCAAGCCATGGCCAATAACGAAGTTATAAATGAAATGGACCATGCAAATCAACCAGAACACCGTGCTCTCTCTGACTACCACCAACCTAATACCGAAGGAAGAGCATCAGCCATAGTTCCCTGAACTAACACCACAAGAAGCCGGACGATGGGTTTTCAAAACCCACTACATCACCGCCGTCCGGGATCTAGGCAAGTTTAGTGGAGCGAACCCAGATGAAGCCCCAAATCATCTGAGTCTCTTCCTAGACTTCTGCAATTCCTTTGGTCAGACCGGCAACGTCAAAGAAAGAATCCGTCTACAACTATTTCCTCACTCATTATCGGATTCAGCAAACAGGTGGTATCTAAGCCTTCCCTCCCGATCAATCACCACATGGCTGCAAATGGCCCAAAAATTCCTTGCCAAATACTACCCAACCAGTAGAACGAGGCAATTGATCGATGAAATCAACACATTCTGTCAGGAGCCGGAGAGAAACATTATACGACGCATGGGACAGATTCAAGGATATGCTAATGAAGTGTTCCCACCATGGTCTTGATGATCAATCCCTCTGCCTGTCATTCTTCAACGGTCTGGATGATGGGAACCGACTACTCGTCAATTCCTCTGCAGGAGGAAGTTTCATGATGAAATCTCCTAAAGAAGGAATGGACCTTCTCGAAACCATGACGAGCAATACAAGACAGTGGACGAGATCCAAAGGAAGAACGCCACGAGCAGCAGGCCTACTCCACGTTGAGCCTACGGATCATTTATCAGCTCAGATCTCGTCCCTTGCAAAGATGGTGGAAAAGCTAACTACATCACAAAACGAAATCGTAAAAATAATAGCTTCCCCACCTGCAAGTTCACCACCAGTTCCACCTACAGAACGATGTGTCATATGCGCCGGTCCTCATGAAACTCATCAATGCGAAGGCAAAGGCCAGTACGAGGAAGTACAATTCATAGGAAACCGCCCCGGTAATTCCTACAACAATAACATCAACAACAACTATCCATGGAGAAATCACCCAAATTTCTCATGGAAAACCAATGATCAGAACCCAGGAGGGCAGAACAACAATTCCAATACCTATCAGGGAAACCGACCCCAACCAAACTCTAATATGGGTTATAGAGCACAAGGTGCCCTCCAGGTTTCCAACAACAACAACAACAACCATCTTCATCCTCTTCTGATCCAAACGCAGAACTGAAAGAGATGATGAAGGGTTATATGTCTATAACTCAGAACCAGCTCTCTGCACAAGAAGCCTTCAACTAGAAAATCGAAGGTAAATTCAATCAACTTGCAGAACAACTTGCTCGAAGACCGCCAGGGGCTCTCCCCAGCCAAAATGAACCAAATCCAAGAGAGCAAGCCAAGTGCATCTATGTGAAGGAGCACGATGAAGAAAAGATGGAGGTGGCTAAAACAGCTATAGTTCCAGAACTACACCCTTCCCTCCAAGAGTGGGTTGTAGCAATCGAAACTTCCAAAAGGAATGTAGCTGAACTTGAAAGCACTGCCAAAGTCTATAAAAATCGCATTCAATCTGAGAATACCTACCTTGAGCACTTGGTGGCTGGTTATGAAAATGAAAAGCTCGACTTTGAAGAAGAAGAAGAAGAGGTTAAGGCGATAACCTTGAGAAGCGGTAAGAAAACCGACAAGATTCACATCCCACAAAGATCAGAAGAATCCAAAGAGGATAGTGAAGAAAAAGCTGAGGTCCCAGTAGAAAAAACATCTCCCACCATCCTCACTATTCCATCAGCTTCAAAACCTTCTTCACAAGAACCTCGCCTATACCATTTCCCCACCGACTCCAGAAGAGAAATTGGATAATGAATATGGTAAGTTTCTGCATGCTGAGCAACTAAACGTCAATATACAGTTGTGTCGACCTCATTGCCAAAATGCCAAACTACGCCAAATTCCTCAAACACCTCATATCCAACAAAACTAAATTGGCCGAAGTCGGTACGGTACCTCTCAATGTAGCTTGCTCAGCTATTCTGCAACAACCACTACCTTCCAAATGCAATGATCCGGGCAGCTTCACTATTCCAGTCACAATTGGTAGCACCTCATTTCCATACTCCCTATGCGATCTGGGTGCCTCCATAAATTTGATGCCCCTCTCCACTTTCAAAAAGCTAGGAATTGGAGAAATGAAAAAGACTAAGATGACCCTTCAACTGGCGGATGGTTCAGTAGCTTACCTAAGCGGAGTGGTGGAGGATATTATCATCAAAGTGGAACACTTATACTTCCCATGCGATTTTGTCATTCTAGACATCGAAGAGAACTCCACTACACCTCTCATCCTTGGACGACCATTCCTTGCCACAGCCGATGTGCACATTTGGGTAGCCCAGGGGAAAATCACCCTTCAGGCTTATAACGAAAAGCTGGAGTTTGCATCAGGAAGATCTCCAGATAGCAAATCCAAAGAACTCAAGTTCGTAAGGGATACTCAATCATCATCCCCACTTCTGTTTATCACCCTTCCAGACGGCATGTCTATTACAGAGATACCACCACCAATCCCGGACGAAGAGCGGGATAAGAAAAGAAAACATGCATCCAGGTGGACACTCAAAAATACCATCGAGTCATGCTTTGGATCTCCTCCTCATAACCACCCCCCAGGATCGATCTAACGACAAAGCGTCTAGCCAAAGACGTTAAAGAAGGGTAGCTTTCCGGGAGGCAACCCGGACGAACTTATCTTTTATATGCTTTTTATGCTGTTTTAATTTTCAGGTTCCCTTTAATTTTGTTTTTGCTAACTCTTAACCCCGTTTATAGTATGGTTGCTTCTAGTGTCTTATGCAGGTGCAATTTCATGTCTACACCGCAACCAAGCTACGCTACTTGAGGCTGAAGCTCAAGTGTGGGGGAAGTTCAATACACGCTGGCAAAAATAATCTCAAGGGAGTACCAGTTTCTTTAATTATGCTTTTATTTAAATAAATATGCAGAGGAGAGTTTATGTGCTTAAATGATATTCGTGAGCTTCGTGTTATCTCTATTTTATCTACTTACCGGAACAGGCCTTCTGAAACTTTCCCTTGTTTTTCTGGTGAACAATGAGGACATTGTTCAATTTAAGTGTGGGGGAGTGTGCCCTTCGGTGATATTTTATGCTAAAATGCTTAGTCTCTCTGCTTATCTTGCGTTTGTTCAAATTCAATATCGTGGACCCTTTTTATGTGGGTTGTTCTCTTTAAGAATAAATACTGTTATGAATTGCAGAGGTGCTTATCTGAGTGGTTAAACTGGTGTAAAATTAAAAGAAAAGAAATTAAAAACTCAAATTAAACGTCGGGCTGCAAACAAATCCCGGTCGTAGTAGTAAAACAAGTGTCGTATCCACAGGGAGATTGTTCAATTATCCTAGTCTTGGTAGTTAATTAAAAACTGTAAAAAGGGGTTTAGCCGGAGGCAAGCTTGATTTGTTGTTGGATTAATACAGAAATATAAAAACAGTAAAAAGGTGAATTAAGTGATGTGGATGGAAAAATGTATCCTAGGATAGCGGGGGAATTTCCTAAATTACTTAAACATATTTATAACCATGTCTCAATTATTTATTGTCTATTAGAGTTAATAATTGTCAGTTACGAACTCTTAATAATAGCCTTAATATTTTCCTGCTCAGTCCGGAGTGTAAATACTAAGATTAATTCCTTTGTGGTACTTAGACTATCTCAAAATCATATGTTGATAGTTACCAAATAAATGCAGTTGTTTGTCACGCAAAGCATTTAACAATATTGCTGAAAGGAATTAAAACAAGTAAAAATAAGAGAGACAGGTGATAAATATTAATTTACGTCATATTAGAAATAAACCCCCATCCTAGGATACAAATGAAAATTACTCAGACATTAACGGAGATAAGAAGATTGCACAGATAGATTTTGACATTATTTCAGAGGAAGAACTGGTCTGCTCTCGCTCGTACTGCTGCTCTTCTATTTCTTTTGTTACGGCGTGAGTGTGGAATGTTGTGTGGTGGACGGGAAAATAAGTGGAAGCGAATGGGTGAGTGTGGTGAATGGTTTCTTCAGACTCCCGTCGTGCGTGGTGTTTTTATGGTGCTGTTGGAGTGAGTTTATATAGAGGCAGAGGAGAAGAAGATCCGTACGAATTTGATTGCCGGTTGATTGCTCTCGTTGATTGCTCATTAATTGCAGGGGACAGAAAGCTGGAGACGCGTGAGGGAAATAAGGTAGGCGGTGCGGAGTAGATGGATATGGCGGAATCAAGTTGCAGAGGACGGCGAAGACGGGCGCAGAAAACTGGTCGCGACTGATTTTTAATCACGACCGCCTCACGTCCGCCCGGTTGCCTGTTGTCTTGTCCGCCTCCAAACAGGCGGTTGTTTGGTGTGTTGTCCGCCTCTATTAGGGCGGTTGTGTCTTGTGTGTGTCCGCCTGAAAACAGGAGGTAGCACTTGTGTGTGTCCGCCTGAAAACAGGAGGTAGCACTTGTGTGTGTCCGCCTGAAAACAGGAGGTAGCACTTGTCTCTTGTCCGCCTGTTTTCACGACGTAGCACCTTGTCTCTTGTCCGCCTGTTTTCACGACGTACAGGCTTATTTCTTCTACGAATTTTGACCGGCTCTAGATTCTTCGTTTGGACTCCGTTTTCTGAGCCGTTTGCGTCTATGTGTTCGTCTCTTTGTCTACTTTACTTCCAGCTTGGTTTTCCTCATGTTAAACCAATAAATTTGTGAGATAATAATAAAACATAAACTAGAGGAAAACTAACCGAAGTGGAGAAATGAGCAAGAAAAGTGCTAATATAATATATGAAATACACCTATAAAACATGCTCATTTGGACACTTATCAGTCTGGCGGATGTCATCTATGTGTCCCTCCATGTGCACCTGGCACTGTTGGACATCCCCGACCTGCTGCTGCACATCCCCAAACTGCCGCTCCATACCCCCAAAGCGCTGCTCCATCCTCTGCTGCTGCTGGAGCAGGGAGTCCATCATGGTCTGCATCTCTGGCGGGATGCTCATCACTGGGGGTATGGGAGGTGCCATAGTAGCAGTGGCCGCCGGAGTAGAGCTGGAACTCGTAGAGGTGCCGGCGGATCCTAGGCCCGAGCTGCCCTTCACCCAGCTGCCATCATCCAGACAGACGAAGCCCCATCTCCTGAAGGTCCCGACAGAGATGGGTGTCTCCCCCTCCCTCATCTCAATATCAGTGAAGATCTCCTCTGGGAGGATGGAGGTAAGAAGATGCTGAATGAAGATAGGAAAGATGGGGGTGATCTTCTTCTTCTTCGTCTTCTGGTAAGTCACCACCTTGTGCAGCTGCCTAAACATGACGAAGGGGATCGAAATCTGCTGAGATGGTGGAGGTGGTGCGGCCAAGAGATAGTCCAGGAGAAAACAGTCCTCGTCAGAAGCATCATTTCCGGCATGAGGCCGGATCTGATGACTGAGGATCTCTACTATGGTCCTCTGGGGAAGGGAAGGGAGGAGAGCATACGGGAGTACAGTCTTATTCTCCTCACCTCGTCGGCGAGTAGTACTCCCGACCGCTTGCAACCACCTAGACTTACTCTGTCTAAGCTCGTCCTCCGTAAAATCTAGATGTGTCTCCGCATTATCCGGGAGGAATAAAAGAATGGCAAAAGTCTCAGGGGTTACCTCCACTTGGAACTGGCGCACGTAAGAGGTAATGCTGTTTGTCGTGTCTGATGCCACAACATTGGCGTAGAATTCTCGTACCAGCTCCGGAGAGAAGACACCCTCGCCCATGCGCAAGATGCTTCTGGCGCCCAAACCCTCAAAGATGTCGGTAAGACCAGTGGCAGCTGATGCTTCGGCGGTGATGCGCCGCTCGATGACAAAGGATCCACCCTGCTCATACCAGGCTCGGGCGGTAGCAGATATAAAGCCATCAGGTCGGAGTGGGGTGGGGGCCGGCTCTGACTAGTCATCAGGGCGTGGGTTCCTCGAAGAGGACCCCGTGCATGTAGCACCTCCTCCTCTAGTGTGAGCCATCTATATGATAAACAAAAGCAGTAAGAAATCTAAATAGCAAGAAAAGAGAAGCAACAGACACACCAACACCCAAAACCGGTCGAGCAGTAAGTTCTATTTGAACACATTCTTGCACACAGTTAATTTTTGAGTAACAAGGCATTAAAACATCCAAACATAGCAAACAATATCATTAAACAACAGAACATTAACCTAGAAGATAATTTTAGAAAAATTGGAAAATTTCAACATGTCCGGATCTACGTCCGGGTCAACTTAGCCGGACGCAGATCCGGACGCAGTCATAAACCCTAAAAAAAATGTTGCCGCGACAGACAGTTTGAAAGCTTCAAATATGCAACCAGAATCTTCCAAATTTCACTGCAAATGTCTCGTTTTCGCACCTCAACACAAATTAACAGCAAGAACCACCTACTAACTACCTAATGCACTGTAAATTGACTGAAATTTGAACTAAAAAAAAAAACAAAATTGGAACCTAGATTGATTTTTGGTTTCGAAAGTGTGGACAAGAAAGCGGCAACTAGGGGATGCGGTTTTCGCCTGGGCGGCACGACGGGGTTCCTACTGGCGCCGGCGAGAGCAGGGGTGGTGGTGGTGGCGATAATGGAGGAAGGGTGTCTGGGTTGCGAGTGCGTCAGGAGGAAGAAGAAGGAAGAGAGAAGAATAGAAAGAAAAGAAGAAAGGAAATTAAACGCGGCCCGCGAGTTAGTCGAGTCCGGTTGTCCGTCCGGATCCGGACGGATTAGGGATTTCAGGTGTCCGGTTTGCGTCCGGCTGGGTTTAGCCGGACGCGTTGAAAAATCTTTTTTTATATTAAATTAAATTAAAACCATTAACCTAAAACACCTATTTATAAAAAGGAAACATTACCAATAATCAAAAAAAATAAAACAAACAGAAATGTGAGAAATAAATAGCAAGAGTGTTAAAGGACTCCCTGATCCGTGGTGAACATTGCCATGATATTTCCCCACACTTGAGTTCAGTTTAGCATTAGAATGAAGTACCTGAAAGATTAAATCTGCAAAACCAGAAGAACTCAAGTGGAACCACAGAGTTATTTATTGAAATAGGGGAGTCGGGGCTCGTGCTGTAAATGTAAAAATTCTCAATAGATTAAAAGAAAATTATATCAAGTAATAGGAAAGTGTAAAAAGAAGTGTAGAAGAGATTTTATACTGGTGGGTTGCCTCCCACCAAGCTGCCCATCTTTTCGGTCTTTGGCTAGACCGTTCAATTGTGTACTCAGCATGGCGGGTTGTAAACAGTGATCACCGAGTGAACTTCGGCACTGTTACTACTCAAATAATGTTTTAGCTGGGATCCGTTGACTTTGAATGTCTCACCTTCTGTGTTGATTAGATCAATGGCTCCATAAGGTGAGACACTTGTCACTGTGAATGGGCCGGACCAACGAGATTTTAACTTTCCTGGGAATAGTTTCAGGGGGAGTTGAATAGAAGAACTTTATCCCCCACGTGAAACTCACGCTTGACCAACAGCTTATCATGCCACCTCTTCGTCTTCTCCTTATAAATCTTGGCGTTTTCATAAGCTGCCTCTCTAAACTCCTCCAGATCACACAGCTGTAGCTTACGCTTCTCACCAGCCTTTTGGAGATCAAAATTCAATGCCTTAATTGCCCAAAAAGACTTGTGCTCCAGCTCCACAGGTAAGTGACACACCTTGCCATAAACCAACTTGTATGGGGACATACCTAAAGGTGTTTTAAAGGCAGTGCGGTATGCCCACAAGGCGTCATCTAACTTAAGGGACCAGTCTCGCCTCGAGGATGTGACAGATTTCTGGAGAATCCACTTAAGCTCCCTGTTGGTGATCTCAGCTTGTCCGTTTGTTTGTGGATGATACGGTAGAGAAACCTTATGCCGTACACCATACTTCTGCAGAAGAGCTTCAAACTGTTTGTTGCAGAAGTGTGCCCCGTCACTAATGATCGCTCGTGGGACACCAAAACGGGAAAAGATATTCCTCTTTAAAAACTTAAGCACCACTCTTGCATCATTGGTAGGTGCTGCTATTGCTTCAGCCCACTTGGTGACATAATCTACTGCTACCAAGATGTAGAGGTTACCTTGAGATGATGGGAACGGTCCCATGAAATCAATGCCCCAAAGATCAAACGGCTCAACCTCCAAGATCGAATTCAATGGCATCTCGTGGCGTCTGGATAAATTCCCCTGCCTTTGACATTGATCACAAGTGGAAACAAATTGATAGTCCTTGTTCAGTTTTCCAAAAGAAGCCAGCCTCCAAAACTTTCGCGGCTGTCCTAGCCGGACCAAAATGACCCCTGCTTCTCTGAATGGCAATGCAGGATGTCTCTAGCTTCTCTCAGACACAACGACGAATCATACCATCTGCACAGACCTTAACAGAAACGGGTCGTCCCAAAGGTAATGCTTGACCGTGGAGAAACTTCTTCTTCTGCTGATATGTCAACTCTGGAGGACATGCCCTTAGCTAGGAAGTTGCAATATCAGCATACCAAGGGTCCGTGGAACGACTGATCATGTAGACAAACTCATCAGGAAATACTCGTTAATCGGCCTGCCATCATCTGGAACTTCCATACGGGATAAGTGATCGCCACTCCGTTCTGCGCTCCAGGTTGTCTCTAATCTCAATGTCAAATTCCTGCAAAGTAAAATCCATCTGATCAAACGAGGTTTAGCATCAACCTTTCCAAAGAGATACCTGAGAGCGGTGGTCAGTGTGCACAATGACTTTGCTGCCAATAATGTACGGTCGAAACTTATCACATGCAAAGACAATTGCCAGCAGCTCCTTCTCCGTGTGCGTAGTTTCTTCTGCGCCTCATTCATAGTCTTACTAGCATAGTAGACTATCCTCAAACCTTGTCATGCCTCTGACCCAAAGCTGCTCCCAATGCGTAATCGCTGGCATCACACATTATCTCAAAAGGTAATGACCAATCAGGAGCAACAATAATAGGTGCAGAAACCAATTTAGCCTTGAGCAAATTAAAAGCATCTAAGCACTCTTTCGTAAACTCAAATTTAGCATCCTTAATTAACAAATCACAAAGAGGCTTAGAGATCTTGGAGAAATCCTTAACAAAACGCCTATAAAAACCTGCGTGACCGAGAAAACTCCGGACATCCTTTACCGACGATGGTGGTGGCAGCTGCTCTATTACTTCAATCTTTGATTTGTCTACCTCGATCCCTTTCTTAGAAATCTTATGTCCGAGCACGATGCCTTCCTGCACCATGAAGTGGCACTTCTCCCAATTGAGCACCAAGTTAGTTTCCTTGCATATAGCTAAGATTAAATCCAAGTCTCTCAAACATGAATCAAAAGTCGGTCCAAAGACAGAAAAATCATCCATAAAGATTTCGATGCACTTTTCAATAAAATCAGCAAAGATAGCAGTCATGCATCGTTGAAATGTAGCTGGTGCATTACACAAACCAAAGGGCATGCGTCGATAAGCATAAGTACCATACGGACATGTAAAAGTGGTTTTCTCTTGGTCTTCCTTAGCAATTGGAATCTGAAAATAACCGGAGTAACCATCTAAGAAACAATAATATTCTTGTCCTGCAAGCCTCTCTAGCATCTGGTCAAAAAGGAAGGGGGAAATGGTCTTTCCTAGTGGCGGCATTTAATTTCCTATAATCAATGCAAACTCTATGCCCGGTAATAGTACGCTGAGGAATTAATTCACCTTTATCATTAGGCACCACAGTTAAACCTCCTTTCTTAGGTACGACCTGTGTAGGACTTACCCATTCGCTGTCAGAAATCGGGTAGATGATACCTGCATCCAAGAGCTTGATAACCTCCTTCTTAACCACCTCTTTCATGTGCGGGTTCAGTCTTCGTTGAGGCTGTCTCGTTGGTTTGTCATTCTCCTCAAGGTAAATGCGGTGAGTGCAGAACGTAGGGGCAATGCCTTTGATATCAGCAATGGACCACCCTAGTGCCTCTTTGTTCCTCTTTAGAACCTGCAACAAGGCTTCCTCCTGTTCATTGGTTAAACTATTAGAAATAATGACAGGCAAATCAGATGGAGGAACTAAGAAAGCATATTTAAGGTGACTAGGAAGAGGGTTAATTTCAAGGGAAGGTGGTGAGTCCACAGAAGGAGCTAGCGTCTTTGGAACTCGGTCCAGCGGTTCCTCTTCGATTCTGTGGTTCTTCCTATATGGCCTCCCAGCAGCAAGCTGAAATGCTGCAGCAGAAACCTCAGAATCATCATGAGCTGTTTCTATGGATTCTACCAAGCACTTCTCCAATGCATCCAGCTCCGTGGGGCTGTAAGAATAGTCCTGCATCAAGGTATCAATACAATCTAAACTGAAACAAGCATGAACATCAGAAGGGTGGGTAGTAGCCTTGGTCATATCAAATACAAGCTGCTGATCATGTAACCGCAGTATAATCTTCCCTCCTTCAACATCAATGAGGGTCCTTGCTGTACGCATGAATGGTCGACCTAAGATAAGCGGTACTACCTTGTCCTCCTCCATGTCTAAAATAACCAAGTCAGCAGGGAAAGCAAAAGTACCAACTGAAACAATTAAATCCCTTACCACCCCTTTAGGTAGGATGATTGACCTATCAGCTAATTACAGAGTAATTCGGGTAGGTTTGCATTCTCCTAAACCAAGCTTCAAATACATTGATAAGGGCATTAAATTAATACTCGCACCTAAGTCACATAAACCCTTACCACATTACACATTACCTATCACACAAGGTATGACCGGAGTACCTGGATCATCAAGCTTAGGTGGAAGCTTCTTCGAAAGGACGGCTGAAACGCTCTCGGTAAGCTGCACAGTATCCTTCTCCACTAAAGACCGTCTATTGGACAGGATGTCCTTCATGAACTTCGCATATATCGGCATCTGCTTCAACGCTTCAGAAAAAGGAATGTTAATGGTTAGTTTCTTAAAGATACTTAAGAACTTACCAAACTGCTCATCCAGGTCTCTCTTCTTCAACCGGTTTGGAAAAGGAACCGCTTCATCAACTGCGGCGTGGAGGTGGGAAATCTTAGGAGTCTTGCTAATCGCACCTCCTCTTCAACTGGTTCCTCCTGAGAACCTGCTGGTGTAGTTTCTTCATTTCGCTCAACATTAGGAAGAGGAGCCTCAGCTTCAGGGATCACCGGTCAAGCTGTGTACCACTCCTCAACGTGATTGCCTTGGCATGCTCTCTCGGATTCTGCTCTGACTGACTGGGCAAAGAACCCAAAGGACGCTGAGCCAACTGCTGCGATATCTGAGATAGCTGAGTCTCGATGTTCCTATTGAATGTCCTTTGATCATTGTTGAAGGTCCTCTGCTCCTGATTGAAAGCTTCCAGCTCATTAAATTTCTTGGTGTTAACCGTGATGAAATCATTCATTCTGGCCAGAACTTCATCCATACTAGAGGACGCACCAGCACCGTATTCTGCACTTGCTGTTGTAGTGGCTGCTTCTGATAAGAGGAATTATACTGCTGTTGGGTCTTTGGTTGTAATTGCTGTTACCGCCAGCTTGGTAACGATTCTGCTGCTGAGAATGGTAACCCGGGTTGCCTTGATTTCCGAAATAATTACCCGGTCTGTTACCAACATAGTTTGCTCCTCTTCTTGCGGTGGAACACACTGGCACATGTTAGAACCTCTACCACAATACTCACATTGAGGGAATGAATCAGTGATAGCCGATGCGTTTGATTTTGGGTTCATCATGTGCACATCTTCTCAAACTGCTTAGAAATGCTATCCATCTTAGCAGCTAAGAGGGTATTCGAGTCTACCTCATAAATTCCTGCATTCTTCTTTGGAAAGATCTCAGTAGCAGCTCTAGCACCTCCCCATTGGTTAGCTGAATTGGAAAGAGTTTCCAACAACTCCTTTATCCTGGTGATTGGAAGCTCCATAAGACTTCCTCCTGCACAGGTATCAACTAATAGACGGCTCTGGGGGTCTAGATCCTTATAAAATGATTGCAATACAACTTCTTCTCCCAGACCATGATGTGGTACTCTTCTTACAATTCCTTTGAATCGCTCCCAAGCTTCAGAAAGAGTTTCACCGCTATACTGTTTGAAGTTCGTGATCTCACCTCTCATTGACAGCATTTGGGATGGTGGAAAGTACTTTGCTAGGAACGCATTTGCTAGCTCACTCCAGGAAGTGATACTGTTTGGAGATAGGGAGTTCAGCCACTCTGCAGCTCTGTCCCTGAGTGAAAAAGGAAACAAGGTTAGCCTGGCTACCTCCTGAGAAGCTGGTGTTGAACATGCTCCAACCAATCGCAGGAAGGATGTAAGATGAACATTTGGGTCTTCAGTAACTGTTCCACTGAACTGTGGAGCATTCAGGACCATCGTGACGTAATGGGTCTTGAATTGCCATTCTACCCCTTCCGGTAGTGCAGGGATTACTATTGGTGATGTGAGTCCCTCCACATTCGGACGAGTGTAGTCGTTCATCCTTCTTTCTCTGCTGATACCGTCCATAAGATACTCTTCTTCTGAAACAAAGGTATCACCTGGTGAGTCTTTGAAAAACACTTCTGGTTCAACTGTAGACTCCAGTACCAATCCCTGACGACTTCTTCTTGTAAGTCGCTCTATCTCAGGTTCCAGCTCAAATTCAGGATTTCCTTCAGAACGAGTTTTAACCATAAACCAAAATCAGATAACTGACAGTAATGTAGTTGTAAAAGTAAACTCAATCGGGTAAAACCAAAATAAACTAGAACCAAAAATAAGAAACAAATTGCACAAAGCTAAGAAAATGAACAAAATAAAATAAAATAAAACAAAAAAAAATAAACTAAAAAGCAAAAACAAAACAAAAATTAAATGGGATAATACCAATATAAAAATTAAACTAAGCAACCGTGCCTCCCCGGCAACGGCGCCAAAAACTTGTTGGGGTAAAACCTAACGGTAAATTGTTGTTGGGGGTTTAACCTAACGGCAAGTGTACCGGTCGATTATAGCAAGTTTAAATCTCGGAGTATTCCCTGAGTATCGAACCAAAGGAGGCAGTGTCTAGTTTAATTTCTACTTACACACAAACAAGAATAATAAATAACAGGAAATTGGGGGGTTTTTGTGTGTGATGGTGAATGTTGTAAAAGAGTTCAATAAACAATAAATAACAGGTAAATAATTGATTTGGTTTTTGTTCGATAAAGGACATTCCGGTTTACTACTTCTCTCTAGATTTGCAGTTTCTTCTCCTAAGTGATTTCTACAGAATTATGAATAAAACCCTAGAATAAGGATAACTCGTATTCGGTCTCCCTTCCACGAATTCTAATTAGCAAAGACCGAATCCTAACTCTCGTTATGAATCCACTGTTTACTAATTGCTTTAAGCATAGTCTAGATTAATGGTCAGCTAGTGGTTTAGAGGAATTACCATCTCTATACTAACTGGTTCTTTCCCTATAGTCAATTGATAGCCGCAGTTCTCACTTATAAGCTAACAAACTGATAAACTCAATAATTGATCAGATTAAGTTTAGGAATTCATAAGGGAAAAGAACTTTATTCTAAAGTACTGCAGAAAATCACAAAGGTTCAGAAATAATGAATCTAGAGATACATAGTAAACCGAAATTAAAAGTGACTACTCAGCCCATAGACAAAATAAAATGCTCAGTATAAACAGCATAAGGATAGAGGGATTTAGCAAAAAACTGATTTAGAAGCCGTCGACGATTCAGCAAATTCCACTCTTGTCTGTGTCACGTGGCTGTCTTGGGTCGGCGTAGATCGGACGCCTTGTCCTGCGCCTGTCCGGATCTGGACGTCAATCCAGACGCGTCTAAATGAAGTCCCGTGAGCTTTGTCTGTGAGTGAGGGAGAAGAGTTACGGAGGAAAAATTGTGAATGGAGATGAGGTTTATCGTGGATGAGCAGATGATATGGAGGGAGAGGAGGAGAGTGATGTTTAGACTGAGAGTCTGGTACGATTGAAATGAAGCAGGAGCTGGGTTTATAGGCTTAGAAGAAAACATAGGTTAGTGGTGTGGTGAGTTGGGAAATTAATTGAGCATGGCGTGTTAATTTGAAGTATGGGCTAAACCGCCGCTCGGCTGATAATTGCGCCGAAAGCCCGATTATCAGCGCATGCGTTTTTATTTTTCGTTTCTGTGTGACGTCCGGATCTGTGTCCGGATCCGGACGTGAACAGCTTTTGGATCTGAAACTCGGGTGTGTCCGGATCTGTGTCCGGACCGGACAAGACACAGAACTCTCGGATCTGGATTTGGGTCACGTCCGGCTTGCGTCCGGATCCGGACATGTGACGTCCGGATTTGCGTCCGGCTATCTTGACCCGGACGTGACCAAATTTGTGTCTCTCTCCTGATTTGTTCCCCGTTTGTTGCGTTGTAATCCTTATGATGTAAAATCTTCATTTCCGGGTTTTCCTATATTTACACATAAAATGTCAATTCATATCAAAACATCAATCTTAGGAAAAACACAGAATAAGTGGGAAACATTGCTTAAATTGTAGCAGATTATCAGGTAATTAAGCCCTTAAAAGCCTATATGTTTCACACTTATCACTCCTCAACCCCAGAACCAAGTTTTACCAGCTCCCTCTCAGAATCTTAATCCTCCAACCCAATCCTTTAGCCCCTTCTATAAAAACTTTGACTGGAACGCAGCTATTTCATTTTTTGGCTCTGATGCTTACAAAAAAAAACAATAGCCAGATTCTATAAACCAAGATACCCCTCAAACTGTCTCTGATGTCATTAAGGAAGCAGAAAAAAGAATCAACAATCCCATCAGTCAACTTTCCTCCTAACCAAAAGATCCTTCCTCTCCTCCCCGTCAACGTCCTGGAAAATAGAAAGCCCATTCTATCTGGCTCTCGGTCCTACAAAATCTCTCTTTAAGAAAAGGAAGATTACCAAACCTCAGCCTCTGATGATCAGATCTACTCCTTTGATGGAGGAAGAAATATAGGAGTCTGATAGCTTTGAATCCATCCTTAATAGGGCAGACCTTGCGAGCAGCAAGGCTGCCTACCCAAATGAGTTGCCTGAGTCTCAACTATCGGGGTTTGGGTCGACCCCAGGCAGTTTCTTGGGTTACTGGACTGATCAATAAATTCAAACCTGAGAGTCTTTCTCATGGAGACCCACATATCCTCTGATCAGATGGATCTGATTAAAAGAAGATGGGGCATGTATGATGGGATGTGTGTGCCAAGTGTGGGCAAAAGTGGTGGCTTGACTCTTTTGTTGATTAAAGGTACTGATATCACTGTTATTAACTCTTCTTCTCATCACATCGCGGTGGAAGTCTCCCTCCCAAGTATGATTTCTTTTCACTTCACTGGGTTTTATGGGTGGGCTAACTAGAATCTTAAATACCCGTCTTGGAAGTTGCTGATTGCTCTTAGAGGTCAAGTTAATATAACCTGGGTTATTGTAGGGAATTTTAACCAAATTATGTATGAGAATGAAAAAGAAGGAGGTAGAATTAGACAAGATTGCTATATGGCCCCTTTTAGAGATGCAATTGCTAGAGCTGGTCTTATTGATGTTGGTTTCTTTGGCCCCTCATTCACTTACACAAATTGCCAACCTGAGCCTTACCTTTCCAATAGTAGATTAGACCGTGTTTTCTTTTCCTCAGAAGCTCAAGCTCTTTTCCCTTCCCTGTCTGTCCAACATCTCCCTAGAGAGAACTCTGACCACTGCCCTATCCTGATTAAGTTTCTTGGGCCTCACAATAAGCCTGGGAAAGTCTTTAGATTCGAAGATATGTGGTTGTTGGAGGATAAGTGTAGAAAGATAGTTGAGGAGTGTTGGGGTCCTAATAACCATAACCTTCTGGTGAATGTTGAGAGATGTGTGAAAAAACTTCAGTCTTGGGATGGTTGGAACATCCACAAAGTCAAGAATAAAATCAGAAGCAAAACCAATGAGCTTCACAAGATTAACCTTTCTAGACAATCAGTGGGGAACATTTCTAACAGAAAAGGTTATTAGCAGAAATTGAACTTCTTCAGTTCAAAGAGGAGCTTTGGTGGAAGCAGAGAGCTAGAGAAAAATGGATCAAAGAGGGTGACAAGAACACGACCTTCTTTCACTCCAAGGCTACTGCAAACAGAAGGAGGAACTCTATTTTTGGGCTTGAGCATGAAAATGGAAATATGGCTTTCAAGTGGGAAGAAATGGAACAGATCTCGAGAACCCATTTCCAAAAGCTGTTCAAAGCTTCTGTTGTTCATAACCCAATCCTTTTTATGATCTAGTTGATAATGTTCTAAAACCTGACCACATTTCCTCCCTGATAAAGCTCCAGGACCTGATGGCTTCAATGGCAAGTTTTTCAAACATTTTTGGGATATCCTAGGTAATCAAGTCATCCAAGTTGTCCTAAACTCTCTTAATGGGCAACCGCTTCCCCCTAATCTGAATGATTATTATATCACCCTAATCCCAAAAACTTCAGGAGCTACCAATCTCAATAACTTCAGACCTATTGCTTTGTGTAATTTCACCTACAAGATTATTACCAAAGTATTGGCCAACAGAATCCAACCTTTGCTCCCTGAGATCATCTTTGATAACCAATCTGGGTTTGTACATAAGAGATTGATTACGGATAATATTATTCTAGCAGGAGAACTGCATAATAAAATTGCTAAATCTCAAGCCACAAAAAAACCTCTTTTTGCTTGTAAAATTGATCTAAGCAAAGCTTATGGTAGACTTGAGTGGCCTTTCATTGACAACATTTTGAGAGCTATGGGATTTCCTGATTTCTGGAGAACACCGGTTATGAATTGCATCACTTCAATTAGAGGAGCACTGATCTTAAATGGATCCCCTGGAAAACCTTTTATTCAACAAAGGGGAATCAGACAAGGAGACCCCCTATCTCCCTTTATCTTTATCCTCACCCAGGAAGCATTATCTAGAGCTATCAATAAGGCTATGTCTGACAACATTTACAATGGAATTTCCATCAACAAAGACACTCCAACCATTTCTCACCTAGCTTTTGCTGATGATATGATTTGTATGGTATTGCCAATCCTCATAATGTGGAGATAATAGGAGGCATCTTGAACAATTTCATAAAAGCTTCTGGGCATGAGATTAATCATCAGAAATCAGAGATGATATTCAGTAAGAAAGTGAATCAACAGGCTAAGGCTCAGATGGCTGGAATTTTTAATGTGCAAATAGTCCCTCACTTCCAGAAATATCTTGGTCTTCCTACTAAGATTGGCAGAAACAAGAATGGGACTTTTAGCTACTTAGTAGATGCTCTTAGGAAGAGAATCCATGGATGGAGTAGACCCATGTTTCAAGCTGCTAGGTTTGTGCTTACCTCAAGTGTCCTTATGTCAATTCCTACTCTCTCCATGTCCATTCTGAAAATTCCTAGCAACATCATCAAAAAAATGGACTCCATGATAGCTCAATTTTGGTGGGGGTAGTGCAAAAAAACTATGCACTGGTCTAAGTGGGAAAAGATTTGTAATAAGAAGGAATTTGGAGGGCTGGGTATTAGATATGCCAAGGATTTTAACCAAGCACTACTTGCCAAGCAGATCTGGAATCTCTTAAAATTCCCAGACACTCTAGTTGCTAGAACTCTGAAAGCCATTTACTATCCTACGCATAACATTTTAGATGCAAAGCCCAGTAAGAAAGACAGTCCCATTTGGAAATCCATCCTGTCAAGCCTTCATCTGGTTAAAGGAGGGGTCAGGAAGGAAATTGGAAATGGAAAGACCACCAAGACTTGGGACACCGTGGATACCTAGAAGTGGGAACTATAATGTCATCTCTCCTACTATCAACCAGAATAGTAGTAGCTCAGTTAGAGATCTGATGGACCAAGAGGGTAAGAATTGGAATCTAGAGAAAATCAATACCTCTTTCCTGCAGGTTGATAGAGAAGACATTCTGAAAATTAAATTTGACCACGAGAAGGAAGATGAATGGATTTGGCATTACTCAAAGGAGAAGACTTATACTGTTAAACAAGGGTATATGATTTTACAGGATAACAAAAATCAGAACAACAGTTCTAATATGAACCGAGGTATTTTGGATTTTATCTCAAAAATCTCCTCTAGACTGTCCCCCCCGAGAGTCAAACTCTTATGTTGGAAGATTCTTAATGACCAACTTCCTTGCATGACAAATATTGCTAAGCGGGTTGGGGGATCAGGGAAATGCTCTTTCTGTGGGAATCTAGACACGGATATCCATGCTATTTTCTTGTGTTGGACCAGTAGAAGCCATGGGAGAAGATTATTGATATTACAGACCTTCCCCAGTATAACAGAGGAGCTATACAAGACTGGCTAATTCAAAAAGCTAAGAGTTGGTCAACCAGGAAGATTTCCACAGTGGCTAACTATATGTGGGCAATTTATGATGAGAAAAATCAAACGAAGCATAATCCCTAGTTAGCAGCTATGAGTTGTATCGAGTCCAATATAGCTTTTACTGTTAGCTATGAAACAAAATTGAATTGTAATGATGGTGCTAGAATGTATGACAATATTGTTACCCTCTCTCATGATGAGATTTTGCTTGTAACCGCATGCTACAGGAAAAAAGGGCAAACAGCAATGTCAGGAGGGCTTCTCATTGATCATGACAATTGTCCAAGAATGGCCTTCAACATCAAAACTTCTCCAAAAAAAGAAGATCTGAGATGGAGATTGAGGCTATTACTGAAGGAATCAAGTTGGCAAGAGGAGAAGGTTATACCAAAATTCACATCCAACTGAACCAAAAGCAAACAATGAAGATCTACAATAATGTGAAGAATGATATCTTGATGTCGGACACCGCTTGCTCAGGTTTAGCTAACTCTCTCAGACTCATGTTTCAAGTTAGTTTTATGAATGTAACGTATGTTTAAACAATTTCCAGCTTTCCTAGTAACTAAACTCTTTAATGGTGGTAATACTTGGAGGATTTGGACAAGGGAAGATTTACCCCTGGTTGTTATTTTTGCCTGTGGGGTAAGCCGAAACAATTACCCACAGTCTGCTTTTGTTTGCGTGTGTAATATGTTTAGTAATTGTGTCTGTAATGTGGTAAACACTAGTTCTTAATGGGGAATATATCTCAACCTTATCAAAAACTAGTCCGTTGAAAGAGGATCGTAATCATTCTTTTTCTTTTCGATGAAATTCTTTTTTCTTCTCTATTTTTCTAAACTTGATTATGTGTACGTTTGTGTTGAATTATTAGATGCACATGTCAGAATACAAAGAGTAGAGGTATTGAGGCTGACACTAAAATTGATGATAACTGTTAGAACATTTAAACAATGTAGAGGTTGAATAAAGTAGAGGAGAAATGATAAGACTGACACTAAAATTAATATTACAAGCGCACCTATGTGTTCCTTTTCACTTAGGTTTCATTCTCCCCTTTCCTCTCCCTTTTCTTCTCTTCTATGTTGCTTGTCGATGTTTCAATCAACCTTCATTTATAGAGGTTACGGTTTTGTTATAATTGTGGGTTTACTTCATATAAAGAGAAGCGTGATCTCAGGTTTCATGTGTGAATCTTACACTTAATTGTTTTTTTTTTGCTTCCGAACCTAGAGGGACGGCCCACCATTATGCAAAATTTCACCAAGCCACAGATTCAGAGGATGTCGGTGCAAATAGTAGTAGCCAATCATAAAGTTTGGGAACTTCATAAAGGGTTTAAGTGGGGGATGGCATATGAACTTGGATAGGGGAGTACATGTTGTAACACCCTACCGCTAATCCTCTAAGTACTGTCTAATCGTCTTGGTTACCTTACTACTCGCAGTGGAATTACAAATACTACGGCGGATGATACAACGCCGCTAACCGCCCATACGGCTAGCAAGGCTTACTCTACATACAGTAACGGTCCGATAATCAGAAAATACCGAGCATTCATAATTACTTCCCAATACGTCTACATCATTTACTTACAACGCTTGATTACCAAGTATCCAAAAATATAATCAATCACATCCCCTCTCATAAGTTACAAAATCATGAGTTTAACAACCTACTCATCTCTACCAGTTCACAATTCTTACAATATCCAAAAGGGTGTACCCCATGGTACACCAGCTATCCAAAAAGGCATTCAGTCGTGTACAACTCGGTACACATCCCTAATCTACTAACTACACAAAAATAGTCTTGGTCTCATCACGACCGTCATCCTTCACGAGCACCTGTAAAATTAAAAACAGTGCCCCAAGGGGCTCAGCAAAAGCTGCGCATAAACTTCGCATACCCCGCGTGCTAACGAGGGTACGCCGACTAATTGGTTGAATACATGGAGTTCGTTTTATACATGCATACATGCTAATACATACACAATACATTCATACAAGGCACATACTTACAAGGATACAGTACATACAACCAAAAGGCAATACACAAGCCAAATAGCATAGCAATACACTTCACAATTCATATTTCATTCTTTGTTAGCTAGTTACCCATCAGGGTTAATCGGATGTACTTTATTCTTTTACTCGGTACCATACGACTTACACCAGTCTTACTCATACAATACTTACTTTCTTACTTACTTATTTACTTACATTATACTCATGTTAAGTCGGTGTGACCTCCGGGCAGGGACTACACCGTTCCACCACCGGGCTTTAGGGCGGCTCACTAATCCAGGTTGCTACCTATTTAAGGGGTTTGGACCATGAAAAAGATTAAGGTCAGGATTTGGATCCAACCTCTTGTGTCTCCTCCTCCTCACGCATGGCCGAAGCTATATCGGACTTCTACTCATTCCAATTTACCAATTTCTTAATGTTAGAAATGTTAGCTAGTTAGGAATTAGTTAGAAGTCCTTTTCTACATTACTCGGTCAATACAATACACATCAAGCACACACACTTCATTCTCATTCATTCATTTCATGAATTATACAAACTGAGAGTTAAAATCAGCATCCAACAAGGAACAATATAATGCAAGCACAAGAAAGTGCAATAAACCCGATTCGTGCATTTTATCTTATTTAGGTGGTCACATAGCACACAAACACACAAATTAGAGTAGCCAAGGTAGCATGCAGGACATGAGAAATTCATACCGTTCACCGTTGACCTTGGACTCACTGACTCCCCTTTGGTGTTTGACTATTCGAATCCTATCACATACATAGAGTGGGGCGGTTAGTTATCTATAGTTAACCTTACTCACTACGTTTCTAACGTTTCCCGGTTCATAGTTACCTTGTTCTTACAATTCATACACTTCCACATGTGTTACTTACTCTTCTTTATTGTTCAAACTTTTTTATACCTTTAATGACCATTCAACATCATTAGTCAAGTCCTAATTATCTTATACCATACATTACCTCATCTTAAAAGCCACTTTTTAAATTAAATTTCAAGATTTTGGGTTGGTCCGGGACCTTGTCCGGGTCCTAAGTCCCGGACCAACCTTTGGTCTAAGTCTCGAACATATTTTCTACATGGTCCGGGTCCTTGTACATTAGCTAAGTCTCGGACCAGAAGGTGACTGAATTCTCGGACGATTTTTGTATGTGGTCTGGTACTTTAGCAGGGACCTTAGTCCCGACCAAAACTATGTTGCACTCTCGGCGATAATTCATGGGGTGGTCCGGGTCCTTGTATGGGACCTAAGTCCCGGACCACCCAATACTCTAACTCTCAGCCAGTTTTTCTTACTGGCCCGGGACTTGGTCCTAGACCTAAGTCCTGGACCCTGCTACATTTTGACAGATTTTTGCCTTTTCAACATCTGTTACACTCCTCTCTTTGCTTAATCAATTTCCCATTCTTCCCACATTATTCCCACATGTTTAAGCACCTAATAAACTTTCTAAACTTCCCTAAATCCATTACTAACTCATTACTCCTTTCCATACTAATTCACCCATTTTCTTTTCCTAACTTTCATTTCAGCACTTGCATTAATTCTTCCTAGTCTTGCTATGCTACAGATTTTGATTCCCATTCCTACGATTTATTGTTTCCTTTCCTAATGCCATTTCTAAAGTTCAAAATGCATTATCTTTCACTCTAATTCTACCCACTACTTAGCTCTTTCTCAAAACTGTTTTCAAGGTGTTTTTCTACTTACATTAAGCTCTTAAGTCCTTTAATTCCTAGGTAAATTTTACAAGGTCTCCCCTAAAATTTAACAATCTCACCACATTATTTTTCTCACACATTACCACTCATAAAACCCGTTATTCAAGACACCAATACACAATTCTCCAAACACATTTACAATTTACCTGCCTTAACTTACAAGCACTTATTCATCCTTTTAACATCACTAAAACATTATTACCTTCTTACTCACTCTGTAAGAGCCTAAGTATTACTTAGCCAACAAAATAATTCTCTCATACTAAGCATAAAAATCTGTTTACATTACTTGCAAACTAGCTCAAGGTTTGGTCATTACCTTGAATTTGTTAGCTTTTCTTTCTTTCTTCCTTTCTCCTTTCTTCTTCCTTCTCCCCTTGCTCTTCCTCTCCCAACCAGTTATGGAAATTT